>JAJPUD010001579.1:310320-348569 GCA_023553655.1 Myrmecobius fasciatus
TCTTATTTAAAATTTTTGCATCAGTATTCATTAGGGAAATTGGTCTATAGTTTTCTTTCTCGGTTTTCACCCTACCTGGTTTAGCTATCAGCACCATATCTGAATCATAGAAGGAATTTGGTAGTATACCTTCTTTCCCTATTTTTTCAAATAGTTTATATAGTATTGGAATTAATTGTTGAATTAACATACAAATGTTTGGTAGAATTCACATGTAAATCCATCTGGCCCTGGAGATTTTTTCTTAGGGAGTTGATTAATAACTTGTTTTATTTCTTTTTCCAAAATAGGGCTATTTGAATAATTTATTTCCTCTTCTGTTAACCTGGGCAATCTATCTTTTTGTAGATATTCCTCCATTTCATTTAGATTATCAAATTTACTTGCATAAAGTTGGGCAAAATAACTCGTAATTATTACTCTAATTTCCTCTTCATTGGAGGAAAGTTCTCCCTTATCATTTTTGAAACTAACAATTTGATTTTTCTCTTTCCTTTTTCTAATCAAATTAACTAAAGGCTTATCTATTTTGTTGGTTTTTTCATAAAGCCAACTCAGTTTTATTTATTAATTCAATAGTTTTCTTATTTTCAATTTTATTGATCTCCCCTTTTATTTTTAGAATTTCCAATTTGGTATTTAAATGAGGGTTTTTAATTTGTTCTTTTTCTAGTTTTTTTTTTTAATAGTAAGCCCAATTCGTTGATCTTCTCTTTCTCTATTTTATGCATGTAAGCATCTAGAGATATAAATTTACCCCTTATAACCACTTTGGCTATATCCCTCATATTTTGGTATGCTGTCTCATTATTGTCATTCTCCTGGATGAAATTATTGATTGTGTCTATTATTTGCTCTTTCACCCATTTATTCTTTAGGATTAGATTATTTAATTTCCAATTAACTTTTGGTCTATTTTCTCCTGGCCTTATATTGCATGTGATTTTTATTGCATCATGATCTGAAAAAGATGCATTTACTATTTCTGCCTTTCTGCATTTGATTTTGAGGTTTTTATGCCCTAACACATGGTCAATTTTTGTATAGGTTCCATGGACTGCTGAGAAAAAAGTAAACTCCCTACTGTCTCCATTCAATTTTCTCCAAAGATCTATCATACCTAACTTTTCTAACAATTTGTTTACCTCCCTAATTTCTTTCTTATTTATTTTGTGGTTTTATTTATCTAATTTTGAGAGAGCAAGGTTGAGATCCCCCACTAGTATAGTTTTGCTGTCTATTTCTTCTTGCATCTCTTTTAATTTTTCCTCTAAGAATTTGAATGCTATACCACTTGTAACATATATATTTAGTATTGATATTGCTACATTATCTATGGTACCCTTTAGTAAAATATAATTTCCTTCCTTATCTCTTTTGATTAGATCTATCTTTGCTTTTACTTGATCTGAGATAGGATTGCTCCCCCTGTTTTTTTTTTGTTGTTGTTCACCTGAAGCATAATAGATTCTGCTCCAGCCTTTTACCTTCACCCTGTATGTGTCTCTATGCTTTAGATGTGTTTCTTATAAACAACATATTGTTGGATTCTGGTTTTTAATTCAGTCTGCTATCTGCTTCCACTTTATGGGAGAGTTCATCCCATTCACATTCACAGTTAAAATAACAAATTCTGTATTTTCTGCCATCTTATTTCCCCAAGTTATGTTTTTCTCTTTCCCTTCCCCTTTCTCCCTTCCCCTCTCCCCAGTATTTTGCTTTTGATGACCACCTCCCCCAAACAGTCCTCCCCCTTTAGAGCCCCTCCCCCTTCTTTACTCCTTTCCCCTGATTCTTCTATTTTCTCCTTCCTTTTTTTTCCTCCTTTCCCTCCCACTTCCCTATCAGGAATGACAAGTTTCTCTGTGAAACCAAATATACTCTTTTAGAGCCCAATCTGATGAGAGTAAGATTTACACAATGCTCATCTCCCTCCCTTCTTTCCCTCAATTATATTAGGTTTTCTTTGTCTCTTCATGAGATTTTACCTTATTTTTACCTCCTTTTTTTAAACCTTATTTTACCACCTTTTCCCTCTTTTTCCCAGTATGATATCAAAGTAATATCAAATTATACCCCCAATCTTTAAGTATACCCATAGTAGAAATATAGTTCACAAGAGTTCTTTCCTTTTTACTTTTTTATGCTTCTCTTGAGTTCTGTGTTTGGAGGTCAAATTTTTTTGTTCAGATCTGGTCTTTTCATTAGAAATAGGTCAAATTCACCTACATCATTAAATGTACATCTTCTTCCCTGGAAAATAATTCTCATTCTAGATAGATAGGTTATTCTTGGCTGTAATCCAAGTTCCTTTGCCTTTCAGAATATCTAGTTCCAGGCCCTTTGATCCTTCAATGTGGAGGCTGACAGATCTTGTGTGATTCTAATTACAGTTCCTCAGTATTTGCATTGTTTCTTTCTAGCTGCTGGCAATATCTTTTCCTTGGTGCAATAGTCCTGAAATTTAGCCACAATATTCCTTGGGGATTTAATTTTGGGGTCTCTTTCAGGAGGTGATAGGTGAATTCTTTCAATGGTGATTTTGCCTTCTGATTCTAAAACATCAGGGAAGTTTTCTTTCAAGATTTCCTGGAAGATAGTGTTTAGATTCTTTTTTTCATCATGGCTTTCAGGAAGTCCAATAATCCTTAGATTGTCTCTCCTAGATCTATTTTCCAAGTCAGTTGTTTTTCCTAGGAGATATTTCATATTTTCTTCTATTTTTTCATTTTTTTGTTTTTGTTTGACTGATTCTTGAAGTCTTATTGATTCATTCACTTGCATTTGTTCAATTCCAATTTTTAATGTATTATTTTCTTCAGTTACCTTTTTTAGCTCCTTTTGTAACTGGCCAATTTGTTCATTGCATACTTTTTCCATTTCACCAATTTTGTTTTTCAGTAAATTGGTGTCTTTATCATATCTCTTTTGAAGGGCTTCTTGCACTAGTCTCAATTCATTTCCCCATTTATCATCTAGCTCTCTTTTGAGATTCTTTATGCAGTCTCCCAGGAAAGTCTTGTGAAAGGAGGACCAGGTCATGTCTGCCTTTGTGGCTTCCCCTGAAGTTGGTTTAGGAACCTCAGGATCTGGGGTCTGCCCTTCTTTCTCTCCGTAAAAGCTGTCTATGGTGAGAGCTCTTTTCTTTTTCTTACTCGTTTTTTTTTAAAAAGCTTGGGGTCTGTTTAAAGCAGAGAAGCGGTTGTTGTAGATCGCCCTAGGGCAATTTGGATAATTTAATTCTGGTGAAGGGCCAGTTGGGCTAGGACTTTGCATTTGCAGAGGGTTACAATCTGCCTTTTACAAAAGGCAGATCTGCCAAAGCACCTGCGTGCAATCAGTGCAGAGTGTCCCAAGAGCCTCAGAGAGACTCCCCAGGTGTTTAGAATTTGTCACGCTGAATCCCACCCAGTTTCCTGCCCTGTCTCCCAGACGCCCGGAAAACTGTCCAATGCCCTGCCTGACTGAAACAGACCTGCTATGAAGCTCTTCAAAGGTACCTTCTGCAAGGAATGTTTCGTAGTCCAAATATTTCTGGGTTCTTTGACTTAAAAATCAGTTCAGAGGCTTAATCTGCTGTTGATTTGAGAGAAGGTCAGAGGAGGACACAGAGAGTCGTGTCTTCACTCCGCCATCTTCTCTCCTGAGATACATGATTAACCTATATCAAATTATTTACTGTCTTAGAGAGGTAAGAAGTGAAAGGGGGAGTGAATAAAAAAATGGAATTCAAAAATCTTTTAAAAATTAATGTTAAATATTATCTTTACATGGAATTGGAAAAAAATAAAATACTATTAAATAAAAATAAATTTTCATTTAAGAATAAGAAATGAAAGAGGCCAAAGGCTTGCTTTTTATAAAGAAATCTCATACCTGTGTATCATGTATACATTAATCACCCACAATGAGACCAAAAGAGACCAGGAACCATTTTAATACTTTATCCCCTTTCCAAATAAAGTTGTATATAGAAAGGAAAAAAGGTCATCATTGGTTTAGAATATAAAGTTCTTTGTAAAAAACTTACAAAGGAAGATAGTGAAAAATATAAACAATATTTTCAAAGCAAATGAGGGTCTGGAAAGATCACATGACAGAGGTAATATAAAGGTAGCCTTGGAGAGAGCATGATGTGGGGTCAAATCCCACTTTTGACAGATAGATAAATACTCTCTAAGAGACTCTGGACCAATGAATTGAAAGACACTGAACCTCTTAATGCTCCCAAGCACACTGTAAAAAGAGGAGTAACTACCTCTTTACATTGGGAGAGGGACTTTGAAGGCATTGATTGCAATGGCAAGCACTAAATCATATCACAAAAAACTAAGTTAAATTATGAACAGGAAATGACTGGTTACTATTGTGGAAGTTCATTCTTAATAAGTTATCTATGTACCAGCCTAAGTTTTAAAGTCGAGAATCAAAAGCAATGACAAGTTAGAAGTAAGAATTAAAACAGGTAGCTATATCATTCAATTGTGGTATCTTCAACCTGACCTATTTCAAAATGAGAAATAGACAAAAGAATATCAACTCAAACTATTTGTTATGTCTTGAAAAAATTTAACAAATACAATTTAATCACTACAATGATACCAAAAGAGACTTGAAATCATTTTAGCACCTTATCTTCTTGCCAAGTGAAGTTACACTGGGGTGGGGAGGAATCAATATTGGTTTAGAATAAGAATTTCTTTGTAAAAATTTACAGAGTAATATGATGAAAGATATGAACAATATCAAGGCACTGCACTAGATGACACCTGTTTCTAAAAAAGTGTAATTATATATAAATAATAAATTAAATTCTTGATTAAGTGATTCTGGGCAGAAGAAATTGGAAAGTTTGAATAGTTATCTTTTCCCCAAGACTGAACATGCTAAAGGTGAGGAAGCTTAGTAAAGGATTTCCAAGAGCCACATCAAAGTTGATTAGGCAACAAGTTTAGGATAAGTTGAATGAGGGAAAAATTCATAACTTCATTACATATGTAAGATTTTGTTTTTATTTTGAAAGGTAATATTAGTGCAGGTGCTAAGAGGTTAAAATGGCACTATCCCTAAGCGATCTTTAACAAGTTAAACATCTGTCAAATTATTTCCCAAATTGATAACAACGAGAATAGTAAGAAAGGCTGGTTTGGTTTTTTTTTTTTTGGTGTTACCTTTTTAATATTGTGGGTTTTTCCTAGCAGTTGGCATAACTAGCATAACTATGTTATTATTTCTTTTTTTCTTTCTTTCTTTTTTTTTGCTGAAATAATTGGGGTTAAGTGACTTGCCCAGGGTCACACAGCTAGGAAGTGCTAAGTGTCTGAGATCAAATTTGAACTCAGGTCCTCCTGACTTCAGAGCTAGTACTCTATGCACTGTGCTACTTAGCTGCCCCACTATGTCATTATTTCTTTCTTTTTTTTTTTTTTTTTGCTTTTTGCTGAGGCAATTGGGGTTAAGTGACTTGCCCAGGGTCACACAGCTAGGACGTGTCTGAGACCAGATTTGAACTCAGGTCCTCCTGACTTCAGGGCTGGTGCTCTAACCACTGTGCCACCTAGCTGCCCCTTACATCATTATTTCTAAAAATCATAAAGTTGTAGATATCAGGAGCAAGAATGTTCAAAGAATCCTTTGGGGCTTTAATGGCTTTTTTAAAATTACTATTATTTTTTAGTTAGTGTAGAACAACCAAGGCTTTAATCCAAGGCATCAAAATTTAGACAGTGTACAATTTTCCCCTTTTATGAATCCATTAGAATCTTGCTAGGAATTGAAAGCAAAATCTTACTGGCTCCTAGTTTGTAGATTACATCCCTTATTTCCATCTTTTTATTTTGTATGAAAATTAAGCCAACATTACTCCTTTTTCAGTGCCATACCACAGCTCTTATTCTGTTCTTATTCTCCATGGTCTCCCTAGCAGAGACTTAACATTTCAGGTCCCTGAGATGTAGTTCATCCGAACTTACTGGACACTGAACTGCAATATAATATTTTTTAAAATTCCTATTTCTCTTAAATTCCAAATC
Source organism: Myrmecobius fasciatus (assembly GCA_023553655.1). Classification (NCBI taxonomy): domain Eukaryota; kingdom Metazoa; phylum Chordata; class Mammalia; order Dasyuromorphia; family Myrmecobiidae; genus Myrmecobius; species Myrmecobius fasciatus. The sequence goes on from JAJPUD010001579.1 coordinate 316,353, forward strand.
TTTCTATTGGACATTTTTATTCTCTTCTTTCAAATTCAGTTCTCATTTTCTTTGGCAAACAAAAGCAAAACATCTCTTTTTGTCTTCCCCTATACCTTGAACAGTAGTCCTATTCTTTTGAGGGATTTCCTCCTTTTCTCCACAGAGTTTTAAAAATAAAACAGGCCTAAGAGGAGCAACTAAATGGTGCAGTGGACAGAACACTGGTCCTGAAGTCAGAAGGACCTGAGTTTAAATTTGACTTCAGACACAATACTTCCTAGCTGTGTGATCCTAAGCAAGTCACTTAACCCAATTGCCTCACAAAAAAAAAGGAAAAAAAGCATAAAAATTTAGCATTTGCATTTCTTGAATAGTACAGAAATAACTGAACTCAGGACCTAGTCTATAAGAATAACTGGTTAAAGCAATATCCTGCCATATCCTGAATATTATTAAAAATCCTTTCTGTGAGCCATTCTAGCAGGGGTTCTAAACTTGGGACCTATGTACCATGAGGGGATTTATGGATAGACTTCAAGGAATCTAAGTTTGGATGGAAAAAAAAGTGATTTTCTTTGTAATATTATGTTTTTTATCTTATACATTTAAAAATATCTTCAGAGAAAAGGTCCACAATCTTCATCAGATTTTTGAAAAGGTCCATGACAACACAAAATTACTGCATTAGTGAATTCCCCTCCTGCTCAATTGAATTTACCTTAATTGATATTTGATTTGTTTTCACACAAATAATTACAAAGTTAATTTGAGATTATGGTATGTGTTACTTGCCCTGACTGTCAAAATGAATGAAACAGCTCTGCTTGTAATGACTATACATTTGGGTAAGAGACTCTTCCTAGATGCTTCATCAATAAATCAATTGATTAATTAATTATTACACATCTGTTAAGATATGTTAGAGGGACCACAAGGAAAAAGCAAAACTAGTCTCTGTCTTCAAGGAATTTACATTGTAGTAGGGTAAAAGAAGTGTGTGTATGCAGATTGGAGAGAAGATAGAAAGAACAACTCATAAATAATTAAATACACAGAGTAAATGTAAGATAATCTTAGAAAGTTTTTAACAGTTTCTATTAGTTATTTTTGAATGAAAGTTGTCAAAATCAAAGAGAATTAATTTTATTCTGCTATATGTAAGTTTTAAATAAGTCACTCTCATAATATGTATAATGATTCATTAGGGCCTGGAAATTCTTGATGAGATACAGGTTGAATTTACATAATGCAGATTTGAGATTCCTTCCAACTTTGAGATTTTGTGAAAATGCTAAATTTACAGAAATGTGTATATGGGTTTTGTTTTTTATCATATTGGCTCTTATCAAAAAGGGAAAACATGACCCCAAAACATATGATAATCAAAGATTTATTCAAAAAAAAAGAAACTTTGAAACTATGTACTAAAGAAAACATTCATTCATCTTCACCTTCTCCACCTATATTTAATAATGTATAATGATCACAACATATTCTCAATGGTGATCCCAGTTTACTGTAAGAACTTCAATCATCAAATAAATCTTCTATTATATTCATTACACTGTATGTAATGAGAATAGAAAAGATATTTTAGAAAACTTTTCATCAATAAGAATTTAATTTAAATTTTAAAAAGCCTTTGTTTACCTCACCAGTTAGCTAGAAGATATAATTAATTCTTACATCCCATTCTATATATTGAAAGAATGGATCACAATTTTCCTGTAATGAATTGCCTTCTCCTTATAGAAACTTTTAAGTACACCTGTAGGAAAGCTAAAGTAAAGCTGTCATCTATTTTTTTCAGGTACCTTTCTGTTTTAAAAATTTGTATCTATTGATATAAAAGAAATTTTTCAAGTGGCTCTGGAAGACAAAGTTGGTAGATAGCATAATGACATGATCGACCCAAGCACTTTCGAATACACAGACGGCAGAGCTGCGCAAGTGAAGAAGGACCTAAAGGAAGAGGAGGGAAAAAAAAATGAAGATGGAAATACATACAAGGGAGAAGAAAAGTCAGAGAGCATTAACAAGAAGAAGAGTTACTGTGGCGTTAAGTTTCTCTTTTTAAAGGGTCTTTTGTGCTAGAGAACATAAAATGGAGCATTTCTGCTTTCTTAGCAAAGAGAGGTGGGGAACTGCTGGGACAGAAAATTGTAAACACCATCACATGTAGTTGATGTATTGGATGCTTTGCTTAATTGTTTAGTCTACTGGGGGAAATATTTGAAATAAGTATAATGTAAAAATAAAAGATAATAAATTCTTTTCAGATTAGGAATTATAAGGTAGCATAGGAAAAAAAAACCCATAAATGGAAAAGACAGCCTAAGCCAGATTTTTTGGGAAAGAAGCATTTGTTTTAATGGATTTTTATGTGACCAGAACATTGCCAGGATAAGGTTTACCAGAGGCAAGTTAGGAATGCAAATTTATGCTATTAACACTGTAGGTAAGAACACCTTGAAGTCGAAGGAATTTAAGATGTCCTTCTCTAATTTAAGTTATTCCTATAAGACATTCTTGTATCACATATGAACAAAAAGTAAGTAAAAGTTTATGAACAGGAAAGTGTCTGAAGACAGAATTATGCAGCTGGAAAACACTTATAGATAGGAGTCTAGCAAGAAACACCATCCATGTCAACACAGAATATTGAGAAATGGAAGTGATTATCTACAATCCTGTGCAGGAAATGCTGGATTTGGGCTTGAAGGGGAAAGGTGAAGGATTATTCTTTTTAATTGACCATTAAGTGGTATTGGCTGGATTTCAAGTCATAGCCAGAGGAGTTTTTGACTCTCCCAACAAGGAACCTGGATCATGTGTGTGCAATAGCCAAGGTGCTCTAGAGAGGAAACCTGGACTTGGAAGCATTTTCGATGGAACTAAAGAAGAAATATGAGAACACTTACAACAGAAAGGTTACTATGATATCGATCTCTTTTTTGGGAAAAAAAAAAAGAAAGAAAGAAGAGAAAAAGGCACTTTTGTGCTGGAGAACACATGAAACATTTCTTCATCCTTACCACACAAAGGTGGAAGACTATAAGGAATTGTATACATTTTCTAATGCTATCGTTGAGAAGACTAAGCAAGAAATGTGTACAAAGAACTTCAAATTCTTCCCCAGTGTCATATATCCCTGTGCGGTTATCTTGCCTCAGGCTTCATGAACCAGGACATTGCTTCTCCATGTAATAATAAGCTAAGAGGACACAGAAATACAGGTAAATCAGGAGATGATAAGTTATAGATGAAATATCAGAAGTGCAATTTTATATCCTTTCACTTCCTAATTTGACTATCACTTATGTTTGAAATACTTATTTATATAATTCAATATTTATAAGAAATATCTCTTGGAAGAGAAGCCTCCCACATAAGCCCTTATCCCTTTAGAAATCTCAGAGAGACATGGGCATGATCAAAATAGGCAAGGTAGGTTTAGCCTGCTAGAGCCAACAATCTTGTGATTGGAAACTTACCTTGTGAACTGACCAATAGATTTTATTTAAAATCTTGAGACCCAAGACAGGGAAGGCTTCTTAAGCAATTGCCAAACTTAAACTTCTCTGGAGGATGATAATGCAGACAGATATTCCAGGTTGCCTAGAAAATTTCAGACACTAGAGTGAACTCTGATTTATCTAGTGTTCTTCCTTCTGCAGCAAACTGACATTTAAAGAGGAGATAGAGAGAGAGATGATTTTGTTTATAAGAGATTCCTCTTCACTAGATGGCCTCTCCTGACTCTAAAATCCCCAAATCCTAAAATGAAAAAAATTCTAGACTTAGGAGCATTTTTGGTAGAACTAAGCAAGAAATTTGTCACCTCATCAGTAATACTAATAGCTAGCATGGTATAATGAGAAAAGCACAATGGATTTAAGACCAGAATCTCAGGTATTAATTAGGATACCTCAATTTTCTGGGCTTTAATTTCTTTATATCTGTCCAATGAGGGGAATGGTCAAGATGATTTCCAAAGTTCCTTCCATCTCTAATAAATTATTCTAGTTCTTTAAAAGATACTAATGATTCTGAACTCAGATATGGTAAAGATGATCAAAATTCTTTATGTGGAGACTCAGAAAATAATTACTTTCATCACTAGAGAATATCTAGTTCAGTACTTGTTTAAAGTACAAGAATGACAGATTCCTGGCCAGAGTTGGCATACACTTAATAAAGGCTGTTAAGAATACATTTGTCTGGTGTATATAAAATCACCATGAAATGGAAAAATTAAAAGGAAGAGAAGTGAAATAATTCTCAAGTGGAGGGGAAAGGGGTGTTATAAATGCAAGGACAACTAACCAATGAACTTTTTTATTTCTTTTTCTTTCTCTGCCAGGGGAATGGCCTTGGAAGTACAAAGAATAAAGGGAAAACTGCTTATAGGAAAGGCTATTCTAGGAGGTAGTAAGAGATTATCTCTGTGATTTAGGTGAATTTGAGTCATTTGGCCCAGGTGAACATTCTCAAATTCTGAAAGAACTGGACATTACAATTACTGAATCATCATCTGTGATATTTTAAAAGTTGTAAAAAATGAGAAAAGTATTAAGGACTAGAGAAGGGTAGGTATTGTCCCAATTTTCAAAGAGGTCAAGTAAAGTGGATCTGTAATCTGTGGGTCAACGGTTCAACTTTGTTTCCTGGAAATATTACAGAGAAGGTCATTGAATATCTAAAAAAGGATGTGGCAATCACTAAGTCATCATGGTTTCAGCAAATATAGGTCATAGCTGACTAAATTTAGTTCTTTCTTGATAAGGCTACTAAACTAGACATCAGGGGAATAGAATGGATTTGGTTTGCTTATCACTTTGCAAAATCTAAGAAAGTACCTCAATCTATTCTTTTGGAAAATGATAGTACAATGAGATGAAGTCACAACTCACTGAATTTCTGGACTCAAAGAACAGGCATTAATGGTTCAATGTCAGCTTACATGGAAGTCTCTGCTGGAGTCACTCAGGAATTAGTACTTAGCCCTGTGCCACTTATTGATCATTTTAATCAGTGACTTGGATAAAGAAAAGCTGTCATTTTTCTCAAACTTTCAGATGACACGAAGCTTGTAAGGATAGCTAATATACAGAATGCCAGGTTTCCAAAAGATCATAATTAGGCTAGTGCTTCAAAGCTAATAAGACAGGTAATAGGGATAAATTGAGTTTGAAAATTTCATTTCAAAAGTACAAAACAAATATTTAAAAAGAACTCACAGTTTCAATAGAATGCAAACTCAATATGAGTCAACAATGTGAAATAGCAACTAATGAAATCATAGAAGTCACAGAAAACATGCTGAGTCAGGAATGTTAACAATACTTTTGTATTCTGCCTTATTCTGACCATTTCTAGAATATTGTGTTAAGTTCTTGGTATCATAGGATAAACTCATAGGAGAATAATTAGAATAGTAAAGAGTCTTATGTTCATATGACAATGCGTTAAACTGACCCAAGGACCCAATACAAGCTTAAATTAAAACACTTTTCCCCCTAGTCCTGTTTCCCTCTTTCTAATTCTATCAAGACCCCAGCTTCAAGATATAGAAATCTGCCATAACTGGGACAGACAGCTAGGTGATCATAGTCCATTAAAAACAAAAGCCTTCTGGGGACCCACAACACTATAAAATCAGTAATGCAAAGCTCTGAACTTCCAGTGCTGAAGCAAAAAACTAAGAAATAGAGAAATTGAGATAGTATATCTTTGAATACATTCAAAGCACTCTACCAAGTCTGAGGGACAGAAATGGGACCAGTTCTGAACCACCCAAAAGTCAGTTGAGGCAGAGACCTAAATAGGAGAACCATGAATTGTTCATTGTGGGAGAAGATCGAGATACTATGAGATACAATCTTCATGGAAACCACAATTAGAGAGAATGGAATCAAAAGGTGAATGATGGGGAAAATAAAGGGAGGTGGGGAATTATCAGGATTTCAGGAAGAAAAAAAATTAAAAACCTTGAATATAAGCAGATAAATCTACAGAAAAAAAAACAGTAACAACATAAGGAAATATGGCCTCCAAATCTAGTAAAAGTATTTGGGTACATATGACTATAAACTGCAAAATAAAGGAAAATGATTCAAAACCTGATAAAACAGAAAACCTTTGGTATTTAAAGAGAATATGGAACTACAACACAATGATCATGACTGGTCCAAAAGAGAAATGAGAAGTAGGAAACCAGAATTTATGGCCTACAAAACAAAAGTAACAGGCAGAATGGCAAATAGAAAAACTAGAATCTGTAATGGCAAGCTTCACCAAGAGACAAAAAGGAGAATAATAGGTTGGGAATGAAAGTACATTGAAATGAAAGACAATCTGGAAGAACAGAAGCAAAAACTAATATTAAAAGAAAATATGCTCACGATGCAAGTAAAATATACTGATATTGAAAATAGGTTGCATACAAACAACCTAAACAACATAGCTCTCCCAGAAGAATATGATGGGACAATGAAGGAAATATTAGAAGAGAAATGCCCAGATCTTCTGAACATAAAAAATGAAATTTTAATCAAAAAAATTCACAGATTGCCTTCAGAAAAAAAAAAAAACAACCCTAAGGCTGTATAAACATATACTAGTGAAGTTTAATAATTCAATTTAGAAACAAGAAGTTCTTTAAGTGATCAGGAGAAAGACCTTCAAGTACAAAGGAAAAGAACATTTGAATAATGCAAGACTTTTCTGAACCCATATCTTGAGTGACTGGAATAATTTGTTCTAAACAGCAATGGAACTCAGGATGTAGCCCAGGGTGACCTACCCTGCAAATCAGAACATGCTAAGGCAGAGTTTGATAGAGTTTATTTAGTGGATTTAAAAACTTTCCTTTTTCTGCCTAGGAAATTGCAATCGTCTCTTCAAACAAATGGTGAATTGTGGGTAAAGCAATTAGGAATAATTCTACTAATTACTTCCTGATCTGGATAACAGCTAACTGACCAGCACAGTAACTGGCACCCTGACACCTTTAAAAAAACAAAAAACAAAAAACACTTATTGACTGATTAATGATTTGATTATTCTGTCAGGTTCAGGATAAGTCTTTTCTGTTCTCATCATTCCTATATTAGGTATTTCTAATTTGCCTCTGGATTTCCTCTAAATATAACATAACCATGTTTGGTTTAAAGTGGGATTATATCCTGGTCAAGGTAGGGTATTTCTGTACTTTTATAGTGAGACCACTTTTTTCTTATATTATTTTTGCCATACTAGATAAGAATAGCAATAGCAAAGCAGCACTACAGATCGAATCCTCAGTTAGTACGTAATAATAATGAGCTACCAAGTGATATAAATGAATGAATGAAAAAAAATTTAAGAAAGCTCAATAGTGATAGGATTTTTGTGCTTTTCTTCCATCACCAACACTCCCTGCATCTAGTTCCCTTTATTTCTAGCGTCTATCACAATTCCAGCCACTTAGTAGTCATTAATAAATGTTTGTTGAATGAATGAAACAATTTTTCCATTGGTTAGTTGAAAAGCATTAAGTGATTTCTAGTGCCAGGCACTGTATTGAAAAAAGAAAAAAAAATTCCTGCCCTCAAGCAGCATACATTCTAAACAAGGAGACAACATATAAATAATTAAGTGTATATAAAACAAATAATAAATAAGAAGTAATCTTAGAGGGAAAGGCTCTAGAAACTATAGAAAAAAGACCAGGAATAAAGCCAGAGGGGAGGAGGAAGCACTAAACTAGTTTATTACCTTCCCGAAGAAGGAGTGCCTGTTCCACACTGCTCTGGGGAGTTGCCAGATCAAGAGCACACTTGCCTTGATGATTTAAGCGTCTCAGGCTTGCACCATAGTCTGCTAATAGATCAATGACTTCTGCACTGGATTGCCTGGCCGCTGCATGCAGTGGGGAATCTAGCCATTTGCCTTGGTCAACATTGGCTCCTTAAAAAGACAGACATCATGAGATATTGAGTACTTAGATGGAAAATTTTCAAAATATGCAATAAAGAAACATGATAAACCTGAAGTTTGGAGTTTGCATTTGGGGATACTCTAATTACCAGTAAGTATTGAACACATTTCTCAGAAAATGGTCAATTTTTCCATAGTGGAATTAACTAATGAATGAAAAAAAAAATTAAATGCTTATTTTAAGCATTAGTGCAAAGCATCATGCTAATCACTGAGAAACAAATAAAAAAGGGAGTCCCGGTTCTAAAGGAGCTCACAGTATAATGAAGCAGACAGTTTTGCTGCAAGTCAGATAGAAAGGTACTCTGGTCTTTAGGAAACACTAGCAAAGGACATGTTAATGCTTCTTTAACATTTCCACTGTAAAATTTTATCAGTTTCTGACGCATGAAGGAATGGGTTGCCAAGAACTCTCTTTTCTAAGTCTTCAGTAGCCAATTCTATAGCATCTACAGATACAGTTGTTAAGCTGCATCTGCACTGGGCTTGCTTCCCAGTATGACAGTGGAGGGCTGAAAGCATTGCTAGAGATGATGGTCATTGTGGCGATTGTGTTTTGACTTGCTTGGCACATACTAAGTCTTTTCTCTCCCATATGGTGACTTGCTGCTTTAAACAGAATATGTTGCTTGCTGTTTGCGAAAGTGAGCTCCTCGGGTCTATAATCTATTTTTCATTTTGTTTTTATGATCCCAGTGTTTAGCGTAGTAGTTGCTTAATTTAATAAATTACATTAGATTATATTGGATTGGTCTCAAAGACTAATTCAAGATCTGGAATATCTATGAAAACTAGTTAGACTACAGATTATGTCAAAGTATTTTGGTGGAAGGATATAGGAAGTTAAAGATTTTTTTCCCCCTGAATATTAGTTATCTCAAAAACCTTTTTTTTTTTGCCAATGAGAAGCATATAACAAAAATAAGGGCTTTCAAGTAAAGTACTTTAGAAAAAATTACAGTAAACAAGTTACAAAAAGGTTGCTTTTATTTTTTTAAAAAAAATATTAAGACAGTAAGAAAATATGAAATCTAAAATCCAATATTTTTGTTAAAAATTTAATTTCTCACTTAAATTCTCTTTATTCAATGATTAGACCCTGTGAATTCAAAATTAATATGGCCAAACAATTTTACTTATTCATTCCTCTTGTCATTGAGTCCTTCTATTATTATAAAATCACTAAAATAGTGAATAAAAATGACGTGAGGGAAATATGCTGAATATTGCCCTGAAGTAAACTATCAGTTGAACTTGTTAAACCTTAAGGGAAAGGAAGTCAGTTCCCATTCTCTGATAAGGTTTGAGTATTAAGTCTCTACTAGAAAAACTACAGAAAATCTAGCACAGCCAGAATTGCTCTTAGGTCAGAGAAAACAGGTCAAAGTCGTTTCAAAGTTGATCCCAAAATTATGACTTAGTTCAACTTTAGGCCAAAACTAAGCTAATCACCTAAAGTTTTGATAAACCAAACTAGATTCTTAAATCAGCCTCTACAAGTCCAATGGCCTTCTAACCTCCTTGCAAGTCTTCCTGAGTACAACTTTACACAGGAATAATTTCAATGACAATTATTGAGTGAAATGGCTTTTCTGCCTACTTCTGACAGAATACTTAAGAATTTAAATTGATTCAGTTTATGAAGAGATTAATTCAAGATATGTGGCTAACTAAAAGTCATAGTCATGAATTATAAACTGAGTTATCTCTAGGATGAGATATGATTTGCCTTAGCCAACATTAGGAAATTTTCCTCTTGGTAAGAACATCGTCTTAAAAACCACAAAGGGTAAATGTAGACCTTGCATTCATGTTATGGACATGAAAAGATTGCTGAAGGTTACCTAGCTGAAGGAGCTTCTTGACACAGTCTGTCCTCTGATAGCTGCAGGCCACATAGAGTGGAGTTCCATGTTGGGGAGCTTCTTGGTCAATATTAACATTATTTGCCAGCAGGATTTCCATACACTCCCTGTGACCTAATTAATAGACACATACACGCAATCATACAAAAGAAGAAAGCTCATAAATGTTCAAAAAATAAGAAATTTGGAGCTGAAAGGGATGTCAGTGATCATTTAGTACATATTTCCATTCTACAGATGAGGAAAGTAAAGAACAATGAGGTAAAAGCAAGTCATTTCACCAAGGTTATATAACTTCTATGATGATCACGGGAAAAGTCCAGCCTTTTTGCCTCTCAATCCATGTAACATTCTGTTAAATCCCCACTTCTCTTTATTTTTCACACATCTAGATGGCAATGTGTTTGTGTGTGTTTCTGAGAAATCTAAACAAAATGATAAAAGTAAAAAGCTCATCATATGTATATACCACTAATATTATAAGACGAATCATAAAACTATCTGAAAGCTACTTCAAATACTAGACCTAATTTATGATTAAAAAAAACAACTGTTTCTTATTGAATTAAACATCTCATTTCAAACATTCTTTGTAGATAAGCCAGTTACTTTAAGAACTCATTTATGAAGTGATTGAAAACAATTTCACAAGTTGACATGGCTATGATCATGAAACTATTCATAGACCTTTATTTAAGTTCTCAAATCCTTTTGAAATAAAGAAAATGAAATCAAATATTTTATTTTCAAAAGAGTGAGTAGATAAGCACTGAAGGACCAGGACAGTAGATCATATAATTCACATTCAGTGTGTGTTCCCAAGTATGTACATAGAACATAGGTTCGTTGATTTAGAGCTAGAAGGGACCTTAGAAGCCATCAAAATTAGCTAGAAATCTATTAATAATGGGCCTCAAGGAGCAGTATCAGCCATGAAGTCAGGAGGACCTGAGTTCAAATATGGCCTCAGACACTTAACACTTCCTGGCTGTGTGACCTTGGGCAACTCACTTAACCCCAAATGCCTCAGCAAAGAGAAATAAATAAATAATGGGCCTTGAGTCTAAATTCTAACATAAGGATAAATTATATTTTTAAATTTGAATTATGTACATATATATATGGTACTAGGCCAACAAAGTATTGACTAGCAAAGATCCTAAGAAATACTTAATGAAATGAAAAAATAATTGATAATTACAATGATTATTTTATGTCAACGAGTGTTTCAGAAATTTTCAAAGTTTTCCATAAGCATTTTGGTGCCTTTGAAAGTCTATTACCCATAAAAATTTTGGTTATTTTTTTAATTTATTCAAAAACTTTTTTTTACAGATAACATAAAGATAAATTTCTTTCTAGCCCTCTCAGACTGATCACAACTTAAAAATTAATGTAATAAATTTGTGTATGTGTGTATGCAAGTATATCTCCACAGGCACACAGTCAGAAATTAGGATTTTACTTATATTTTCTGAGGGAAAATTTGTTAATTTAAGTAAAACTTGTTATCCTCTAAGTGTGATCAGATGGACCCTGCCTGAAGTTCAAAAAAAGTATTTAGGTCATTAAAAACCAACTTTCATTTGTCAACCCTTAAGACAGAAAGAGATGCTTCTGGCTAATAAGAAATTTAAAAACCCAACTTTCTAAAGAATTTCATATTTCTACTATCAAAGTACAGGAACTTCAATTTCTATCCCAAAGTGTATGAACTCGATTGAATTATCAGGAAATCAAATAGTTTTTTATGAATTCTCCCAAGTGTCTAATACATCATGAAATGGGAAGAGGGAGAACTTAGAACCTTTGTGTCTTTTCTTATAACAACCATACAAAGAACCTCAATAACTGACCTGTTTGATTGGGGGACAAGTAACTATTTACTCTCTGCCCCAGCTTATTCATAAAATAAACTTGTATCAATCCTTTAATGCATGACCCAAAATTATGTGTTAAAATTATTTTAAATTTCTTTAAAGGAGAGGTACTTTTTGAATTCAAAGTCTTTATGTGCTTAAGATGGACAACTCTGAATATCTTAAGCAATAGTTACTTTTTGAATATGACCTATGATCAATTGTCCTTTTTCTTCTGTGTTTATCTTATTGAATCATACCCATTCTTTGAAAATAAAATACTTGATTTTATTTTCCTTATTTCAAAAGAAATTGAGAACATAGGCTTTCATGGATAGTTTATGTTCAAAGCCAAGTGAAATTGTGAAATTGTTTTTAATCATTTCATAATTGGGGTCTTCAAGTAATACTTGAGATGAATAGTTGTTTTTTTAATCATAAATCAGGTCTAGTATCTAAAGTAGTTTTCAGATGATTTTTATCATTTATCTTACAATATCAGTAGAGTGTGTAAGCAGCACTTGAGATAGCTGCAACTTTGCTTTTTTTGTAGACTGGCTAGCAAGCAAATCAGCAAAAAGCCTTCCCAGGGATTGAACATCATTCTTGTGAACCTGCCACAGGAGACAGAAGGACAGGAGAGGACCTCAGACCCAGAGAGATTCTGAGAAGAGTTGCTTCACCTCTGCAAATGCAAAGTTAAAAACATTAAAACTAACACATGTTCTATTACCTCCCCCTTCTCCCACCTTCATTCTCCAGAAACATAGGGGGTATAGTCATGAGGTAGAGGGTAGAATATTTCTTTCAAGGTTAAGGCCTAATTAATTATAGATTTCTAATATTTCTCACTAGCTCAATTTTCTCCCCATTCTTCACTTCCGACCACATTTCACTCAGCTGCCAAAGTGATTTCCTAAATTTGTGCTTTATGTCATTCCTCTTTCCCCAGTGGCTTCCTATTACCTCTAGGATAAAATAAAAAGTCTTAAGTTCCTTACTACCTAGTCACTTTCTGGCTCCACACTTCTTATACTTACACTCCTCCAAATATGATCCAGCTCTGGTCTATGCACAGTTCCATAAGCATGGTCCTATTTCTCATCTCTGGATCTTTATACTGGAGGTGTCCAGTATATTTTTTCCTCCCCTCTGCATCTTGAAATCCTTATTTTCCTTCAAGACTCGACTCACATATCACCCTCTATGTGAAGCTTCCCTGCCTAGTGCAACTGTTCATTCTCACAAAACAACATTGTTTTAATCTTGTATATTATTCATATATACTTGAGAAAAGCATGGTGTAGTGTAAAATGGAAGCTGGGTTGCCAGAAAGACATAGGTTCAAATCTCACTTCTGATACATTCTGGTTGAGGAACTTTGAATAAGCTATTTAACCTCTTAGTGCTCTCTAGGCAACTCTCTAAAACTATTAAATATTCCAAAGAAGGTGCTGACCTGCATTGGTGTAGGGAGTTTTCCCATCTGGGAGTCCTCTGTACCAATAAAATCACACATCCAATGCCTATCTCTATGTATATACTTACATATGTACAGTGGTCATTATCTTCCCCATTAGAATGTAACCTTCTTCAAGGCAGGAACTATTCTATTGTTTTTTTAGTTCCATAGTTCCAGGCACAGAAAATATTTAATAAATGCTTGTCTATTGATCCATTACATAAAATCCTTCAAACACAGTCAAGAGATACTAAAGCCTATGCTGTAGCCTTGGGGTGCCCAGGTTTGAGGCCAGTCTCCTCACCTTACCTCTTTTCACAGCCTCATGGATGGGTGAAGCCAGGTGATCATCCAATTGTGGCTTGGCTCCAAATGCAAGGAGCAGGTTGACACAGGCAGGGCTGCCACTACAGCATGCATTAAAGAGAGGTGTGATTCCATGCACAGTGGTTCCATTCACCTAGTGAGAGTAATAAGACTTCATTTTTATATCACAATTAAAAATTTCCAAAGCCTTTTTAGGTTTTTGATCCTTACAACAACCTTATGAGCTAAGCAAGAAATCTGTTTTAAAGAAGAATATGTTGTAGGGTTTTTTTTTATTTTAATAGTTTTTTATTTTTCTAATTACATGTAAACATAGTTTTCAACATCCATTTTTGTAAGATTTTGAGTTCCAAATTCCCCCCCCTTTCTCCTTCCCTTATCTCCTCCCTCCCCAAGACAGCAAACAATATGATAATATGATATAGATCATACATGTACAATTGTAAGGTTAATCTAGGTTTGAAATTCGCATTTCAACAGGCATAGTTTTAAAGAGGGTAGGTACAAATTTATTACTGCTCAGAACTTTGATTTAAATAAGACATAAAAACACAATTAACAAACACAGTGGCCATTATAACAAACAAATGAGCAACATATCACATACATCATTACCACTCCAAGGAAGCACCAATATCTGAATTTCTTGGCTAAGAGGACTGGTCATAGCTATTCAGAGTCTCAAGTGGGAGCACTGTTAGGCAAGCTGTACCACACTCCCTAGCCCAAATCCTCAAAGTCCCTTTCCACTAAAAGATTTTTATAGGCTGAGAACAAAGAAGACACTACACTAAGTATTCTCATTTGATACATGGCTCTTGAGACATAGCAGCCTCCCAGGTACAGGATGTTCCATCACAAAGAAGAATATTTATTCATTCCTTTAGGAAGACTGTACTTTTACTCAAGGAACTGGCCAGGTTTCTGGGGTAAACACAGGCCTGCAATAAAGGATACTCACTAATTAATGCACAAGAAGGAATGACCTTCCTTTCTTTATGCTTTCTTGGGATTCCATCAGATAACTACAAGCACATTCTTAGCAAAAAGAAGTTACATAAAAGACATGTCTGAGACTTACTTAACTCTTTACTCACTAGGATTCCTTATAATCATCATTTTAAACATATTTATCTATTAAACATGTTGAAAAAGAAAAATCTGAACAAAAGGGTAAACCTGCAATTTAAAAAAAAACAAGCCAAAAAAAAAAAAAAAAAGCTGCAACTAGATTTAATGCTCATTCAGTCTCCATAGTTCTCTCTCTGGATATAAATAGCATTTTCCATACCAAGTTTATTGGAATTGTCTTGGATTACTGTATTGCTGAGAAGAGTTAAGTCTCTCACAGGTCATTCATCATCATATTATCTTACTGTTATACTGTGTACAATATTCTCCTGGTTCTGCTTACTTCACTCAGCATTGGTTCATGTAAGTATTTCGAGACTACTCTGAAATCAGCCTGCTCATCATTTCTTATAGAATAATAATATTCCATAACATTCATTTACCATAACTTATTCAGCCATTCCCCAAATGATGGGCATCCACTCAAGTTTCCAATTCCTTGCCACTACAAAAAGAGCTGTTAGATAGTAATGTAATGGAATGTTATTGTTTTGGATTCAGTTCAGTGTATTTTAACACCAAACTATGCCAGACTGCTATTTCTGATGTTGACAACTGGTGTGTCTTTGAGTAATCTATTTCATTTCTCTGTGCTTTGGTTTCCACATATTTAAAATAAAGGGGCTGTATTAAGTGGTTTCTTGAGGTCCCCTTCAGATTCAGATCTATAATCTGGGCATCCCATTAACCTAAGAGCTTCTCCACAAAGAAGTAGGTTCTAAAAGTTTGAAGTTTGAAGCCTATATTTTTGAAATAAATCTTCTTGCTTAAAAGAGATTAAAGAAAGGAAAAACGCAAGTGTACAAAAATATTAACAGCAAAAAGTCTGTTATAGCAAAGAACTGGAAACAAAGGCAGTGACCATCAATGGAGAATGACTATAAACAAATTATGATATATTAGCAAAATGGATATTATGATGATTCTGGAAAAACCTAGGAAGACTTATATGAATGAATGAAGAGTAAAACTCAACTCATTATCTTTCCACCTAAACTCTTTCCTCTTTCTAACTTCCTATTACTGCCAAGAGTATTAGCATGTTATCAGGTTCCCTAACTCACAATCGAGCTTGTCACCCTAAGAACCTGTCACTCTTACCTCCCACTCCCATATTCAATCTGTTGCTAAGAATTGTAAATTTTTTTTTCAAAACATCTCTTAGATATGCTCCCTTCTCTTGTCTGACATTGCTTCAGTCTTAGGGGAAACCATCATCTCCTTATGCCTAGACTACTGCAAAACCTTCTGGTTGGTCTCCTATTTCAAGGTTTTCCATTCCATTTCATTCCTCATTCAGCTAGCAAAATGATCTTCCTAAAAATGCAGATCTGATCTTATTGCTCTCCCTCCCACTCAATAAATTCTATGACCTCCAAGATCACATATAAAATATTCTCTTTTGCTTTCAAAGTCCTTCATAAATCTTACCAAAAGCCTCCCACTTCCAGTCTTTTTACACTTTGTACCCTGCCTCCCTGTTATACTCAGTGCTTGATCCTGAAGGTTACAGAAAGCCAATGAAATTTATTGACTGGGAGGGAGGATGCTATTACTTGAATGAGAAAGTCTTCTCCCAACTTCTGGCATTCTCACTGGCTATCTTCCAGGTACAGAAGGCTCTTCATCTCCTCTTTCTGGCTTTCTTCAAGTTCAAGCTAAAATTCCAAAGAAACTTTTCCCAATAACTATTATTTCTAATGCCATCCCTCTATTATTTCCAATTTTTCCAGTACAAAGTTTGCTTTCATATAGTCATCTGCATGATTTCTTGCCAATTAAACTTCAAATTCTTGAGAACAAAGGCTTTCTTTTACTTACTTATCGACTGAAGAAACCTATCTCCTGATAGAAGAATGATGGACTAGTGGAACAAAACTGGACATCTAGTTTTGGACATGGCAGATGTATGGATCTGTTTTGCTTAACTATGCTTATTTGATATAAAGATTGTGGGGTTTTTTTTGGTTTTGTTTTATTTTGCTATTGTTTTAATCTGAGGGAGATTTTAAAGGAAAGAGTAGATAGGATTGCCAAAAAAAAAGAAAGAAAAGAATGTTTTTTATGTATACATAAAAAATTCTTTTCATAAAAAAATATTCTTTTCTTTCTTTTTTTGGCATCTTTTTGTATATGAAAAATCAAATCTACAAGGAAAAAAAACCTGAGAAAGAAAACAAAATGCAAACAAACATCAACAGAAAGCGTGAAAATGCTGTGTTGTGGTCCACACTCAGTTCCCACAGGCCTCTCTCTGGGTGTAGATGGCTTTCTTCATCACTGAACGATAGAAACTGGTTTGAATCATCTCAATGTTGAAGAGAGTCATGTCCATCAGAATTGATCATCGTCTAGTCTTGTTGTTGCTGTGTATAATGATCTCCTGGTTCTGCTCATTTCACTTAGCATCAGTTCATGCAAGTCCCTCCAGGCCTCTCTGAAATCATCCTGGTGGTCATTTCTTACAGAGCAATAATATTTCATGACATTCATATACCATAGTTTATTCAGCCATTCTCCAATTGTAGGCATCCATTCAGTTTCCAGTTTCTAGCCAATAAAAAAAGGGTTGCCACAAACATTTTTGCATATGTGGGTCCCTTTCCCTCCTTTAAGATCTCTTTGAAATATAGGCCCAGTAGAAACACTGCTGGGTCAAAGGATATGCATAGTTTGATAGGCCTTTGGACATAGTTCCAAATTGCTCTCCAGAATGATTGGATCCATTCACAGTTCCACCAACAATGTATCTGTGTCCCAGTTTTCCCACATTCCCTCCAACATTCGTCATTATCTTTTTCTGTCATCTTAGCCAATCTGACAGGTATGTAGTGGTATCTCAGAGTTGTCTTAATTTGTATTTCTCTGATCAATAGTGATTTGGAACACCTTTTCATATGACTAGAAATAGTTTTAATTTCATCATCTGAAAATTGTCTGTTCATATCTGACAGGTGTGTAATGGTATCTCAGAGTTGTCTTAATTTGCATTTCTCTGATCAACAGTGATTTGGAACACCTAGAAAAGAGGAAAACACCTAGAAATGACCTGAAGAAAGAAATGAAAACCACTCCAGTATCATTGTCAGGAAAACTCCAGAGATGGTCATGAAGAGCCTGACACTATTAAAAACAACTGAACAGCAATAGCAAAAGAAGTCCATTATGATACTGGATGTCAGAGGGTACCACTACCTTTTTTTCATAGTGAGGTGGAACAGTGGATAAGATGCCAGTCTAGGAGTCAGGAAGACTCATCTTTCAGAGTTTAAATCGGACCTCAGACACTTAATAGCTGTGTGACTCTGGGCAAACCACTTAACCCTATTTGCCACAGTTTTCTCATCTATAAAATAATGTGGGGAAGAAAATGGCAAACCACTCCAGTATCTTTGCTAAGAAAACCCCATTTGGGATATGAAGAGTCAGAAATAGCTGAAACAAGTAAACAAGAAGGAGAAGAAGAAAAAGAATGGTTCAAAGAACCAAAAAAAAAATAATAATTGTGTTAAAGAGAATGACAATAATAGAAAACATACCAAAATTTATGTGATGCAGCCAAAGGAATGCTTAAGGAGAAATTTTATATTTCTAAATGTTTTCATCAATAAAATAGGGGAAAAGCAGTTTAATGAATATAGCATGCACCTAAAACAACTAGAAAAAGAACAAATTTTAAATACTATTAAATTAAATTAAGATGCCAAATTTAAAAGTTAAATACCAAGTTGGATATATTGAAAAGTAAAAGGAGAAATTAATAAAATTGAAAATAGGAAGACTATTAAGATAATAAATAAAACTAGGAGTTGGTTTTATGGGAAAAAACAATAAAATAGATAAACCATTGGTTAATTTGATTTTAAAAAAGAAAGAAAACCAAATTACTAAGATCAAAAATGAAAAAGGTGAATGAATCACCAATGAAGAAAAATTAAATCAATTAGGAGCTATTTTGCCCAATTATGTATCAATAAATCTGACAATCTAAGTAAAATGGATGAATATTTACAAAAATATAAATTTCACAGATTAATAAAAAAGGAAATAGGATACTTAACCTTATTTTAGGAAAAAAATAGATCATATGACCAAGTGCTTACTAAGAAAACCTTCCCACTTTGCATTATTGCCTACTATTTTATATAAAATTTAGAACTAGAAGAAAACTTAAGATATCATCTGGTCTATTTTATAGCTGAAGAAATTAGTATTCAATTAGCTCAAGAGGTAAATTGACTTGTCTAAAATCACAAAGATAATATGAAATTGACTCCAAATCCAGAGCTCTTTTTGATGTATTATTTAGCCTTCCTGCCTTGTCCCTGAAAAAAATCATCATCAAAAAATGGAATAAGTGAGAGTCATAAAAATGGAATCTTTACTCTCTTCCAGTGAAATATTGAGTAAGAACAACTTGAGAATTTCAGTGATTGATAGAGAAGATCACCAAGATTCCAAGGATGTTCTGGTGAAGAAATCAATAGCTGAAATTAGTGTAATAGAATGGTTTGGGTCAAGTCAATATCAAAAGGAAGAGTCATACCTAGAGAGGGGAATGAGAATCTGAGGATACTAAAAGCACTTGCAATTCTTCAGCACTATAAAAACTGAACTCAGCATCTCATCAGCAAGAACCATTTGTTAAAATAGGATACTGAAAAAGTACATGCTTCCCTTTCCCTTTTCCCAGTCTTGCTCTCCTTTCCACTCCCCATATGGCATCCTCCTCAATGATCCATTTCTCATTGTCTTGGATTCTCTGTCTTTCTCCTACAAGTGAATTGAACTTGGAAAGATAACTCCAGAACACATATTCCATCTTCTTGGTCCCAGTCACATTGAGTGCCCTGTCATGAAGAAATGCCATGCCTTTGTTCAAGGGCCAGTTCCTGAATGTAGGCCTTAATGAAATGCACAGGAGCCAAAGTTCATGCAAACTATTCTGTGCTACTCACGTGGGCGCCATGCTCCAGTAAGACTTTTGCACATGCAACGTGGCCCCCAAGACAGGCTTCATGAAGAGAGGAGACACGATTTATTGTCACAAGGTTCACATTAATTCCCTAAATTGGAAGAAAAGAGGATTGACTACTCTGAGAGAATAATGACAATATTTTTCCTCCTCAGTTTTAGATGTTCTAGAAATGAACAAGATCTACTGATATTAATTAGAGACTGGACTGGGTGAGATGGAGGGGAGCAGAGCAATGGCTACAAGGGAAACATGGAATGAAAAGGCATTCAAAGAATGAAAATGACTGTCCAGAGTCCTAAATTCCAATCTCCATTCCAGTCTACAGCTGGGGAAAAATTCGTTTTATATGATCTGACTTATTCCTCAATTCTTTAATTATTTCACATGTAATAAAGAAATACCTTAGTCTATCTGACTCCTAAGAATAACTCTTAAAGGAGAAATAAATTAAAACATCTTAGATTAGAAAACATTAAGTAGAGAGAATAAATAATCCATTAGCTTCACAGCTCTCTTATAGAGACTTATAGAGCTATATTATATTAATCCAGGGCCCTAAAATATTAGTGACCAAAGTACTGCAATCACCATTTGGAAATGGACAAATTTTTCAATATTAAATCTTAATCACTGGTTTTCAAATGATATTATAATTGCTGAAGTCTTCGATAATAGTTATCCACATTAACTAGAGTGTGAAATTTTTTTTTGTAAGTTTGGTTTCTACAGTTTTCAGAAATGATACAATAAGTATTGGCCTACATTATTAGCTGCCACTAGATCCCCAAAACATTATCATTTGGTATCAAAATGCCAATCTGTCCTTTCAACTCTATCCCAGAGTCAAAGGAGACCTGATCCCCTTTGTGCTATTTCCTCATCCTTTTGAAATTAATTTATATGTTTTGATTTTATTTTTCTATGTACTCCTTAGTAAAATGGAAATGGTACAATTTGTGTCTTTGTATTGCTAGTGTTTAGTATAATGCCAGGCTGCTGTATACATTCTTATTGAATTGAAAAGAAATGAATGGAATGGAACTGAGGAGAAATATGAAGGACTTTAGGCAAGAAGATTTACTTCAGGCCAGTTCTAATTCTAGTTCTGCTCTAACACTGAGTTTTTGTCTTATTTTCCTATTTCAAATTACCTCTATTTTCCATAGTATTCAGGGCCTTATCTTACTACCTATGCATTTGTCTCTCCCTTAGGTTCCCCAACTATTTGCTTTATTTGTTGATTAGTTTGTTGACCTAATCCTCCTTCCAAAACATCTGGTAATAGGATCCTGCCTTGATTAATCAATTTACAAGTATTTATATACCATCTATTCTGTGACAGAGTCTGTGCTAAGACAAGTACAAAAAATAATACCTGCTGACCATGAGCTAATATCCTAATAAGGGAGACAACAAGTACATATAAAAAATATGTACAGAATAAAGATATAAAGAATAAATACAGTATAATTTGAGGAAAAGGGTACTCTCAATTGGAAGGAGCATGAAAAGTTTCAGGTAGGAGATGGTGCTTTACCTGCATCTTAAATAATGAGAGGTAGTCTATAAGGTGTAAAGAGAGAATACATATCAAGTATGAAGTATGGCCAGAGTTGGTAGACAGAAGAATATGGTGAATGAGGAAAAGAAAAAAAAGACAGTTTGCTTGGAGTGAGGGTAAAAGGTAGGGAAAGGAGGGGAGAAATTTTGTCCAGTCAGACTAAAAAATAAGTTGGATAGGATTTTAAAAGTTAAAAAAAGGAATTAATTTTTACACAAGGTACAGTGAAAAGCCACTGGGGTTAATCAAGGAGGATCACATAGTCAAATCTTTGCTTAACAAGAATTACTTTAGCAGAGGTATGGAGGATAGACTCTAAAACATGGTAAAGACTTGGGTCAGGAATCTCAATCCATAATCTATCGAAATTACTTAGTGAGAAGTGATAAGGCTGTGGTCTTAGGTAGTAGTCATTTAAACAGAGATAAGGACATATGTAAGAAAGATGTTGTGAAGGTATAAATTGTAAGATCTGTCAACTAATTGGTAATGTGTAGTGAAAGAGAATGAGGAATCCAGAATACTACTCCCAAAACACAAGAAACATGGTGGTACCTTTTACAGAAATAGAGTTTTACAAGAGGCAGGGTTAGTGAGATAGACAATGAGTTTGGGTTTTGACATGTTGAGTTTAAGATGTCTCCAAAACAGTCAGTTTAATAACTACAATAGACAATATGTTATGTGAGCTTGAAGCTTGAGGGAGAAGTTGGAGCTAAACATAGAGATATAGGAGCCATTTGTATCAAAATGATAGTTAAATCCATGGGAGCAGTAGTAGGAAGCACACTCATACACTTCAAACAGATCTAGAAAAATGTACTAGACTAATTCTTGATAGGGAAATCCCAGAAAATGTCACAGGAAGCCATTTTTCATATATAACATAAAGGTAACGTAAGGTAAGAATAAGGAGGTCTGTGAACACAGGGGATGGGATCTGACCAGGAACAGTAACAGAGCACTCAAGTGCAAAAACAGGCTAGTGCAGCATGGCAAGAGGAGGGCTTAAACCTATACCTGAATCGGTACTGTCTGAACAGCTTTATCATCTACTACTGAGTTCCAGGTCACAAATTAAGAGAGAATCTGAACCCAGGTTAGCTTGCTGGAATTAGGAATAGTCACAGGATCTAGACAGTCTACCAAGAAGGAATTAAGTTCAAAAGCATGGAATATTAATGTGACTTAGACATTCCTTCATCCCATCCCCTCAGAAGCAGAACAGAGACTCCATTTCAGCTTCTAACCTAAACTAAACCTTTCAGAGGAATAACCAGGGGAGAAATCCCAGATCAAACAGGAATCTGCAATACGGTACTTTTGAATACAGCAGACTTTCCCAAGTAATTGGTAGCTGCTAAGTACAGCTGATGTTCAGATTCAAACCCAGGTCATGAACTTAGAGAGTTCATACCACTGTGATCAGATATTTCCCTGGATCAGACAACATTTGGAGCACTGAGAGACTGGAATACTCAATACCCCAATAAAGCATTAAGTGGACCAGCCCAGACCTTCCTTCCCGAGGTATTCGAAGTCTGTATCAAGTCCAGATTCAGATAACATACTGAAAGAATAAGCAAAAAAAAAAAAAGAATCCATGATTTTAAAAAACAGATTATGGTAACAAGGATGCATAAGACAGAAGCTCAGAAGAAAAGAATGGCATCAAAACATCTACCAGCAAAGCATGAAAGGCAGCAGAGGGGAAGGAATAATTAAGCACTTTTTATAAGCCACAGACAGTATGTGTTTTACAATTATCTCATATGATTCTAACAACCACGCTCAGATGTAGATACTATCCATTTTACAATTGAAGAAACTGAAATAGAGGTAAAATGACTTTCTAGGGTCACACAACTAATAAGTATATGAGGCTAGATTTTAACTCAATCTTCTTTACTTTACTTCTGTACTACCTACCTACCTCCTAGCATAGCTTGGGCATAAATTCAATTAGATTTCCTAAAAAGAGAGGGAGTAAAAGCTTTAAAAAAATTAAAGCTAAACTGTCTTTATAAATGAAATGAGATCTCTAGAAGAAAAAACTGGAAAGGACCCAGGATGGAAAGTTAGGGAATGCCCCCACTTAGGAGGCATGATGTAAAGATACAGCAAAAAGAAATTGAGAAACAATGGTCGAACAGGTTAAAAGTATACCAGGAGAGATAGGTATAATGAAAACCCAAAGAAAGAATATCCAAGAGAAGTAGTTAAGACAACAATGCCAAATGCAGTAGACAGGCTGAGAAGGACAGGACTGAGAAGAGACCATCAGATTTGGTCATGAAGAGATCACTGGTAATTTTGTAGGTTTGAGGTGTGTGGGGCAGTGGGAAAAGCTTAGTGTGAAAAAGACTGGGATTCAAATCCTGTTTCAGACACTTATCAACTTTGAGACCTAGGTCACACCTCCACCCTAAGCCTCAGTTTCTTCATCTATAAATAAAAATAATAAAACCCCCACTATCTATATCATAAGATTCTGGAGAGGGCTGTACCTTTGTTAAAAATGTGAGAGAAATATGAGTTTTTATTCCAAATGTATTCAAGTCTTCTCAGGGTAGTAGGTCTGTCTTGGAACCTCAGGGTCCATGAGTGGATACTCAATATCTGTGCCATAACGCCTTCCTTGCACCCCTATTTTTTGCTTAATGCTAGATATCTGGATGCCAATTCTCCACATAGTTAGAGCTTCTCCTACTTCCTGCTGCTGAGCTCTTCAGTTCTTGTCCTACTCTGCTTCTATGGGTCTGTCTAATCTTCAGATCAACCAGATTTAGAACAAAGCTTCAAATTAATCATTTTATGTAATTTACAAAGTTTTTTTTCCATTTTTTTAGATATGACTTGCATTGTGCAAAAGCTTAAAAACCAACCTGCTCACAAGATGGCAGAAGTGTGCTATAGAAAATCTTGGAGTTGGTCAAAGTTCTTGGAATCATAGAATTTTGGATTTGGAAAAAACTTTAAGACTCTAGTCAAATATCTTAATTGTATAGATTAAAAAAAACCAAACCTCAGAAAGGTGGTGTCTTACATTATGTCACACATAAATACCAGGATTCATTATGTGACACAAGGCAAAACATAGGCTTTACAGGCCTCAGCTTCTTTATTAAAAAGAGAGACTAGTATCTTTCAATGCCAAATATTTGTGATCCTACTCCTAGTACTCTTTCCATAGTACTGATGCTCCTAAATATTAAACACACCCAAAATTAATGATTGTAGCTGCTGATAATTTTTTTTAAATTAAAGCTTTTTATTTTCAAAACATATGCATGGGTTCAACATTGACCTTTGCAAATCCTTGTGTTTCAAATTTTCCTCTCCTTCCCCCCACCTCCTCCCCTGAATGGCAAGTAATTCAATATATGTTAAATCTATTAAAATATATGTCAAATCCAACATATGTATGCATATTTATACAACTATCTTGCTACACAAGAAAAATCAGATCAAAAAAGGGAAAAAATTAGAAGGAAAATAAAATGCAAGCAAACAACAAAAAAGTGAAAATGCTATGTTGTGAACCATACTCAGTTCCTACACTCCTCTCTCTGGGTGTAGATGGCTCTATTCATCAGAAAATCATTGGAACTTGCATCAATCATCTCATTGTTGAAGAGAGCCATCAGTTCATATAAATTTCTCCAGACCTCTCTAAAATCATCCTGCTGTGATTTCAGAGAGGCCTGGTGAGACTTGCATAGACTGATGCTGAGCGAAGTGAGCAGAATCAGGAGATCATTATTCACAATAACAACAATACTATATGATGATCAATTCTGATGGACATGGCTCTCTCTGCAACAGTGAAATGTTTCAAACCAGTTCCAATTGTTCACTGAAGGAAGCCCTATACATCCAGAGAGAGGGATGTGAAATGTGGACCACAACATAACATTTTCATGCTCTCGATTGATGTTTGCTTACATTGTGTTTCCTTTATCTGATTTTTTTTTCTTGTAGATACGATTTTTCTTGCACAGCAAGATAAGTGTGGAAATATGTATACATATATTTGACTTGTCAAGTATTTTAATATAATTAACATGTAGTGGATATCCTGCCATCTAGGGGAGGGGTGGGGACTAGGGGGGGAAAATTTGTAACAGAAAGCTTTGTAAGGGTTAATGTTGAAGAATTACCCACACATATGTTTTGCAAATAAAAAGCTTTAATAAAGAAAAAATAAATTAAATAAATTAAAAAATAAAAGTAATAAGCTAGATTTTAAGTGATCTTTTGTGAAAAAAATAAAATAAAATAAAATCATCCTGATGGTCATTTCTTACAGAGCAATAATATTCCATAACAGTCATATACCATAACTTATTCAGCCATTCTCCAACTGATGTGCACCCCCTAGGTTTCCTAGCTGCAGACAATGTAACCAATCTCATCATTTTGAAAGCAGAAAGGGATAAAAGGGATACTTGGGACAGAAGAAACAATATTGTGAATAAATTGAATAACAATATATTTAATAAAATAAATGTATTTAATGAAGGCTTTACTGAAAATATGCTTTATCAGTAATTCCCTTTTAGGGACAAGGAAGGCTCTCCAAAGATCTTAATTTTGGCCAAGTAACATGGTTTATTTTTTTGTTGCTGAGTCTTTTAGTTGTGTATGACTATTTCTGACCCTATTTGGAGTTTTCTTGGCAAAGATACAAGAGTAGTTAGCTATTTCTTTCTTCAGCTCATTTTACAGGTGAGGAAACTAAGGCAAACATGATTACGTGATTTGCCCAGGATCACACAGAGAATAAGTGTTTGAAGTTAGATTTGAACTCAGGAAGATTTGTCTTCCTGACTCTAGCCCACATAGCTATCCCTATGTTTAATTTTAATGGACTATATGTCAAAGATGCAATTTTAAATACCAGCTTACTCCAGTGGAAACTTAGAGCTTACTCCAAAGAAGCTAACCTTCTGTTCATCTTTTCATATTAAAACAACCTTCATCCTAACCCTACTGGAAAGATTTATTATATATTACACTGTTTCTGGAAGACAAGTATTTGAGTCAAGTCAATGAGAATTTATTAAGAATCTACTATATACCAGACATTAATGCTAAGGTTTTTTATGTTCTCAATCCATTTCAATTTAATGAGCATTTATCTATTACAGGCAACAGTGCCTACACCTTTAAGAAATCTATATTCTACATAATACATTTATTTTTCTTTTATCACCCATAGAGCCTTGTACATGGTAGGTATTCAAATATATTTTTTGAAATCAATTGACTTCTTTCTTCTTAGTGGAGCACATTGAAAAGGTAGGATGAAATAAAAAGATCTGAAAAATTCCACCTTATATTTCCTAAAGAGCAAAGACTTTGTTGTGTGCATAAACTGGATCATGTTTAGTATACTGTAAACCCTCAGTGAGGATTCAATAGCAATAATGATCTAGTTCCTATTTTTCTAAAGGTCCCATATCATTATTAACCTAATTTTTCCTTACCATTTTTATTTTGCTACCATTTAGGCAAACTAAGACATTCTGTTATAGTGAGTGTTGCTAGGTTATGTGAACAAATGGTTATGTAAGCAAATCTGCTTAAATACTCAGTCTAGTTACTGGGAATAAATTTAAATACTTTTATCAAAGTACCTTTTTTTCCATTGCCATTATATAGAAGGGCAAACATCCAAGGTAGAAAAGTGCTGAAGGACAGCGAGAGGAAAATGATTAATTATTATGTGAGCAAATGGTTATGTAAGCAAATCTGCTTAAAATACCAAGTCTGGTTACTAGGAATAAATTTAAATACTTTTATCAAAGTACCTTTTCTTTGATTGCCACTATACAGAAGGGCAGACATCCAAGGTAGGAAAGTGCTGAAGGACAGCTAGAGGAAAATGATTAATTAATAGAGGCCCAAAGTCTCCCATCATTGTTTGCTAGAAAATTTTCATAGACAGGGTGGAATGTGAAAATAGCAATGGAGAAAAAGAGAAAAGCTACATGATAAAGGATGACCTCAAAAGCCCAAGAAATAAGAAAGTCAATTAACTAGAAAAAAAGTTAGAAGAGCAAGGGTGATCTGAGGAGAGCACTTTTATGCACTGATCATATCCTGATTTGGTATAAAAAAATTTTGGAATAAGTGTACATATCTAATCACCACAGCTAGATTATACATTTATGAAGGCGAGGGGTCACATTTTTATGGTCTACGACCAATACATGCATTTTAATATTAGCAGGAAAGAATAAATTATCTAAAGTAGTATTTTCCAATCTAATATAGTCACAGGTTTTGGTCTCTACATATAATAAGTAAGGTTACTATGGTCTTCTCTTCTTACTATAATCCATTTTGTCTTTGTAATCTTCAATATCCTCCTATCCCCTGGCTCCTTCCTTGCTGCCTACAAACTTAAGAGAGTCTCTCTTATTCCTTAAAAGAAAACCTTACTGTATCTCATCATTCCCAATAGCTACAGTTCTATATGCTTCTTCTTTCTCAGTCAAATTTCTTGAAAAAGCTGAACTTGTTTCCACTTTTATTTCTTCTCTCCTTCCCTCTCTTCCAAATGCTTTACAATGTGACTTCTATTCTCATAATTAAACTACAATTCTCTCTTCAAAGTTACCAAGGATCTTTTAATTGCCAAACCTAATGGTCCTTCCTCAATATTCATCCTTTACCTCTCAGCAGCCTTTGACACTGACACCCTTTTTTCCTGGAAACTCTCTTTCTCTGATGCTCCCCTCTTTTTTTTTTGTTTTGCTGAGGCAATTGGGGTTAAGTGACTTGCCTAGGGTCACACAGCTAGTTAGTGTTAAGTGTCTGAGATCAGATTTGAAATCAGGTCCTCTTGAATTCAGGGCTGGTGCTCTATCCACTGCACCATCTAGCTGTATCTGACCCTCCCCTCTTGAGTGTCACTCTTGTCTCACTTGTTTTATCCATCTGTTTCTTATTGTCTCCCTTGCTAATCATCAGCTATATCATTTCCCTTTAACCATAAGTGTACTCTAAAGGTTTCTCTTTATTTTTATCTACCTACTCTCATTTGGTTACCTAATTAATTCTCATGGATTTAATCATCATCTTTATATCAATAACTCCCAAAATTATCTCTTTCCTATATGACCAACTGCTTATTTGACTTTTAACTGGAAGTCCCAGGGATAACTCAAATTCAGTATTTTCAAAACAAAAGTCCTAATATTTTTCCCAGTCCCAACTTACCCACTCCTATCAAAATCCCCTATTCTTTTGAGGGTACTACCATCACTAGTGACATATGTTCTCAATCATGATGTCAATTTTTATGACTTATTCTCATGTACTCTACATAGCCAATCAATGACAAAATCTGGTTAATCTCTATCTCCTGATCTCTGATATCAGCCCCCTTCACATGATCATCACCCTAGTACAGACTCTCATGATATCTCACCTGGGCTGTAGCAATACCACCTAACTTTTCTTATTATTTCAAGATGTCTTGCACTCTGCTTTATGCTATCTACCCATCATAACTGATGAAGTGATTTTCCCTAATTAAAGATTTGACCTTATCACCTCCCTAGTGTGAATTAAACCCTTCCCAGTGAATAAACTCTGGTGGCTACCAATTACTTCTAGGATTAAATAGAAGCTCCTAAATAAACAAAAGTTCCTCTGTTGGCACTTAAAGCTTTTTTTTTTCTTCAACCTAATCCTACTTTTTCTTTCCAGTCTTATTATACATTACTTCTTTCCATGCACTCTATGTTTCAACTATATTTCTTTTCATTTATTATACACAATTTCACTCTCAAGTTCTGTGCCTTAGCAACAGCTTATATTTCATGCTTAGAATGGTCTCTCTGTTCATCTCAGCTTCTTAGAATCTCTGATTTCCCTCAGGACTCAGCTCAATTCTCAATCACCATCTTCTACATGGGAAGCCTTTCCAGCTCTTCCCCAGTGTCACTGTTAAGGTTACCCTCTAATCTTCTGCAGAGATGTATGTATGTATGTGTGTGTGTTATAAATTTATATATGTACATACAATCTTTCCAGTTAGAACATTAGTTCATTGAGGTTGAAAATTACCTTACTTTTGTGTTTATCCCCAGCACCTAATATAGTATCTAACACAGAGTAGACCTTTAAATTGATTCATTAGTCTAAGTATATTAAAATATCTCTGGGATAAAGCAAAGGAAGGTCAGGAAAATTATATTAGAAAATTGGGGGAAATATGTCTTTTTATTTTTTAAATTATCATATATAATATGTACTTTGTAAATATATAATTTTATGTATAATATTTAAAGAAGAAAGTATTAAGCACTGGCATTAGATATTTTCTATTTGAATAATTCAGAACACCTGGGAACCTCAGAATATAATTTGGGAAATGGTGGTCTGTGTGATATTACCAAAGATCATGAAGGTCAAGGTCCCATTTCAATATAAGCACTAAAAATGCTTTTGAGACAATCTTCCAATTACTTACTTGTGCAATTAAAGTTTTGAGAGCAAGGAGACGTCCTTGAGATGCAGCTTCATGAAGTAAGGATCGGTCAGCCCAGGATTCTGAAATAGAAGAAATTAAAGCCAAATAAAATTATGCTTTTATGAATTATTCCCCCCACCAACTTGATAGGAAAGGATATTTGAGAAGACAGAATATAAAGGTGCCTACTTTACAGTTTGTTCTAAAAACAAAACCCTACTGAGAAAATACAAATATAGCTCGTTCAACATAGGGATGCTACTGCATAGGCCTGTCAAAGTTGCATTTTATCATTTTCATCAAAATTTTCCAGGGGGAACTTGAAGGAAAGGCTAAACTTTGATTGGATCATCACTACATGATGTCTAGTACTTGAAGACAACTCCAAACATGACTTACAAAGGGAATAATTCATGTTAATACTATATTTCACACCTATCTTTCTAGCCACTCCATGCTTTCTTCTACCTACCAAAAAATTCAACCAGCAAATTTATTTTGGTTTCTATTGCCCAGCGTAACCATCTGTTCCACTTAAATTAAGAAAATTTGGCTGAGAGATATGGGCTTAGTCACCTGGGAGATTTTTATAATCAAATCAAATACATAAGGGAAATCTTCACTATTTTTACAATGTTTAGGAAGGAAAACGAATAGAATTGGACTTCCTTCTGGGGGTGGAGCCATGGTGGCGGAGATCAGACAGGATTCTCTGTAACCTCCTCTAACCTCCCCTCAAACCAACAAAATATGAAGCCTCTACACTGATTCTGAAACAAAAAAATCCACAATATCCGGAGAACAACACGATTCTAGAAGAAGATACTCTGGAAGAACCTCAAAACAGGTCTGTTTTAATGGGGCAGGGGGTGGCCTACTGAACCCAGACTGCAGCACAGGGAGACTGGGGCAGGGAGCTGGAGCAGGGAGCTGGAATAGGAGTCAGAACAGGAGTGGGAGCGTTGTGCTTTTCACACACCTGGGAGTCTTCTGCGAGCCTCTTGGAACAATTTGTCCTGATTGTGGGCAGGTGGTTTGGAGGGTCTGCCTTTTGAGGGGGATAGATTGTGAACCACTGAACCCCTGATGAGCATCATAACTAGCTGCCATTACACAGCACCTTAAAGCAATCAATCAAACAACAGGTCTGATAAGCACCAGAAATAATTCAATCAGCAGAGCTGCCCAGCCCCTGACATAATTCAATCAGCAGAACTGCCCAGTTCCTGAAATAACTCAATCAGCAGAACTGCCCCAGGGCAAATTAAAGCAGCTGTCCCACCTTTGCCCTAAACAGACCTCACACCTTTAAAAAAAATGAATAAAAAACCAAAAAGAGCTCTCACCATAGACAACTTTTATGGAGAGAGGGAAGAACAGACCTCAAATCCTGAGGCCCCTAAAGGTAAAGCAACTCCAGAAAAAGCCCCAAAGAGAGACATAAATTGGTCTCCATGTCACAAGGCTTTCTTTGAAGATTGCATAAAAAATCTTAAAAGAGAGTTAGAAGAAACATGGGGAAACGAAATGAGATCACTGCAAAATAAAATAGAAAAAATAGAAAAAGAATGCAATGAACAAAAAAATGTAATTGGTCAATTGCAAAAGGAACTAAAAACAGTAACTGAAGAAAATAAGACATTAAAAATTAGAATCGAACAATTGGAAATGAATGACTCATCAAGACTTCAAGAATCAGTTGAACAAAAACAAAAAAATGAAAAGATAGAGAAAAACATGAAATATCTCCTAGGAAAAACAACTGACCTGGAAAATAGATCTAGGAGAGACAATCTAAGGATTATAGGGCTTCCTGAAAGCCATGATGAAAAAAAGAACCTGGACACTATATTCCAGGAAATCATAAAAGAAAACTGCCCTGATATTTTACACCCAGAAGGCAAAATACTCCTTGAAACAATCCACCGATCACCTCCTGAAAGAAACCCAAAAATTAAGTCCCCCAGAAATATCGTGGCTAAATTCCAGAACTATCATACCAAGGAAAAGATATTACAAGAAGCCAGAAAGAAACAATTTAAATATCGGGGAGCTACAATTAGGATCACACAGGACCTAGCAGCTTCTACTTTGAAGGATCGAAGGGCCTGGAATCAGATATTCTGAAGGGCAAAGGAACTTGGATTACAGCCAAGAATAAGTTACCCAGCTAGAATGAGCATTATCTTCCAGGGAAGAAGATGGTCTTTCAATGATATAGGAGAATTTCACCTATTTCTACTGAAAAGACCAGAACTGAACAAAAAATTTGATCTACAAACACAGAACACAAGAGAAACATAAAAAGGTAACAAGAAAAAATAACTCTTGAGAACTATATTTATGTTATAGATACTTATAGAATGAGGGTTGATTTTATGAATCGATTATTACATTATAATTATGATATGATTACTGTGATTTTATGATTATTAACATATGATTACTGTGATTTTATGATTATTATTATATGTTTATTGTGATTTTATGAATCTTATGATATGATAAACTGAAAAAGAAATTAGAGGTAGAAAAGGGATAACACTGGAAGAAGAGGAAAAGGAGGTAAAATAAGGGAAATTACATC
>JAJPUD010001579.1:353569-411959 GCA_023553655.1 Myrmecobius fasciatus
GGGGGGAGGGAAAGGAAAAGCTTGGGAAAAAAAGGTTTTTTTGCAAAGGTCAATGTTGAAAGGTCACTCATATGTTTTGCAAATAAAAAGCTTTATTAAAAAAATAAATAAATAAAAAAATAAAAAGAAAATGAATAGAATTGTTTATGTGACTTCACTGTGCTAAGCTTTATCTAGGTATAGAATTCCCAGTAGAAAAATTGCAAAAATACACTGTTACCCCACACCTGGCTTCAATCAGGGAATGCATAAATATTTGAGTACCTACCATGCCATACACAAGGGCACAGAGACTAGAATACCAGGTGAAAAGTCAGAAGATATGGAGCCAAATCCTGCCTCAGAAATTTACTGATTGTATGACCCTGGATAATTCACTGAAATGGGTAAATTAACATACAATTTATAGGGGTGAGGTGAGGTTCAAATGAGATCATCATATTAAATGCTTTGTAAAGGTTATATGTGTTATGTCAGCTATTACACACACACATGTATCATCTTACTTACCATCTAACACTTGTCATTTGATAAATGTTAGGTAAGCTAATATTTACCAAAGCATGATATAATAGAGTGTGTTAGATTCTGAGTGTGCAGATTCTAAGGTTCAAAAACTTCCTCAGACACCAACTATGTTACATTTAGCAAAATTCAGAACCTCTGTTTCCTCATCTATAAAGAGGGGATAGTATTATAGAATATATATAGCAATACATATAGAATAGAAGAATATAGAAAATAACAGAATATACATAGTAATATATAATATATGGAAAGTACTTAATTTCACAAAGTTGTAAGACTCAAATGAGATTGTATATACAAAATTATGGTTATTGTTCTTCAGAAGACACTAAAAAGAACAAATCTACACCTATGATAGTTTATACTGTTTCTGAAAGTGAAGAACATAAAAAATCATATTTTATTTTTTATTAAAGCTTTTTATTTACAGAACATATGAGTAATTTTTCAACACTGGCCTTTGCAAAACTTTCTGTTCCAAATTTTTCCCTCCTTCCCCCCCACCCTCTCCTCTAGATAGCAGGTAGTCTAATACATGTTAAGTATGTTAAAATATATGGTAAGGGGCAGCTAGGTGGCTCGAGTGGATAGAGCTCCAGTCCTGAAGTCAGGAGGACCTGAATTCAAATGTGACCTCAGACACTTAATACTTCCTAGCTCTATGACCCTGGGCAAGTCACTTAACCCCAATTGCCTCAGCAAAAATAATAATAATAATAAAATAAAATATATGGTAAATCCAATATATGCATAAATATCTATATAGTTATCTTGAAGCACAAGAAAAATCAACATCAACAGAAAGCATGAAAATGCTATGTTGTGGTCCACACTCAGTTCCCACAGGCCTCTCTCTGGGTGTATATGGCTTTCTTCACTGAACAATTGGAACTGGTTTGAATCATCTCATTGTTGAAGAGAGCCACATCCATCAGAATTGATCATCATGTAGTATTGTTGTTGCCGTGTATAATGATCTCCCGTTCTGCTCATTTCACTCAGCACCAGTTCATACAAGTCTCTCCAGGCCTCTCTGAAATCGTCCTGCTGGTCGTTTCTCAAAGAACAATAATATTCCATAACATTCATATACCATAATTTATTCAGCCACTCTCCAATTGATGGGCATCCCTTCAGTTTCCAGTTTCTAGCCACTACAAAAGGGCTGCCACAAACATTCTTGTACATGTGGGACCCTTTCCTTCCTTTAAGATCTCCTTGGGATGATGGTATACTTAGAGAATCCTAGAGACTCAACTAAAAAACTACTAGAAACAATTCACAACTTTAGCAAAGTGACAGGATTCAAAATTAATCCACATAAATCATCAGCATTTTTATATATTACCAACAAAGTTCAGCAGCAAGAGATACAAAAAGAAATTCCATTCCAAATAGCAGATGATAGGATAAAATATTTGGGAATTTATCTCCCAAGGAAAAGTCAGAAACTATACAAACTAAATTATAAAACACTTTCCACACAAATAAAATCAGACCTAATCAATTGGAAAAATATTAAGTGCTCATGGATAGGCAGAGCAAACATAATAAAAATGACAATACTACCCAAACTAATCTACTTATTTAGTGCCATACCAATCAAACTCCCAAGAAATTATTTTACAGATCTAGAAAAAATAGTAGCAAAGTTCATTTGGAAGAACAAAAGGTCAAGGATTTCAAGGGGATTGATGAAAAAAAAGGCAGATGAAGGTGGCCTTGCTGTACCAGATCTAAAACTATATTATAAAGCAGCAGTCATCAAAACCATTTGGTACTGGCTAAGAAATAGAGCAGTCGATCAGTGGCACAGGATAGGATATCAGGACAATTTAGGCAATAACCTTAACAATCTAGTATTTGATAAACCCAAAGACCCCAGTTTTTGGGATAAATACTCACTATTCGGCAAAAACTGCTGGGAAAATTGGAAACTAGTGTGGAAGAAATTAGGGCTTGACCCATACCTAACACCACATACCAAGATAAGATCTAAATGGGTTCATGATCTAGATATAAAGAGGAACTTTGTAAGCAAGTTAGAGGAACATAATATAGTTTATCTCTCAGACCTGTGGAGATGGAATAAATTTATGTCTAAAGAAGATCTGGAACTCCTAATTGAACACCAGATGGATAATTTTGATTATATTAAGTTAAAAAGTTTCTGTATAAACAAAACAAATGCAGACAAGATTAGGAGGGAAGCATCAAATTGGGAAATCATCTTTACATTTAATGGTTCTGATAAAGGCCTCATTTCTAAAATATATAGAGAATTGTCTCATATATATAAGAATTCAAGCCACTCTTCAATAGATAAGTGGTCAAGGGATATGAACAGACAATTTTCAGATGATGAAATTAAAACCATCTCTAGTCATATGAAAAGTTGCTCCAAATCACTATTGATCAGAGAAATGCAAATTAAGACAACTCTGAGGTACCACTACACACCTGTCAGATTGGCTAAAATGACAGGAAAAGATAACGATAAATGTTGGAGGGGATGTGGGAAAACTGGGACACTAATACATTGTTGGTGGAACTGTGAACAGATCCAACCATTCTGGAGAGCAATTTGAAACTATGCTCAAAAAGTTATCAAACTGTGCATACCCTTTGACCCAGCAGTGTTTCTACTGGGCCTATATCCCAAAGAGATCTTAGAGGAGGGAAAGGGACCCACCTGTGCAAGAATGTTTGTGGCAGCCCTTTTTGTAGAGGCTAGAAACTGGAAACTGAATGGATGCCCATCAATTGGAGAGTGGCTGAATAAATTATGGTATGTGAATGTTATGGAATATTATTGCTCTGTAAGAAACGATCAGTAGGACGATTTCAGAGAAGCCTGGAGGGACTTGCATGAACTGATGCTGAGTGAAACGAGCAGAACCAGATCATCATACACAGCAACAACAGTATTACATGATGATCAATTCTAATGGTCATGGCTCTCTGCAACAAAGAATTGTCTCAAACCAGTTCCAATTGTTCACTGAAGAAAACCATATACACCCAGAGAGAGGGAAATGAAATATGGACCACAACGTAACATTTTCACGATCTCTATTGACATTAGCTTGCATTGTGTTGCCTTTCTCTGATTCTTTTTTTTTTTCTTGTAGATAGGATTTTTCTTGCATAACTTCTCAAGCATTTCAACATTATTAACATGTAGTAGACTTCCTGCCATCTAGGGGAGGGGAGGGGACTGGGGGTAAAATCTGTAATGGAAAGCTTTGTAAAGATCAATGTTGGGGAACTACCCATACATATGTTATACAAATAAAAAGCTTTAATAATAAAAAATTAAAAATTTTAAAAATTTTAAAAATTTTAAAAAAAAAGATCTCTTTGGGATATAAGCCCAGTAGAAATACTGCTGGGTCAAAGGGTATGCACAGTTTGATAATTTTTTGAGCATAGTTTCAAATTGCTCTCCAGAATGGTTGGATTATAAAAATCACTTTAGAAGCTTCTTAATCCTCTGTTTAATCTCATTCTAGTAAAGACTTCCTTGAATATAATTTTTAAAAACTGCTGTTCTCATTAATGTCATCCAGCTTTTGCATCATTTGATGTTTATTTTCCTATTTTCTCTTGGTCTAATCTCACCAGATTTTAGTAATGTCACTGAGACAAGGCAGATGCTGTTGTTACTGTGGAGAGCTAGTGTACTTGCCCTACATGTCTAATTGCTCTAAGAAGCAAACTCAGTGATGTCTGCATTGTCTAAGTTTCTCTCAGAAAACAAGCTGGCCTGTTTAGACAGACAGATGAGAAGCATCTCTATTTCACTTAGCAATTAATGTCACAGAGGAAATTATGATTCAGTTTGTGAAAGGACTACTGAATTTGTAATCAGAGGGCCTAGGTTTGAATCCTATTTCTAACACCTGCTACTCATATCATGTCGGCAAAGTTTTCCTGAATCTAAATTTCCTCATCTGTAAAATGATGGGGTTAGGCAAAATAAAAACTAAAGTCCCTTCCATATAATCCCATTATCCAAGGACTTGATTTTGAAGTAAATACTTCATTTACTTTGGACAGGCATTTGGACAGGCAGGTACAGTAAATAAAATAGAGAAATGGCCCTGGATTCAACAAGACCTAACTTCATACCTTTATTCAGATATGCCTTGTGTGACCTTGAGCAAACCACTTAAAATGCTTACAACTCCAGTTAAATCACTTAAAACTCAGAGTGCCAGAGGCAAATCTCTAATCATAAAAATTGCACAGAAATGCCAATCTGCCTAGGGTAAGTGAATTTTTCCATTAGAAGATGAGCTCTTTGAGGAAGGGAGTAGGTTTTTGCCTTTCTTTTTATTCTCAGAGCTTAGTACTGAGCCTGGCACATAGTTTTTAATAAATAATTATTGACTTAACTATTAGAAATTCTTTATCAGAGAGTTTTTTAAAAATTTATTTTTATTAAAACTTTTTATTTGCAAAACATATGTATGGGTAATTCTTCAACATTAACCCTTACAAAGCTTTCTGTTACAAATTTCCCCCCCCCCTACTCCCTACCTCTAGATGGCAGGATATCCACTACATGTTAATTATGTTAAAATACTTAACAAATCAAATATATGTATACATATTAGAGGTTTTTTACAACAATGAATTTAGAGGTCTGGACTTCTGGGTCATATAAAAAACAAGATGAAGGTTCTTACAATCTCTAAAATGTCTCCAAAATAAGAATTATGTACCAGTAATAGAACAATTTCAGTTGTCTTCATGGTATAAGATATTGAAAACTTAAACAAGGCAAAATCTCAATGAATGAACTAAAACCAGTAAAAACCAATTATCCCTAACTCCTGCCAAATTCCTTCAGCATGCCCTTTCCCTACCACACAACTAATAGCAAGACTGCACAAGATAACCCACTCTCTTGCAATAGAACTCAACTCTATACCCTAACCCCAACCTCTCAGAACTGCAGAGATCCAAATGGCATAAATCTGATCAAGTTGTGAAAACAAGTAATTTAACAATAACAAACAGTAGTAGTACTCTGCGCAGAGTTTAGCCAGAGAAAGTAATTAGGGCAAGACACACAGTGATGTGGGGCAGTTACACTCTACTAATTTGTGAGAAAGAACCTAGCATATATCTGGGGCCAATTCTGTATTCCAAGAAGTAACTTTGGGCAGAAATTTGGGTGAATTGTGAATGACTCCAAAATAGATGGAGACTGGGACACCTTCCCTAGGGAAACTGCCATTAAAGGGGAAAAAAATCAGAAGTGAGCAATTGGGTAAAAATAAGGTGGGGGTGGGTAGAGAGGAGAAACTAAAATTATCAAAGATCTCAGTAGGGAGAAAATGGAATTAAAGACCTTAAGCACAAGCAGATAAAAAAAAATGGAGAATATACTAATTTCAAAAAGAAATGTGGTCTCTAAAACAGATACAAGAATACAAGCTTTTATTTATAAATGTTGCAAATAAAAAGAAAATAAAATACTAAATAAGAGTATCCAGAGAATTGTGCAGAGCATGAAACCACAATAGAATGCTCCTCAATAATTTAAAAAAGAAATAAAGATTTTGAAATCAGAATTAACTGCTTTCAATAGAACAGAAAAACATGAATCCAGGGTGATGAGCCTCATGTAAATGAGTGGAAGTGAAGAACAATCTTGGAAAAAAAAGAAAAAGAAACAAAAAGCAATAATATTTAAAAATAAGCATGATCTCCATATAAGCAATGATCTTGAAGATAGGGTACATAGATACAATTCAAGGATTATAGAGTTCCCAGAAGAACACAAGTTTTAGAAAATCCCTACAAAAACAAACAAAAAATCTGTGCACCAGTGCAAGAAATAATATAATAAATCTGCTTAGAACTTCTGGACACAGAAAACAAAGTGTCTATTTGAAAGAAGCCAGAGGTCACCTCTAGGAAAAAAAAAATATGCTCCAAACTAAGACATATAGAGGCATAACTGAAAAAAATGTAGCTGGGAAGCAAGATATACAACACAAAAATAAAGCATCTATTTAGAAGGAATCCAAAATAGGTACTTTAGAAGGTTTAGTTCCACAAGAATACATACACTAAAGAAAATTAAATAACTATAAGGGTGATGACTCAAAGAATAAAATTCTAAAATAAATAAAAAGGAAAGATAAATAATGAAGAAAATGATGGAAGGAAATTCTTTCTAGAAAAAGTCTCAGAAAATAAAAATTTATAAATTAATTAGCCAAACAAATTGAAGGGGATGATAGTAAGGAAGGTTTTACTTGACTACTTTACTAAGGGAGAAAATAAAGGGAAAGAATTAAATAACTAGATAAAAGAAAGTAAGAAAAAGGGAACTAATATGCAAAACTCTAAACCCAGGGGAAGGGGTAACAAAAGGCCGAGAAGAAGGGAAAAGGATGAGGGAAAAGAGGGAAAAGGAACAGAGTTGCTTTAAAATAAATGAAGAGACTTAGCACTATCTTTACAGAAGAGATGGAAAGCAGAGGAGAGGGAATCCTAATTTAGAAAAAAAAAAGGAATCAGAGGTACAGCTAAGAAAAAAAAAAGGTAACATTCAATGTAATATAACTTTTAAAGGACCAGTTTCTTTTACAAAGCTCTAGACAGTTTTAATCTTGATCATATAAAGAACACATCATTCCTACTGGAAGAAGCCTGAGCAGTTAAAACAATTCAGAGATTAATTTTATGTGAATGGACTTTGTTTTTCAATTAGAAGATAACCATATATTTGTACTTAAACTCTCTTCCATTGTCAAAATGTGGTATTTTAATGGTCTAGTAATCTTTATAACTAAAACTTTTCAAGACATAAAGCTGACAGTAAAGAATGACCATTCTTTGGGAAAAAAAAACAAAAAAAACCAAAAAACAGATAATTTTAGAACTAGAAGGAAGAAATTTCTCTCTAGAAATTAGGAAAGCAAAATCAAGTAGATTTTTAGGCTAGTGATAAAAATATTTCCAAAAAAATGTTAATATCTTGGCTTTGAAAAAACAGCTTTGATCCAAAATTTAAGAAACAGTTTAGAACTAACTAACCACAAGGAAATAAACAAGTGGATAAAAGCCATAACAAAGTATTTGGACTAACAACTGATAGAACTTGCAATCAATACAAGTATCTGAGACAGGCATTGCAAATGAACAATAAGTGGAAACTAGAACTGAACAACTGGAGAATGGAATGAATTACCACTAGCAAATCATAGTTTGGGTTTTTTTTTTGTTTGTTTTTTTTTTTAATGACCTCAAAATTCTCTCTGAACCAGAGACATTATTTTAATACTAATTTCCTCTGACATCACGTGGCTAAGAGTGATAAAATACTCTATTTTAATAGTCTTCAAAAGATCAAAATTGAGGATTTACTTTTGAAACAATGGAGAGTTTTATGATTTATCAGCAGGCTAAATATATGTTACAGATCAAGAATTGGAAAGCATTTTGTCAGATAAAATGAGTTATCAGAGGAAAAAACAAAAGATGCACCTGTTAAGACAATGGAAAGGTCACATGTGTCATTAATATGCATGTGATCAAGAAAACTAGGGGTAGACCCTAATATATAGGTGGAACTTTTTTTTTTCTTTTGTGAGGCAATTGGGGTTAAATGACTTGCCCTGGGTCACACAGCTAGTAAGTGTTAAATGTCTGTCTGAGTGAGCATTTGAACTCAGGTCTTCCTAACTTCTGGGCCCACTGCACCATCTAGTGGAACTCATGGAATTATCTATGAGAAAACATTGAGAAGGACAGGTAGATATCTAGTACAATTAACTTGTAAAAGAAAAAAAAAATTGGAAACTGAGATTACTCCCAGAACTTCTAGGAAATGAAGCTACCTATATAAATGAACTTCTCCGTTATACTAAAATTCTTACTCTTTCAGAATGAATTTAAGACAAAATGTGACTTTATTCTTGAATTTTTTTTAGTCAGAATGTATTTATTTCATTTTAGATATGTTCATTGGACTTTACACATAAGTGATGCAAATTCTAACCACTCCTACACATACTCATTAATAACATAAAGGCCTAAGTGACCATCAAATCTAACCCCAAGTTTCATAAATGAAGAAACTGAAAATGAGAGAGGTTAAACAGGATTTAAGTTCAGGACTTCTGAGAGTATCCCATCTAGAAAATTGATTTTAATAGGAATGGGGGAAAATTCCCTGTAGAATTACATGATTCTTGACTATAAGAGCCACTTACATTTGCATTTTATATTTATTAAGAATATTAATTTGCTTGACTCTGAAATTAAGTTTCTTTCCATGAAGAGCACATAAATAACCAATGGATATTTATTAAATGCCACACTACTGGCTATGAATGCAAAGACAAAAATAATAGTCTTTCCCTGTCCTCAAAAGAAACTTTTCTGGGGAAAACAAACATATACACATAAATGAATATAAAGTATATGTGGTAAAAGACAAAAACAAAGTAATTTAGAAATGGGATATACTAATGGAAGAGGATATCGAGAAGGAGCACTTCTAGGAGCTGGACTTTAAAAATGCTTGAAGGAAAGTAAGGATTTCAAGTAAAAAGTAAAAAGAGGGTAAATGAATTCAAGGCAGAGTTAACAGTGCAAAGAAAAAGTAATGAAATTAGAGATGGAATGTTGTAAAAGAGGAACAGCAAGGTTTTTTTGTTTGTTTGTTTGTTTGTTTTTAATCTCCTTAAAAATAGAATTCACTTTTGTTTCCAAACTGGCAAAACATGTTTCAGTATTTTCATGTAAAATAAAAACCTAACCACTTTCAAGGAAATAACCATTATAGGACAGTATTTTCTAGTTTATCAGAAAATGAAGTTTACAAAATACTATCACTAATGGTCGATGGAAAAATAGGACATTTTGGAATTTTTTTTGTTTGTTTTAACCTCCAACTAAACAGGAGGGAAGGGAGGAGAGAAAAGAGAAGACACCCTTTCATCTATTATGGTTTGCAACTAAAGAAAAAAATTAATCTATCCTTCCTCTACGTTTCCCAGTAAAATTTCAATCCCTGTTGACTCCCAGGACTAGCAGCCCTTAGTACACCCTAATACTCCTCTCCTCCAGGAAACCATTTCATTGGTCCATGAAAGTGCCTTCCTTACTTCTGACCAATGAAATGACCACCACCACCCCACTCCTGGTCCTATGGCCTAGGCCTTTTGAATGTTGTGACCTTTATTTTCTGCTATGCATATTACTGAAATCTAATCTCTCACTTTTGAAAGACTATGTTTTTAAAGACTAAAATTAATTTGTATGTTATTAGGGAAATTTTTTTTGACAGCATTTTTTCCATCCTTTTAGGGCAAAATCTAATATTTCTAAATTGCAAAATAAATTTTTGAGCAGTAATCATAAAGAATTTTCTTTTGGGGATAATTATTTTTAGGTATTTAATAAAGGTTACAAACATGCTACAGGGTTACAAACATATTTCAATAAGAGAAAGCTTACTCTACAAACATGTTTGCTTACTCTTGATGAAAGGTATGTAGAAGAGGACTCAAAATAATTTGTTTAATTCATACTACATTTTTCTGAGAGTACAATTTATATCCCCAGTGCTTGGTCAGCTAAAATAAAAAGCTTGTATGGCAGCTTCTGTACTAGCAGATTATTTCTAAAACAATTAATTCAGCTGGATAACATTTATGTTCAAGTTTCAGATATTTAAGAAGTAAAACAGCTATAGCCTATTAATTTGAAAGTCTATCCAAAATAGTTGTTTCAGTGTCCATAAAATGTTTTTAAAATTTTAATGTTTTATTGATGTTTTTTAAAAGTATTTTTACATATACATATATAGACATACATATACATACACATACACATTCAAGCAAGAAAAGATATACAGAAGGAAATCTAGGCAATGTAAAAAAAAAATGAAATCTATTTTTAAAAGGAAGTCATTGGTAGTCTTGAAGAGGAGATTTTCAGATAAACAATGATGTCAGAAATGAGATTGCAAGGAGTTAAAAAATGATTAGAAGAGAAATAGTAGCAACAAGTATAGATAGCTTTTTCTAGGGGTTTATGAAAGAGTAAAGAAAGAAAAGAACAGCAATTAAAGGGAAGGGAAGAACAAAGAAAAAATTTCTCAAAGAACATGAAATTAAGCATATTAGGTAAAAGCTCATTATAAAAAACCCCACATGTTATATAAATTATTTTGTTGTTATAGAACTTATAAAAATACATTACTAAAAACCACATTTCTATTCCATGAGTATAAATCACAGCTAACACCAAAATATGTTACTTAACAATGTTGTATTAACCAGGAGACCATTATACACAGCAACAAGACTATACGATGATCAATTCTGATGGACATGGCTCTCTTCAACAATGATGTGATTCAAACCAGTTGTGCTGCGATGAAGATAGTCATATACATCCAGAGAGAGGCCTGTGGGATCTGAGAGTGAACCACAACACAGCATTTTAACGCTTTCTGTGAATATTTCCATGCATTCTGTTTTTCTTCTTAGGTTGTTTTTTTTCTTCTTCTCTTTCTAGATCTGATGTTTCTTGTGCAGTAAGATAACTGTATAGATATGTATACATGTATTGTACTTGTCATATAATTTATCCTCTCTAGCATGTATTAGATTACCTGTCATCTAGGGGTGGGGGGCGGGGGGAGGGAAAGGAAAAGCTTGGGAAAAAAAAGTTTTTTTTGCAAAGGTCAATGTTGAAAGGTCACTCATATGTTTTGCAAATAAAAAGCTTTATTAAAAAAAAAAAAAAAACAATGTTGTATTGACGAGAAGAACCAGGAGATCATCATACACAGCAACAACAGTATTACATGATGATCAATTCTGACAGACATGGCTCTCTGCAACAAAGAATTGTCTCAAACCAGTTCCAATTGTTCATTGAAGAAAACCATATACACCCAGAGAGAGGGAAATGAAATATGGACCACAACGTAACATTTTCATGATCTCTATTGACATTTGCTTGCATTGTGTTGCCTTT
Source organism: Myrmecobius fasciatus (assembly GCA_023553655.1). Classification (NCBI taxonomy): domain Eukaryota; kingdom Metazoa; phylum Chordata; class Mammalia; order Dasyuromorphia; family Myrmecobiidae; genus Myrmecobius; species Myrmecobius fasciatus. Next base: position 365,111 of record JAJPUD010001579.1, read on the forward strand.
CTCTGATTCTTTTTTTTTTTCTTGTAGATAGGATTTTTCTTGCATAACTTCTCAAGCATTTCAACATTATTAACATGTAGTGGACTTCCTGCCATCTAGGGGAGGGGAGGGGACTGGGGGTAAAATTTGTAATGGAAAGCTTTGTAAAGATCAATGTTGGGGAACTACCCATATATATGTTATACAAATAAAAAGCTTTAATAAAAAAAAAATGTTGTATTGAAGTGGTTTGCCATTTCAACATCTTTGTCAAGAGAACACCAAATGTGAAGATGAAGAGTTGGACACGACTAAAACAACTCAACAACACATATATAATATGTATATACAAACACATGCACACAAAAACACATATTTCAAAGATTTTTTTACATATTATTTAGAAGGGAATACAAATTTATACTTATATATGTGTAAATTTGAGAAAAACTTTTCATGTAAAGGATAAGAATTGCCTTGTATTCCAATTTTCAACAAGTCAGAGAAATAGGCCACATATGGTCAAAAGAAATTATTGTCATGGGACCACTGTTACCTCTGTTGTTTTATCTCCTCAATTCTGCCTGATAGAAAGTTAGAAACCACAAGTTAATTCTCTGTGGGGAAAAAAGAAAGCACTTTTCAACTCTGATGAAATCTCCTTTGGGCTAAGCAACAAAAACCTTTCTTTTCCTTCACACTCACTTGATTGGGTCTATTTGCAAACTTGTTATACATGTGTTCTACATTCTAGCTAAATGCTCTACTTATCACACCCTCAAGTGAAACCCAAACTTTCCTATTTTAATTGTTAATTGTTAAAAAGTATAACTGAGTGGAGACTGATAATAGTAAATTTGCTGAAGTATTTACATCCATCCTACACATTTCTAACAAATTAATCTTTCTAATCAAATGGCCACGGCATTCTCAAAAACCTTTTAAAAGTCATGTAATCCAACAGTCTCATTTTGTAGTGGAGAAAAGTAAGATTCAGAGATATTAACTGACATGTTCAAGATCAGAGAGCCAATAAGTGTCAAAAAGCTGAGTACACATATTCTTAGGAGCCTGTGATATAAACATGTACATATAAACTGTTTTGAATTCAAAGAAATAAGCTTCACATATATGTATATATATGCACACACATACACACATATATACATGTATCATTTGTATTAAGATGAGAAACTTAAATTCTAAAAATATTAATGCTTAAATAATTTGTATCCATTATAAGTATCCATTAAAAATAAGTTAACTTCATTTGGAAGTCAGATTAATAGTAGTGATATATATACAAATATTGCTAGTTATGAATTTTTGTTAAACTAAATACGAGTATGCCCTACCTATTTAGCAGTCTTTTATATAGCTGTTGTCTACACATTATTTGAATAATGATAGTATTATAAAGAAAACAAGAATTAGATATAGTGCCTACTCAGCAGATTTAAAGCGAACACTAAACTTGACAAGCTTGACTTGAAAAACAATAAAGCACAAATAACTAAGCTGGCCAAACAAACATACCTCCCTGAAAGGTATGGCATATATAATCCCCAAAGGAAATCACTTTCCACATTCTAGGTATTGCTTCTGGAATTCCGTGTTTCTATTTAATTTCTTCTGTTAATTTAAGCATTTCTACATCTGCATCTTTAGATGTTTTGTATTTTTGTTTGGGACCAATATAGTTTCCACTGTTTGTCTAGTGCATTGCCAACTGTGGATCACATGCTTGTTTTGAAAGAGTATCCTGTTTGCAAATTTGAAAATGGATACTGGCAGATAAAATATGATGTAATATTGGAACCCCTGCAAGAATTAAAAGAAAAGTGTTTGGAGGATCATTATTGGAAGGTTGAACTCTTTAATTGCCAGATTTTTTTTTTTTTTTTGCAAGCTGAAGCCAACTGAAGAATGTCTAATTGGTAACTTATTTTGCAGTCTTCTACAAATAAGTAACTGAAGTAAATAACTAATCAAAAGAAATTAGACACTACTTTTAATTTTAAAATATTTTGTTCAAGTTTCAGTCTTCCAATATACATATATTATGATAATTTTGCACATTTCCTAGCACATTTATGGGACGACCTTCATGACAGCTTTTGCTGATACTGATGACATGATAACTAATCTTTTAAATATAAATCAGTAACACTTAAATGGTTGTAATTATTCTGGAGAAAAAAAAATAAAAATAAAAAACCCAAGAAAGATGAACTTTGATCAAATTTTGATGCCAAATTTATTTTATGAATCACATAGCATAGTGCCAAGAGCTATCATAATGGAAAATCTTCAAAGAAGTAGTTCTTTGAGTCTGTAAAAACAGGGTTTCCTAAAGCTGTTCAGCCTAATTTCTAACTGGCTTCCCCATTCACATAGAGTAAGGGTGGTTGAGAAGACTTCACATACTGAATCCATTTGTTCATAAATACCATTTTGCTAAATTGTTAGTGTTCTTTAAATATCACAGAATTCCAAGACCAAAAGATAAACAAAAATCTAAATTTTAGAGAAACTGAAACTCATAAAGAAGATCGAAGTATTTATTTTAAATGATAATAGATGGATATATTTTACCTGAAATTCCTCCATAAATCTCTTCTGATATCCTGGCAGCTTCTTTTCTGTTCCCTTTGACGATATAGAAATGAGTTAAGAGAGCCAAAAAAATTTTAATTAGGAGCTTAAAGAAAAAAAAGAGAGCAAAAATAGTAACATAAATGTTTTTAAAACCATGGAACATTGAACTCTCCTCCATTTTGGCTCACACTTGGTGTAACTTCCTAGGTCTGTAACATTTCACTGGGTTATTACTGGTATTGTATGACATCTATTTTAAACCTTTTAGTTGCTTGGTGCTCTAATTACCAAGAACTCATTTCATCAGTCTGACAGTGATGTAGCTACTAAATGACAATACAAGTGATTAAAAAGCTCTCTGTGTTCGATGTTACAGGCACGAAAGAAACTTTTAACAAGTTAGCAACCCAATGCAAGAACACCTTGGAAAAAAAACCAAGTAATCCCTACTTAAAACCCATTTTAATTAATTTTCTAATAATAGGTGAGGTACTGATAGTTATTTGTCTTTAAAGGAAACAATTTTCATGAGATGACATAGTTTGCCCTTCTCCCTCCTCCCTCATCTTTTTTTTTTTTTTTGATAGTGATCACATGGTGAAAAAGTCTGACATCTTTTCAATGAAACTATAGACTTAACCTAAAGCTGAAAATACCCTTCTTTTTTTCTTAACTTTGCCATCAAAGTCCTACATAAGGATCATATTCACATACCATTTCAAAGTCTAGAGCAGTATTTTCTAAATGGATGCATAATATACTAAATATGCATTTACATACATTGTGTTGCTTTCTGGTTTCCTGGGAGAGATAAAGAAGCAAGTGTGGAATCAGGGAGGTCCAGGTTAAAGTTTTATATTTGGTTCAAGCTATTTGTATGATCCAAGCAGTCCCATAAAGTTGCAGATTGGTGTTGACTGTGAAATAATAGTTCTAGGCAAAATCAAGAATGGGATGAGAAGAAATGAGAGAAATCAGGTTCCATACCTGACACAAACTGGCTAAATCTCTCAGTGCCTCGAGTAACTTTCCAAAATAAAGCTGATCTATATTGAAATTTTCAAATTGGGAGTGCCCTAGACCAAAGAAATCATCAATCCAGAAGCAGTCAGTAATAAAAGCCATTTACACAGAAAAGTGGTTCAGAATCTAGGTATCTGTTTTATTCTGGCAATGAAATTAACATTTAATACCTAGGTATGTATCATTCTACAAAAGTGGTTGTCAGGCTATTAGTCTGAAAGCTTTTAAAAACCCAAAAAGGCAGGTTTGACTAGAATGTCAACTTAGGCCCATATTCACATGAAATCAAAGCAAGTCACTTAAGTTCATGCCAAAAAGTATGAAGATGTCTGAGTACACATGCCCGCTATAGTCTAACAGAAAGTATAGTCTGGGCTTGTCTGGTAAGCCAAATTCTCCTAAAATGAACATGACTCAAGGGGGCCTTTGGAGCATGTCTAGATCATCTAAGAAAGAGGTTCTAGGCCTCTCACCATATGGGTATTGCCCTTTGATTGGCTGTCAGCAACTTTAGAACAGGTGAGGTCCATCGGGTCATTCTTTTCTGCCACTCTTTCTGTTATGCACTTCCATGTCCAGAGGGTGAAAATCACAGTTCATTCATAGGATATACAACATGAACTGAACTGGTGATAGGGGAAGGACTTAACTTCTGCTCCCTCTCTTTTACCTCAGTTCTGAGAAATGGGATCTGGGGAATGTTTGTTTCTTTTTGTCCTCCTCAGTTTCAGGTACCAGATGTGATCTTTGGAGAACAAGAAGTCCAAGACAGGATTATGAGTTGGGTGGTGTAGCTAGACAGCTTAGTGTGGAAACCCTGAGAAGCCAAGGTGCCTCGGGCTCAAGCACAAATTAGGTCTATACTTGGAACTAAGGAGTGTGGGTGTGTTTGGGATTATATCTTGAAGTAAATAGTTGGATGTAAAAGCTATTAAGACAGTGACTATAGAACTGGGGTGCAGGGGCCAACGCCCACATGAAGGAAACAACATTGGTAGCTAAAATCATTTGCAGAAAACCTAGATCTTCCCTGCCAGGTGCACTAAAGAACCCTGGGAGAGAAATAACAATCTAACACATTGACCTTCAGGCAGTAGGAACAAAGGTGATCTGTTAAAATATAATGCAAAACTTAAATTTATAATCATTCTAGCAAAAATCTTTAGTGTAACATCAAATAAGCACAAAATTGTGATTTAAATACCAAAGGATTTTCAGCTATAATGGAGACTTATAGTTTTGAGAAAGGGTGACAGTGAGGGTCATGTCCATTTCCTTAAAGCTTCCTTATTTGTCTATCTTTTTAGCTTTCTTAAGTGACTGATTGTAAAAGATGACACTTATTTCCATTCTCTCATCTCAGCATTACATAGTTTCTCTCCAATGCTTAAATGTAGGACTGAGCTTTGAACAATAATCTTGCAAAAGCAGTGGTGTATGCATGTCCTTCATAGTCAACTTTGCATCTAATCTTCCTACCTGGTCTTATCACTAAAGTGGGGACACCAACAGTAATTACTACTGCTCTTCCTTTCAAATGATTTCCTAGTTAGTTCCTTGACTCAGAGCGGTTTACTTTTTTCCAACCAATTTTTTCCCAAAGGGTTTCAGAGCAAGCTATGATTACCAGAGCTTAAGAAAGTGATTGGGTAATATGTACCTCTATTTGGGAGTACTCTAAATGAGTAGAGTATACTTTATCACGTCAGATTTCTAGAGCAAGATTACTGTTCTCCTGAGTTCTAGAGGTAACCCTGAGTGGTTGAGGTATCTTTTCTAAAACTATGATCCACAAGTTTCCATCTGGTATATTCCTTTCCAATATAATTCATATGGTTATGTCAGTCACCCAGTAATCAAAAGTTGATAACCATATCATATAATTGATAGAGGCAGGTATGTGACACAGCAGATAGAGAGCTGGGTGTGAGGTCAGGAAGACCTGAGTTGAAATCTGGCCTCAAAGACTTACTAGTTGTGTAAGCTAGCAAGTCAAACACTTTACTTCTGTCTACCTACATTTCCTCACCTATAAAATAGAGATAATAATAGCACCTCCATTCCAAGGTTGTTGGGGGATCAAAATGAGAATATTTATAAACTACTTTGCAAACCTTGAAGTGATATAAAAATGTTAGTTATTATTATTAATTCATCAATATCACTGATAACTTTTAACATTATTTAGGTTTTGTGAGACCTAAAGTACACAAACTTTTGAAACTGCTCTGCCATGGTGGTCCTTGGGAGTGTGGCTCAAATTTATAAAATGCTTACAATAAACACTCCTCCCAACAGCACAGCTGATGGACTGGTCACTGTTTGCAGGACACGGTTTCTTGGCTACTGTGTTAGTTGACTGCTGAGCAAGGTCACTCTTCAGGGATGGCTTTCACCAGTCTTGGCTGATACAACAGACTCTGCTATAGATTCTAGGTGCCAAGCATGTGATAGTTCTGCTAATCTTTTGAAGCTCATAAGGCCATGACCTGGAGTTTTCTATCTCCAATACTCATTCACCTAAAATCAGAAAAGAACAAATACAGAGAAAATAAACAGCAGTACTGGGTGTTCATGATTGCATGGTGACTCAGGTGGGAGAAAAAGCAGCCAAAACCACTGTCCTTCCCCTGATCCAGAGGCTAAAAGAAAATTTTTTTTACTCAAAAGCCTCCAGGGAATAATAGACTGGGTACCTTTTGTATGGACACTCAATTCCGGCCTAGCAATCTACTAAAAGGTTTGATGCCACCACTTAGTAAGCTGAGAGAAAACAAATCACTAAATATCACCATATGACTTGAATCAAGCAGCCACCCCAAGCCTCCATGTAGATAAGCAGGCATAGGATCCTGCTAATGCTTCAAAGGCAGGACTTCATTAGCCAGCCCCTATCCCCATTAACATTCATATAGTTGTCACCTCTATGAGAATTTTGCTCCCACAGAAAAATTTGGAGCCTCCATATTAATTCAGTGAAAAAAATATTTAAAGTAACATGATAGAGATGCCAAATAGGCACAAATGATCCTACATCTAAATCAAACACATTAATATGTATCCTATTAGGCACAGACTTTTTAGAACAATTTTTAAATATTTTATTTACACTCAAGAATTTTTTTTTACATCATTGTAAAGTAAGCAATATGGTACAGTTAAAAATATGCTGGACTTCTGAGTTAAAAGGGCCACATTTCAATTTCCAGTTTTACTTTTCTACTTGTGTAACTACTGACTTGTAAAATAAGGGATTGGACTAAATATTAGCTAGCATTTACATAGTGCTTTAAAGTTTACAAAGCACTTCACAAATATTACCACATTTAACCTTACAACAATTCCCATTATCTCCATTTTGTAGATATGGATATTGAGGCAGAGGTTAAATGAATTTAGCAGTCACAAAAAAATAAATGTCCAAGGAAGGATGTGGATTTAAGTACTGCTGATTCCAGGTTTGGTGCTCTACCTACAGCACCACCTTGCTACCTAGATACCTCTAAGGCTAGTTCCAGTTCTAAACCTAAGAGCCTATGAAAATTTCCCAACATTACCACAAATGCATGCAAAGGACTCTCTAGAGATCAGTTTTAACAGTAGTGTCCATGTAGTCATTTGGAAAAGGAAAATTGCTGCTTTCTGGTTATGATATACTAGTAGCATATGAAACTTTCCCAAATTAATATGAGAAAGGGAAAAAAAAAAAATCCATGAAGAACTCAACTCCTGATTGGGGGAAAAAGGACAGCAGGAATTGGATCTTATTCTTTCTCTTCTGGCTTGTCAGCAGAAAGGAACCTGAGAAATTTGAAGATACAAATTGAAAACACAAAAAATAAATAACACTTTGTTAATTGTATGCCATTTGATCAATGTCATTTTGTAGAGGAGGGTAAGTGAAGGAAAATAAAAATAAAGACTATTGAATCAATGATGAAGAGTGGGAGTTGTCTAGAAAGAAGAAGCTAGTTAGTATTTATGTGGGGCTATAATATTATAGAGTGAGGTGCAACTAGTATTGTAGGAATTAAGAGAAAACAGCAATCTGGCAAGATTCTATGATAGACCCTCCCTTTTGTTGTAAGTCAGTGCCATTTGTTTTCTTACTCCTTAGGTTTATGGAACATAATTTAAAAAAAAATACAAGGTATTAGATTATTCTCTGAAAGCCCAAGAACTTTTGCATAAGATCTGTAACCTCTGATTCTGAGCCTTTTAATTCCTTCTCAAACAGTAGGCACTAAAGTCTTAACTGCCCTTTGGAAAGCTACACTTGGGGGTCTAGATCGGTGATGGTGGTGGATTGCTTCCTTGAAAGTACCATGTCTGACTTTTAAACCTCTTTAACACAACGATAGTTCCTTAGATCCTAGATTTAGAGTTGGAAGTAACTGTTAGCATGGAGCAGACCCCATTGTACAGATAAGGAAGTCATTAAAGAAGTTTCTCCAAATCACAGGATTGAGTCAAGAGATCTCAAAGGCTATCTAGTCCCCATCTTTCATTTTCCATTGGGCAGTTTTATTAGATATATTTTAAACATAGGACCAAAATAGATTTCATTTGTGATAGAAAAGTTGACACCTGTGAATATTTAACATAATGAAATTAATAAAGCATCTTTGTTCCAGGCAGCTCAACATACTAAATATTTTTAAATTGATTTTACATGTTTAATTATCTGATAACAATAGCAATTCACCATATTCCTAGTTCACAAGTAACTTTCCTCATAATCCTATGAGAATTTCATTGATGAAACCTGGAAAACACAATGGAATCCAATCATACCAATGATCAACTAAAACTAAATAAATTTGTGAAACACTTAACTACATGAACATTGATATAATATCTTTTCATGTATTCCTTACCATTTAAAAAATCTCTTTTAATGTATACATATATTCGATTTGTCAAGTATTTTAACATAATTAACATGTAGTGGATATCCTGTCATCTAGGGGAGGAGCGGAGAGTAGGGGGGATAATTTGTAACAGAAAGCTTTTTAAGGATTAATGTTGAAGAATTACCCATAGATATGTTTTGCAAATAAAAAGTATTAATAAAAAAAATCTCTTTTAAACATTACTGTACAGATGACAATGCAATGGGGGGGAGGTAGAACCTTTCACATTAAAAATGAATGACAGTATTATCTTTTTGTTTTGTCTTTACATGCATTAAAACAGTCATAGCTTTCTGCATTTCACATATGAAAGTGGTACATAGAGTTTAAAGTCTTAAGCTTTTTTAGGGTTGAAATTATGGAATGCTTGGGATTAAAAAGTCCCTGACTCCTATAATCATAGTTTTAAGGGACCTTAAACAGCAGAAAACCTGCATTTGAATGGGAGGAAATGTTAAAATAAGAAAGATTTAAAAGTACCCAATCTTAATAGAAAGACTTATTAAATAATATACAACCATAATAAAAATAGATAATGGGAGCATAAACCAAATGAATGCTAAAATAAAAAGCTAAAAACACATAGAGAAGGAAAAAAAATACCAACACAGATTCTTTATAAAAATTTTAATTTTCATAATTTCATTTGGAAAACCCTAATCACAATATAATTCAATATTAATCCATCTAAATTTTCTTGAGAACGGATAGAGAAATAAATGAATACTGTAGAGGCTTTTAAAAATACTTCATAAAAGTACAGATTTGTACAATGGCAAACAAATGTCTTGGTGGAAAATAGGAATGCATACATGAGTATAGTACGGTGTTTCAATGACTAAACTGGCTCTGTTGTTTTGTTTTGTTTTTTTAATTTTAATCTTTGCTCCAAAGCATCCTTTCTGTATTTAGAAAAATTATACAAATCTAAACTAATTCATTTGTAACAAGGCAGATTCTCACTCAATCTTATCCATAGTATCCTCTTCAGGGAAAAAAAAAAAAAAGAAAGTATAAAAAAGCTCAACTTAGGTTAACTAAGCCTAAATATAAATTCCTCTTAAAATCTCTTACATGGTACAGCAATTATGTAGTTCAAAAATATGAGAGAAAATATCTTCCATTTTGAGGAATACATTTCTGTTATAAAGGAAAATGAGTACTTGTTTGAGGCAGAGAATACAGGCACAAGTTAGAACCTGCTATTTCATATAACTAGAAGTAAAAATGTGTTGTGTAACTAATTTAAGAGGATTTCCTAACCAACCATCAAATGATCATCTGAGATTTCTCATCTTGAACTACTTACTTTTTTGGCAAAACAAGTCATTGTTTTTTTAATGTTATACTATATTTTTTCACTAAGCAAATTTTAGGTTAACTTCTCCAATATGCAAATAAGCATAGGATTTCTTCTCAATACTTTACTAATTTTTTTACAATACCGGAATAAACAGAAAAACAACATCGTATGTTTTTAGATACTGACCAGTACAATAGTTGTAACACAGTTAAAAGTAAGTATATTTGGGAAGCTTAAAAAATGTGAATCTGACAGAAGGCAAGTTTCTTTCATGATGCTTTAAAAAAGAAACCCCCCCCCCAAATTATTTTAATTGCCAATGTTTGGCAGGTTAAGGAATTGTGAACTGAAGTTTTTTCTACATTAATTTAAGGCATAAAAGTTTGACAATTTAAAAGAGTGATTCAAAAGGAACATTAAAAGTTAGGGAAAGATAACAGTATGCTTTTTAAAAAATTGATTAATGACATCAATAAAAGCAAAATTCAACATTTTCCCAACAATTTTTCTCCCCAATATACTGACACTCACATTTCATATGCATGTCATCCAGCATAGTCTAATAAAAGGAAATGTCAATGTCAAAACTTTTAGAGTTTCTTAATACCAATAATCAATATTTTTCTTCAAAAGAAAAAATGCTAATTTTAAGATCTTATAGTGTTCTTTTCGTCAAACCTTTTTCAGCAAAAACAAAATGCAGTGTTCTTTTCATTTCACAATGGAAAAGAAGTTAAAACATTCACAGCATAAGATACTTATATAAAAACTATCTGAACTTTTGAGTTGTCATTAAAAAAATTTCTGAAAATATCTGGTACATAGCCAGAATACTGAGTCTAAATCTGCACAAGATATCATCTCTCTAATGTTAAACAGTGCTTTATGAGAAAAATTTCTCAAGTTTTCAAAGGAATATTCACTAAATTAAAGATATAGATTATAGGGATAGTTTGGGGTTACATAACCCATGGCTCTGAGGCAAAACCAAATAAAATGGGCCACATCCATCAACACAGTGACTATCTCCTGATAATTTTCAGTTTGTATTTGCTGAGAACCAAAAATTCCAGAGGAAAAAAACTATTGAACTCCTACCATTCAAAGTATTTATTCAAATGTAAACAAGATCACAAAGGAAATCTAAATGACTACAATTAAATGTGTAATACTGCAGATGGTCATAATTATCACCATCTTTGCAACAACCATTAAATTCTGCTGAAGACAGATTAAAATGGAGTCATTTGCAGAAAAAGGACTAAGTTATATATGAAAGCTAGTGGAGTGTGCCTCTGCCCTATGCTAAACAGTGATATCGGTCCCTAATAAATATTTATTTAATATTTACTCCTAAATATTAAATAAATATTTAAAATATTTAACAAATATTTAAAAGCAAAGTACATCTTAGTCTTAATTTTTAAATTAGCATTTCCAGAAAAACAAAAATCCATGAGCTTTTCAAATTTAATTTGAAACTCATAGCCAACTTTAAATAGAATTTATAAAAAACATAAAAACAAAAAGACACAGGCACTGCCTAGATGAGTGTCTCCAACAGTTCAAAGGGATTATTCAGTCAGCCCTTGTTAGCAATTTACTGAGATTAAGATGGTTATTTTGGAATATGTTAAAACATTTGGAGGCATGCTATTTTTCAGTACCAGTAATAAATTGCTATGCTAGTAAGTGGTCCCAGTGTTCTATAAGAAACATCTAGTATAGTGCTCAGCACACAACAGGTGCTCAACGAATATTGCTTTACTAGTCAAGGTGCCTATCTTACTCAATGGATGAAGAGCTAATACTAAATGAATATACCCAAGAATGCTACAAGAACTGTACTTAAAATACACCATATTCTATAAATGCTTTATGCCTTCAAATTCATATTAAAAAGAATAATATTAAACATTGGCAAAGAAAACTCCAGATAATAATGAATTTGGCCCATCAGTGCCCACCAGCCCCCAAAGTATAATCTTAAAACACCACTGTTACAGTGAATTCAGTAGTCTTGAAAGTTTTACACCTGAGTAGCTCAAATTTTTCCCTTCTGAATTTTAAACAAGTGCAAAGAGTTTTTCATCCCAGGAAATTGCATATGTTCAGGATCTTGTCTCAAAATCAAACATAGTATGAACTGGAGGTAGCGTAAATTTCTAAACTAATATAAAACAAGTAATTTCAAACTGTTTTGGAAGAAATATTAAAATATTTAAAATCTTGAAAAGTAGGCTTCTTTCTACCTTGATTCTGAAATTTCTTTATTCTTTTCCCCCTTTTTACAAAAAGAATACTGCTGGGTCCAGGCTCCTTTTGGTCCTGTGGCATCAACTGCAATATCAATGATGGAATCAGGAGTCAGCCACCTCAGGAAAACAAGGAAAAGAAAATTCAACACAGCCAACAAAGCAAAGGTGCAGCCAGTCACTGGGCCACAATGAGAGATCAGTCTGTTTAACCGCTTGTCCATAGGTAACACAGCTTCCCTAGACACTCTGTCATACACCTAGAAAGAATAAGAAGAGCAAATCATGGTCCAGAAGCCTCTGAATTAGCAGCTACTTATCTTCCCCTTGAACTCTCTTTATATGACACACCCAGATGCTTAATGTTTGTTTGCTTTGATGGGATCCATCTTCTGCCTGAAGAAGATTAGGTCATTGGCTACTAACCCGAGAGAATACAGAAGGAAGATTATAGTACCCTTAGCAGGCAGGGACAGGCTTCTAACATAGTGCCTTCAGCCACTTGTTTTTTTATTGTTACTTCTGCACATATTACATCATCTCTGACTGGATAAAAGGTCTCTACCAAGACAGTACTTTCTAGCGCCATCCGTGGTGGGAGGACACATCATGTTGTGCAGGACACAAAAGAAAAAGCGCAACAGAATGCTGACAACTACAAGAAAGCTCTAAGAGGTGACGGATCAATTGAGTATCACTGGAGTCTGAGTGGGGCCAGCTGTCTAGAGCATTTTTGAATACCAAGTTGAGGGAAAAGCATCAAGAAAAGATTTCTCACCCTAACTATAGAAATAGTATGGCAAATGTGAGTAAGCTGTTAACTAGACAAAAAACTAAGAGCTCTTATTTTTAGGTGGAATAAAGTAATACAGATATACTGCTTTGAGCTTTATAAAACTGTAATATTTTTTAGCAAAAGCAGCTTCCTCTTTCTGAGTAGGTAAAAGTAGTGATTTTTAAAGATTAAGTGATTAAAATTTGCAAGAAGAAAATGTAAGTAACAAAAAATATTTTTTAGTACTTAAGTGCCAGAGTACAGATGTCCTTTGTCCTTTAGAAGAGCTTATTGAATTTCCCCTAAAATGACCCTATTTCTCTGGTATTTGGTTCAGGACCTTATTTCTGCTCACCAAGATCACTACAATAGCCTCTTAATTAGTCTCATCCTTTTACTCTTTCTCCACTCTCTCCAGTTCTTCCTCTAATTTGCTGTCAAACTGATACTTTTATAGCAGAGATGTGACCATGATTCACCTTGAAAATCCAGAGTTCAATTTTGCCTCCAGTATAAAATACAAAATGTTCTGCCTGGCATTTTAAATTGCCCACAATCTGGTTCCCACCTAGATTTTCAGTCTTATTTCATATTATTTTTCTTCATAAAGTCTCCATTCCAGTCAAAATGGCTTGTCAACAGTTCCCTATATGCTGCATTCTATCTTCAGCTGCAGAACTTTGTCCAGATTGTTCTCCATGTCTGGAATCCTCTTTGTTAACTTCCACCTCACAGCTTCTATCAAAGCACAGCTGGTGTTAAGGAGGCCATATATTACTACAATAAGCTTTTCCTAATACCCCATTTAAAATTACTTTGTAAGTACTTCATGTTTATTTACATATTTGTGTTCTATATCTACTCCAACTTTGAGACTGGAAACTCCATGAAAGCAGGGACAATTTTCTTTATTGGTGCTTTTTAATCCCAAACAAATGCTTTGCACCAAATAGGTTCTTAAATATACGTTGAATTCCTGACTACTGTAATGACTGAATTGTCTCCCTGCTTCAACTCTCCATTCTCTAATCAAACTTCTACAAAGCTACCAAAACAATCTCTCTCTTCCTTGATACTCTCTTCCCCTATAAATTTTCAGGGCACCAGTCTTTCCTGGTTTTCCTCCTATTTGATATTTTCTTCTGTTTCTTTTGATGGATCCTCCCAATGTCCCTAATTAGGTGTCTCTCAGGGTAAACTCCTGGGTCCTTCTCTTTTCTCCCTCTACACTACTTCTCTTGACAATCTCATCAACTCCTGAGGATTTAATTACCATCACTATGTTGATTCCCAAATCTGCCTATCCTGACAATCTCTCAACTGACCTCCAAGCTCACATCTTCCAACAGCCTTTCAGACATTTTGCACAGTACTTCCAGTAAAAATCTCAGACTAATTATGTCCAAAACAATTTATTATCTTTCCTCTCTCTAAATCTTCTGTCTCCCACCTCCCCCACTGTCTATTGCTTTAGAGGACAACACTATGCTCCTATTCCCTTAGGTTTGCAATCTAGGAGTGATTCTGTATTCCTCATCACTCATCTCCATTATCTTCTTTGTTACCAAGACCTACTGATTTCACTTTTTAATTTTTTTTCTTTTATTTTTTTTCTCAATTACATATAAAAAATCTTTTAACATCTATTTTATAAAGTTTTGAATTCTAATTTTTTTCCTCTCTTTCCATTCCCTACTTCTTGAGAAAGCAGCAATAAGATTCAGATTACATATGTGAAATCATATTTCCACATGAGCCAAGTAACAAAAGAAAACGCAGATCAAAAAAATTGAACAAAAAAAGGAAAAAATAGTTTTGTTTTATTTTGTTTTTTAAAAAAAGTATGTTTCCATCTTCATTCAGACTCTATTAGTTCATTCTCTCTCTCGAGTTTACATCTTAAGTCCTTTAGAACTATTTTGGATCACTGCATTCCTCAGAATAGCTATACCATTTCTTTTTCTGAAAACTTGCTTGTTCACATGCTTTGACCATTTATTAACTGGGGAATGTCACATATTCTTTTTTTTTTTTTTTGCTTTTTGCTGAGGCAATTGAGGTTAAGTGACTTGCCCAGGGTCACACAGCTAGGGAATGTTAAGTGTCTGAGACCACATTTGAACTCAGGTCCTCCTGACTTCAGGGCTGGTGCTCTAACCACTGCGCCACCTAGCTGCCCCGTCACATATTCTAATAAATGCTCAGTTCTCTATGTATTTGAGAAATGAGACCTTTCTTCAGAAAAACTTGCTGTAAAATTCTTTTCCCCAGTTTCAGATTTTCCTTGTAGTCTTGGTTAAACTGGTTTCATTTGTGCAAACCCTTTTTAATTTAATGCAATCAAAATTATCCATCTTGCATCCTGTAATGCTCTCTATCTTTTTTTTGGTGACAAATTCTCCCCTTAGCCACAGATCTGATGGATAAATTTTTCCATACTCCCATAATTTTCTTATGATATTCCCCTTTATGTCTAAATTGTGTATCAATTTTGATCTTATTTTACAAAAATGCCTTCTAGTTTTCCCAAAAATTTTTGCCAAATGTTGAGTTCCTACTCCAAAAGTTTGAATCTCTGGGTTTATCAAACACAAGGTTACTATGGCCATTTATTACTATGTATTACTGTGTAACTAATTTATTTCATTGATCCACTACTTCATATATATATCTTAGACAGTACACCACATTGTTTTTGATGATTATGACTTTAAAACACAATTTGAGGGGGCAGCTAGGTGGCGCAGTGGATAGAGCACCTGCACTGAAGGCAGTTCAAATCTGATCTCAGACACTTAACACTTCTAGCTGTGAGGTCTTGGGCAAGTCACTTAACCCCAATTGCCTCTGCCAAAAAAAAAAAAAAAACAAAAAAAAAACAACCCACAATTTGAGATCTGGTACTGCTATCTACCTTCATATTTTTTCTTCACTGATTCTCTTGATATTCTTGAATTTTTGTTCTTCAGATGAATCCTGCTATTTTTTCTAGCTCTATGAAATAATTTTTTGATAGTCTGATTAGTATGGCACAATTTAGATAGATTTGTTATTTTTATTATTGTATCGGTTCAGCTTAGCCCAGGAACAATTAATATTTCTCCAGGTATTTAGATTTTACATCATTTATGTGAAAAATATTTTATAATTATGTTCACATAGTTCCTGGGTTTGAACTGACAAGTAGACTCCCAAGTAATTTACACAATCTGCAGTTATTATAAATGGAATTTCTCTATCTCTTCCTAGTGAACTTTCTTGGTAATATGTAGAAATGCTAATGATTTATGTAGATTTGTTTTATGTCTTGCAACTCTGCTTAAGTTAATTGTTCTAACTCATTTTTCAGTCAATTCTCTAAGACACCATCACATTGTCTGTAGAGTGTTAAGTTTTGTTTCTTCATTGTCTATTCTAATTCCTTAATTTCTTTTTCTTTTTTTATTGCTATAGCCACCATTTCTAGTACAATACCAAGTAATACTGATGATAATGAGCATCTTTTCTTCACCCTGATCTTTCTAGATGGCTTCTGGCTCATCCCCATTACAGGTTATGCTTGCTGATTATTTTAGAGATATTATATATCATTTTTAAGAAGAAGTCCATTTATTCCTATGTTTTCTGGTGTTTTAACAGGAATGGTTATTATATTTTATCAAAAGCTTTTTCTGCATCTATTAAGATAATTACATCATTTTTGCTGTGATTATTTTGTTATTGCTTTGGTCAGTTATTTTGATAGTTTTCCTAACATTGAACCAGTCCTACATTCCTACTATAAATCCCACCTGATCATAATGCATGATCTTTGATATATTGTTATATCCTTGCTAGTATGTTATTTAATTTTTTGCATCTAAGTTTATGAGGGAAATTGGTCTATAGATTTTTTTTTCTCTGTTTTTACCCTTCCTGATTTAGATATCAGCACCATATTTGTGTTATTTAAAATAAATTGATGGGAGGTATTCTTTTGCCTATGAGTCTATCTAGCCCTGGGGATTTTCTCTTATCTCCTTCTCTTTTATAGCTTGTTTAATTTCTTTTTCTAAGATAAGATGATTTAAGTATTCTGTTTCCTCTTCTGCTAATTTGGGTAATTCATATTTTTGTTATCATTAATCCATTTCACTTAGATTATTTATTGGCATATAATTGGACAGCATAGTTGCTTTTTAATTTCCTCTTGCTGATGAATTCACCCTTTTCACTTTTGATACTGGTAATGTAATTTTCTTTCCTTTTTACATGAATCTTTAAATAAATAATAAACAATTTTGTAAAAATAAAAATTAACCAATGGTTTGTTTATTTTACTATTTGGGGCATAAAACCAATTTCTAATTTTGTTTATTAACTCATTTTCTTTCAATTTTCTTTGATTTTTCAGATTTTTAATATGGTGCTTAATTGGACATTGTTCTCTTTTTACTTTTTTCAACAGCATGCCCAATTCATTGAGCTGCTATTTCTCTCTTTTTGATATAAACATTTAGTGATATAAATTCTCCCCTAAGTACTACCTTAGTTGCATCTCATAAGTTTTAGTATGCTGTCTCAATGCAGTCTTTAATGAAATTTTTTATTGTTTCTTTGATTTGTTCTTTGACCTGCTCATTCTTTAATTTCCAATTAATTTTTAATCTTTTTTTTCACAGCCTTTTATTAAATTTAATTTTTATTGCATTATGGTGTGAAAAGGATACATTTACTATTTCTGCTTTTATGCCTTAAGAGTTTTTAACTTCCCCTGAGCAATATCTCCTGAATATGCCTCCTTCTCTCCTGACACTGCCAGCACTCTAGTGCCCTCATCATCTCTTGCCTAAATTAGTGCAATAACCTAGTGGTAGGTCTGTCTGCCTCCTTTCTTTTCCTTCTCCAATCTATCCTCCATTCAACCACTGTACTGATTTTCTTAAAGCACAAATGTGATCGTATCACCATCCTCTGTACTCCCTATCACAAACTCCAGAGGCTCCCTATGCCTCCAGAGGCAAATACAAAATGCTTTGTTTGACAGAGTCCTTCATAACCTAGTCCTTCCCACCTCTCCAGTCTTCTTATATCTTACTCCCCTCCACATACTCTTGGATCCAGTGACACAGACCATCTGATTATTTCAACAATAAGACACTCCAACTCTCAGATCTGGGCAAGTATTCTGATTGTTCCTCATGCCTGGCACGGTCTTCCTCCTCCATTCTGACTACTGAATTCCCTGGAAGCCTTCCCCAACTCTTCTTAATTCTAGAGCCTTCTTTGTGTTAATTATTCCCTATTTATCTTATATGTAACTTGATTTCTATAGATTTGTTTCCAAGTTGTATCCACTATTAAATTGTAAATTCCTTAAGGGTAGAGGTTATCTTTTTGCTTCTTTTTTTATCCCCAGCATTTAGTACAGAATCTGATACATAGTGAGCATTTAATAATTGTTTAAGGATTGATGGGTTTACTCCTGGCACAGATAAAAATATGTATACTCTCTTACTCAAGATACATCAATAGGACCTTATTCCTCTAGGATAATTTGTCTAGTTTTTAAGACAGTCTATGGACCTTAGGATTCCAACCTTATTTTGCATATCTCCTTTACACATTCTATATTCCAATTAAACCAGAATTTTACCGAAATTGAGATTCTATTTCTTGCCTCCATAAATACATACATTTCTCATGCTTGAAATGTGTTCCCTTCTTATCCCTGACTTTCAGAATCCTTATTTTCCCTCAAACTTCATAACTCATCTGTGAAGCCTTTCCTATCCCTAGTACTATCCTCTACCTTAAATTGCTTTGTAGTACATTTTTTGTATATTCCAAGCACAACATAAAGATTTTTGCTTTTTGTCTTCATAACCATAGTACCTAGCTTAAAAATGTAGTTTTTGATTTAAATTGAAAATGCAAGATATCTTCTACATAGAAAAAGCTAAATATAATTATAATAATCATAATTCTATTGATAGATATAAGCATAGTATTATGCCCATATAAACTATGGTCTTCAAGTAATGATATTCAGGGGAAAAATCAGTCTGGGTCTCCCCAGTGCATCAATAGGAGTATCAAGTTTGTATTATAGAGATATGGGAACAATACATTTAAGTTATTAGTCAGCTTTTGTGCCTCAATATTAATTTGTACTACTTATCTCACCAGACTTCTGGGAAGAGAGTATTTTGTAAACTTTACAAAGTTACATTTAAAATACAGCATTTTACAGTGATCTTGATGGCCAGAGGATCTCTCAGATCTCTTACAATTCTAAAATTCTATAATTCAAGTGCAAGTTTTTCTCAACAGTCTAATAACCTAAAAGGTGTTTATTTCACATGTATTGCATTTTATGAAATATGCAACTAGATGTCATACAAGCAGCTAAAGAGTTTTAATTTCTATGCTAAATTAGAGCTAAGTGTCTTACAAACAGCTAGAGTTTTAATTTCTATGCTAAATGGGTGAAAACCTATTACAATTCAAGTTTAAAGCATTTACTGATGTCTCAGACAATTCTTAGTCATTTTAGGACATGTACATACCTTTTCAGTTCTCTCAGCAACATTCCTCCAAGTATAGAATGTCTTTACTCTGTTATGGATTTTTTCTGGATCTGGCAATGTTCCTGACTTCAGCTGAGAAATAGCTTTTTCTAAGCCATTACACAAAGATTTTACTGATGGTTCACATAAAATGATAAGATTATCTGGCAGTACCTCGGGAATCCCACCAACCCTGGTACTCACAACCTTTGAAAGGCAAGAAAACAAGAATGGATTAATATATAATTCACATTTCCTACAAACTGGTATACTGTAAGAAAACTAAAAACTGAACAACATAGAAAACTCATAACTATATGCAAAAAAGAAAAAAGCAAAGCAAAACAAATTATCCAAACTTTTTTTTACCCGTAAACCACAACTTGCTGCTTCCACAATTGCCATGCAGAAAGCCTCAGTAAGAGAAGTATTTAGAAAGATGTGTCCCTGGACTAAGACGTCTCTAACATCCTGATGTTCCAGGGCTCCCAGAAGTCGTACCCTAAATACAAAGAAAAGTGTAGGGAAGGAAAGATAATTTGTAATAATAAGGAGTATAATTTACAAAGTTTTCCATAAGTTATACTTAAATTCTTCCTCATTTTGATTTTTTTTTAAATATGAAAAGTAATTACCAAAATCCAAAGAAATATCTTTGCAAAATTTACTGTTTATGATGTTAGCAATACATTTTCTATTTTTGGAAAGTTAAAGGGAAATACCAATAATGTCTTTAACTGCTAATTTCTCTAATTGCTTTTTTTCTAATTAAAATATTAAGGACAGTTTGGCAATAGGATCCTAAATTGTCAATGCAAACTTTTCTAACCCATTATTGTACTTCTACTGTTCCCAAATTTGTAATTATATAAAGGTACAAGTGATGATCCTTTAAACATTTTTTTCCTTCTTATATATGAGTTTAATTCAAGATAAACGAAATGAAACTAACTACTACTTGGAAAGGCAGTAAAACTAATATACTGCTCTAGCTAAACTTCTCTCTATAAAACTCTTGTACTCATACAGAAGAATAAAGTACCACTCAATACCTGTCATGTAGTTGGTATCTTTCCCGAACTTCTTCTAAAATGATTCTCTTTGGCCCCTCTCCTCCAACTATGAAATTTAAATCTGGATATTTCTGACAGAGTTCAGGTATTATCCCACTAAGCAAATCAATTCCTAAGAACATGAAATTTAAAAAAAAAAAAGTTATGAAAGGTTCTTTTTAGGAGAAAGGCCCTTTTTATATATTTTATTCAAAATGAATATTCAACCCTTCATACACAGGGTATTGTCTTCTAGGAATAAAGGGACAGAAGAGAGGGGACAGAGGGGAAGCACACTTCTTTTCCATCTTCCAGAAGGACCTTACCATTCACCACTTACCAAGAGCTCACAAATGATCACTTTGATCATTTTAAATTTTGAAAACTATAAAGATTCTTTAAAATGTTTAATTTATTGTTAGAAGGTAGCATAGTGAAGTGGATAAAAAGCTGGTCAGATACAGAAAGATCTTAGTTCCAGCTCTCCCTCTTATACCTGTTGTTACTGTGGACCTGTCGTTACATCATCTTATCCAAAGGTGTCAATTATAATTTGGAATGAACCAGATTAAAATGTAATTGAAAAATGTTTAACAAAATAAACAAAAATTATTTTAATATTAAGTTTTCTAAGTCAATATGTAGCCCATTAGGGCTCTTATATTTAGGTTAGTGGCCTACATTTCTACTGGAGTTTGACACCACTGCTCTAGGTAACTATTAAAGATTCTAAGTTGTAGAGAACATGTAGAGAACCTTCTGCACTGGTAGAAGGATTCTTCATTAGGAATTCCCTACACCAATGAAATCATAGAATAGGAATCCCTATCCTATCTTTATCCTGTTATTTATCTTTGCAAGTCCAAATGAATTCTCTGCTACATGTGAACTTGCTCCTCCCTTAGTCAGATTTTTTTCCTTAAATGTAAGGTTCTGTTCCATTAAATGAATGTATAGACATGGCAGGAAAAGAAAGTTAAAAAAAAGCACTTTTGGTTGCTAACTATTTAAGAATAGCCATATGATGGTTTGGATTATAAATATAAACATATCCTATAAAGTAGCCCTGATAAAGTTAATTTGACTGCAAGATTAAAACATGACCAAATCTCACTTTAAAGTCAGGATCACTATAATGTCCTTCAGGAAATTGCTGACCAGCCCAATTAAGCCCTGGTTCCCATTCTGAGTCATTCATTATCCTTTACTTAGATTTAGAGCATATAATATTAGTTCCACCTGTTTTAAATCTAATAGCAAAATTTGTTTATTTAAAGTACTACATAGATTGGGATAAGGTAACCTTAACTTCTATCATTTTTTGCCTTACTGTAGCATTTTTAAATTTCCATTTCCAATATAAATATCATGAGAACCTATCTAAAAGCAAAAATTCATAGCCAAAGTAAACAATAGTAATAAGTTCCCCAAAGACTAAGATTATTTCATTTCTGTCTTTGTTGCTCTCACCCATATATTTGACAGGATATTATGAATTAAACATATCTATTAGACTATTACACTAGAAATAATTTTCAGGACAAACAAAATGACAAACAACAGTGATTTGCCTGAAAGAAGTAGTATTTAAAAAGCCATCATGATATAAAAATATGCATGGAGAGGAAAGCAGGTCAGTTTTGTAACAAGAATGTAGCAAGAATGAAAAACTAAAAGATTAACAGCCTAAAAGCTATACTAATATTCACGAAATATTAAAAGAACCATATGAAAATCTCCACCAAGTTAGATAGGTTTCTCTATAGATATATGGAAAGATAGGTATGAAAGCAATACAATATGAAAATTTACATGGTTTGTGAGATGTACTAGGGAAGAGAATAAAATTGTCTATAAATGAAAACAGATTTTTGTCTTATTCATAAAAAACATGTTCAACAACTGACTGTCTTTCTTTGTTTGCCAGATTTCCAATGGTCATGCTCAAAGAAAATGGGACATGAAAAAAAAATTCAGATTCAAATTTATTTTAAAGTTCAAGACTCAGTCTCTCCAATTTGGAACTATGCTCAAAAAGCTATCAAACTGTGTATACCCTTTGACCTAGCAGCATTTCTATTGGGCTTATATCCCTAAGAGCTCTTAAAGGAAGGAAAGGGACCCACATGTACAAGAATGTTTGTGGCAGCCCTTTTTGTACAAAGTGGCTAGAAACTGGAAACTGAATAGATGCCCATCAATTGGAGAGTGGCTGAATAAATTATGGTATATGAATGTTATGGAATATTATTGTTCTGTAAGAAATGACCAGCAGGATGATTTCAGAGAGGCTTGGAGAGACTTGCATGAGCTGATGCTGAGTGAAACGAGCAGAACCAGGAGATCATTATACACAGCAACAACAAGACGATATGATGATCAATTCTGATGGACATGACTCTCTTCAACAATGAAATGTTTCAAACCAGTTCCAATTATTCAGTAAAGAAGTCCATATACACCCAGAGAGAGGGATATGAAATGTGGACCACAACATATCATTTCCATGATCTCTATCGATGTTTGCTTGCATTGCGTTTCCTTTCTCAGATTTTTTTTGTTCATATAGATACGATTGTTCTTGCACAGCAAGATAAGTATGGAAATGTGTATACATATATTCAACTTGTCAAGTATTTTAATATAATTAACATGTAGTGGACTTCCTGCCATCTAGGGGAGGGGAGGGGACTAGGGGGGGAATTTGTAATGGAAAGCTAAGAACTACCCATACATATGTTATGCAAATAAAAAGCTTCAATAAAAAAAAAAAACCCTCAGTCTCTTCCCTCCCCCCCCATTTCCCCCCTGCCTCAATTCACAAATCTATATCTAGATAAAGTAGCTTCCCTACATTCAAGTAGATGTGAATGCAGATTTGTAGCCTCACACCCAGTGAAGTGCCAGGATCTAATTAATATAAAAGTAGACTGAAGAAATGTGAAGATCAGCTAATAAACTTGGGCCAGGCATATCTAGTTTCATATGCTACAGAAAGCTAACCTCTCAGGATGGTTCTTGTCATTCAATTGAGGCAACTTATTTTTTTCTAAATAGCCAATAAGAAAAAAACAAGTGGTCCCATTTATCATCCTCATAACTTTTCAGATGCAAAGTGTTCTTCCAGGGTCACCAAGTCTGATATCTCCATCACTATAGTATAAATTCCCAAGGGGAGGGGCAATCTTAGCAATTGATACTATTTTACAACCTCTTTAGGACTAAATAAATCCATTTTCATTCATTTAGTCATTTATGAAAGTCTCTAGATAATTTCTCTAGTGCAGATATGAATACTAATTCTCAGCAGATTGCTTATATTGAAAAGGTTTTATTTTAACTAGTTCATGGACTTCCACCTCCACTCAGCTGTCAATCTGATGTTTCTAAAGCACAGTTCTAACTTTGTCATGTCTATTTAATCTAGAAAGGCCTTCAGGATCAGATATAAAGTCTTCTGTTTGGCAGTCAAAGTCCTTCATAGACTATCCCTTCCTATTTTCCTAGTTTTCCCTCTACATACTCTACAATGCAGAAACCTGCTGCTTCTGGCAACAGATACTCATCTTCCAAATCTGGACACTTTCAGTGTCCCCTCTTTCTACAAGAAGTCATACCTAATCCCCCTTTATGCTAATCCATTTGTTGTTTATCTCCAATTTATCCGATTTATATTATTTGTACATAACTGCTTGCATATCCTCATCCCCATAAGATCGTGATCTCCTGGAGAAAAGGAACCTATCTTTTTTTTGCCTTTCTTTGCATTCCTAGTATTATCAGTGTCCAGGACAGAGTAAGCACTTAATAAATGCTTATTGAGTATTGATTGACTTTACCTATGTTGCTAGTTAGCTAACAGTTGGTTAAAATGCCTTAATGATGATTGAGATCTGTTAACTATGCCCCATATAGTCCAGTTAGTAATTCTCTGTTGTATGATCATTTGTCCCACTGCACTTCTAATTCTATCTAGTCATCTCACACAAGCATCCTATTGTTCCAAAAAGAGAACTGGTAAAAGAGTATAAATGAATCCAAACAAAACAAAGATACATTGCTACTATAGGGGAAAAACCAAGAACTAAAAGCACATATCTTACTTAGGGTATATTAATAAAATAAAAGAATGAAAAAGCATAAAACTGTGGAGATGTTACTGTCAAGTAAAGAAAAGTATTCACAGATGATACCTGATCTTCTAACCTGCTATAAAAATTTCAAAACCTCAGCTCAAACTCAGCTGTTTTACTGCTACGACCAAAACTTGGCTTCTCAGATACTGTACATATCCTACTTATCTAGGGTTATGGAGGAACTGATCCCCTTTTACTTTATTTCAACTGAGAAAAAGCTTAGATTCTTCAGGGCTTTACTAAATAACTAGGAGAAAAGTTTTTAAAAATTACACCTAAGTTTACAATTATACAACTGGTAAGAAATCCTCATTTCATCTTATAGGTACAATTACAAGTTTGAAAGAAACCTTAAAAAAAAAATCCAGTTGAAGTCAAGACTAATGTTCTTAGGATTTTCAGATAAATCTTGTAGTGAACTTGCAGAAATGTCCTTTTCTCAGTGGTCTCTACAGTTGCTCTCACAGTTCTGTTTTCATCTATATCTGATTTCTATATCCCTCAACTGTCTTTAATGCTCTATGCTACATGCAGCTGAACTTCACCTGGTTAGCATATAGACCAATGTCCATGAAAAGGCCTTGGACAGAACCATCAGTTGAAACTGACCAAAAACAACTGACTTTCTTTTCCTGTTCTCAAAGCATTGGCAAAAAAGAATGTGAGACTACAGAACATTGATGCATTTTTCTGCATAGATTAACTTTTGATGACTCATGTCAAGTAATGGGTCTCTCAGAATCCAATCCTTCAATTTCACAACACATATAACTTATACATACATACAGTAATAATACCAATAATTTTCAGTAATAGCAAGGGTTGGTTCTCATATTTCTCATATTTTAACCTCACAAAATAAACACTGCAATAACAAGTGGTATCTTAAATGTTATCCAAATAATATTTGCATAATAATAATCAAATCCAGAGTTAACCCATGTCAGTAGTATTTAAAAAAAACTTTTCAAAACTTTTTTTCTACAAGCATTCACCCTTCAATTTCAAATAAATATGTAACTTTGTCTATTGGATTTGTAAATTATTAAGTCCTCCCACTACTATTTAATCAACTATAAGGTCTATGGAGGATTATGGAGAGGCATGAACAAGAACTAAAAAGCACAACAAAACAAAGAAGTATTATGATCTGTCATAATTAAGGAGATATTCAATTTATGAAATTGTGGATGTATCCAAGTATGAAAATATATAAACACATATGAAAAGAATTAAAAAAGCAAAATAATGCAATGACATTAAACATCCTAAAATAGAAACTTCTCCAGGAATTGCAGTTTTAGTTTACTATGTCATTCATTACCTTTTCTGTAAACAAGCCTGCTGATAACAACAATAGTTATTACACTATCATCCCTTCTAAATGGGTCTGGAGTGAAGTCAGTAGGATCTACAGCATTGGGGATGACGGACACTATCTCAGGATTCAGTGCTGCTCTTAAAACAGTGTTTTCCTTGCTAGTATAAGAGACACAAATGATATGATTTGTATCACAAAGCGATACAGTTAAAAGTTTGTTTGTAAGCACCGAGCTGACATCAGCAAATCCAAAAAGAGAATGGTCTGTGAAGACTGTTTGTAGGCCCATTGTCTTGGCGTGGAAGAGTGCATCATGGGCCATGGCAGAAAAAGAACTATGTGAATGGACTATGGTGACTCTTTCCCGAACAAATATGTACCTGAGCAGAGGCAGACTGTGAAAGAGGGTTGTTGCTGTAGACTGATTGTACATGACTTTCAGCGGCAAATAATATACTTTGAGGCCATTGGTAAGGTATCGAATACCTTTTCTATTTCCATAAGCATGGGTGACAATTATCACTTTGT
Source organism: Myrmecobius fasciatus (assembly GCA_023553655.1). Classification (NCBI taxonomy): domain Eukaryota; kingdom Metazoa; phylum Chordata; class Mammalia; order Dasyuromorphia; family Myrmecobiidae; genus Myrmecobius; species Myrmecobius fasciatus. The sequence continues at coordinate 391,542 of JAJPUD010001579.1, forward strand.
GTCCTCTTTCAATCAGACACTGAGATAGCTGGTATATGTGGCTTTCCACTCCTCCCATATTTGGATAAAAAAAATCAGACACCATGCAGATATTATGTGTTCCAGTTCTGTGCAGCTGATGGTTCCCATAGTCAATATGAGAAAGTTTAGATGTGATAGACTGTCCATGTCCATTTACTCTTCTATATGCCATATTAAGATGAGATTTAGTCATCAGTCCTCACAGCAGTCCACTGAGATAGATGCCATTTGTTCCCTGGTAAAGGAAATTAAAAAAAAATCTCAGCAAAATGCATTCCAATTATGACTCCTAGATCTATGAATATCCCTAAATAAGGCTACATTTATTATTTACTTACCCTTCTCCTGACAATGAAAAAGCACACACATACACACACACACACACACACCATAAACCTAAATGACAGAAAATAACTAGTGGTTCATATAGCTCAGTATAATGCTATTAGACATAAAAATAAGTACTTAATAAAAACCATGAAAAATTATAAAGTGCCATAATATAGTACAATACAGCCAATTTTTTTTTTTTTTGCTTTTTTGCTGAGGCAATTGGGGTTAAGTGACTTGCCCAGGATCACACAGCTAGGAAGTGTCTGAGACCAGATTTGAATTCAGGTCCTCCTGACTTCAGGGCTGGTGCTCTATCCACTGCGCCACCTAGCTGCCCCAATACAGCCAATTCTTAAAAGAGTAGCCAGGTGGTCCAGAAACTCATCTTCCTGAATTCAAGTCTGGCTGCAGACACTTTCCAAATGTGTGACCCTGACTAAATCACATAATCCTGTTTGCCTCAGTTCCTCACCTGTAAAATGAACTGAAGAAAAAAATGTCAAATAAACCCCAAATGGTGTCACCAAGAATTGGGCAAAAGTACGGTTGAACATAGTCAATTCTTGACAACTCAAGATCTATTAGTATAAACATTTTTAAAATGCATTTTATCTATATTTAACTTTTTAAAATAATTCAATTTATTAGCATTTTTTCTTTTTTAAATTTTGTGTTTCAAATTTTCACCCTCCTCATTTTTTCTCCTACCCATGGGGAAAGCAAGCATTATGATATTATGTACATGAAATCATGTAAAACATATTTCCATATATGCCATATTTCATGAAGTGAGAAAATTATCCTCCAATTTGCACTCAGAGTTCTTCAATTGTCTCTTATGGAGGTGGAGGGCATTTTTTCATCAAGACTTTTTTGGAATTCTCTTGAACATTTTATTGATCACACTAAAGTTGTTCACAGCTGATCATCATTACCTTCATTGCTTTTACAATATACAGTAATATCCTGATTCTCCTCATTTTGTTTTGCATCATTTCATAAAGTTCTTGACATATTTTCTGAAACCACCCACCCCAATCACCCATTTCTCATAGCACAATAGTATTCTATCACAATCATGAGTCACAACTTGGGAATGGCTATTCCCCAAATGATGGATATCTCCTAGATTCCCAATCTTTGCCACCACAAAAAGAGCTGCTATAAATATTTTTGAACATATAGTTTCTAATCTTTGATATCTTTGGAATAAAGACTTACCAGTAAGTAGTAGGGCAGGGTCAAAGGATATGCACAGTTTTATAGCCCTGAGCATAGTTCCATATTGTTCTCTAGAACTGTTGGTCCAGTTCATTAGTCCACATTAGTGTTATCTTTTCCTCATCCCCACTTATTGTATTATTTCTGATAGGTGTGAGGTGGTACCTCCTTATGTTCAACTTTAACAGTCACCCATGCCTTTCTAGAATGGCTTCTACATAATCACAACAACTTGCCTCTGCATGACTTTAACCTTAGTGGTGTGTTAAACAAGAAAGGAGTTTTAATTATGTGATGGTTAGAAGTAGGGATCTAGGGACCAGTATGCAAAGCCAACCACAGCCTGAATTTCACTTAGTCAATGTCCCATGCTCCTTTTTTTTCTTTTAACAATTCCATCTATTTTCAAACACACCTTTCTAAATGTTCTAGTCCATTCATTTGACCATTCGTTTAAGTAATGTAAAAGAGATTTAAAGTTTAAAAAGACATGCTTCCCCTCCTATAGTTTCCAGTTTTCATAAACACACCAGTCCTCTCAAAGTCCGTTCCAGATAGCAAGTATATCACGTCCATATAACACTCTAAGGGTCTGCAAAGAGTCCTAAGATCTCTAAGATAAGCATGATTTTCATTGCAAATTTAAGTTCTTAATTTAACTTGCTCAGGATTCCCAAGAACCTAAGTGTTTGAGGTAGGATTTCCTAATTCCAAACCCACCACGATGTTGATAAAAATGCCACTGCAAGTAGCACAGGTAATGAGTTTTCTTATTCCTGTCAGTGTACTGTTTCCCCGATTCTCCCGAAAATAAACAAAGAAAACCATCCCTCCCTCCCCACACCAAACATCTGCCGAAAAATGCTGAACTACTCTATAACGAGCAACATTTCTAAATAATTTCAGCGCAGGTCGAGGATGCCTACCATAACCTTAAATCCCTTAACAACTTTCTCAAGAGAAGATGACTCAGAAGTGCTTTATTAGGCAGGGATAGGGCAAGACGCTGAGAGCGTGGACAAAAGTTACTTCCACCGAGTTACAGGGTCCAAACCAAACCCCTGATGTTGGAGGGTGATCGAGGACGTAGGTAGCTGAGGATCCCTTCCCAGAGACCCCGGACACCACTCTTCCCTTTAAAAGCACTCCGACGTTGAGCATTAGGGCTGCCGCTAATTAGCCTGCTCGGGCTCGGGAAGCGGCTCGAGACTCCCGCCTCCCGGGAGAGGCTCGGGACCCTCCTGTCGCCCACTTCCGGGCCGCACTCGGCTCCAGACTGGACCCTACCCCGGTGCCACCCTATTTCCTTTTCCCCAGTCCCCGATTCTGAGGCAAAGCCGAAACCGGGCCGGAATCTGCCAAGTACCTCAAGGCAGAGGGATAAGAGGGAAAGGACAGCGACCGACAGACACTTACTCCGCAAGTCCCACCGCAGACAGACGTCCGGCCCTCCCATGGCCACAGCCATGGCTCCACCCACCTCCCTGGAAGGCGAGTAACCGTGGCTTCCGAGGCCTGAGCGCCCGTGCCCCGCCCCGCCAAAAACCAATCGTCACGCGGTCTGTAGGTCACGCGCCTCCCTGGCCAAGGCGGCCAAACCCTTTCTCCACCCCTCGAAGCGCACTACGCGTTCCCCGAAAGGGTAAAGGGCAGGGAGGCGACGTCACGGCGTGCTTCCTCAGCTACATCCACTCTCTTGTAAATGCTACCACCGTGAGAGGTGAATTACTCCTTTTTTAAACCAAGTGCATGTTGTCTATGGCTTGAAAATATCTCGAGTGTCTAAACAATTATCCTGATTTCTCCTAACACTTATTCTAGGGCTTCTCCTGCCGAGAGCGAGACTATAATCCCAGAGTGTCATGCAGGTACCCTTTGTGTCCGCTGGTAACTGTAGTTAAGGAATTTGCCCGGCTCTGCAGAGGCTATTTTAGGTTTGTAGAAAACTACCATTCCCAGAGTGCCCCGCGCTCCAAGTCCCTCCCCTTAGGGCATAACCCATCTGGCGCTGAGGCAGCTTCCCTGGAGCGTTGCCTAGTTACGATTTTTTGTTTTTTTGATTGTTCCTTCCTAAATGCTCGCCCCTGTTTTTTAGAGTGAGTTTGGGAAATATCGTCCGCCTATAGAGGCATATAGAAGGGGAGTAAACCTAGAATGTCTTCGAAATCACAAAAATCAGTACACATCCGTCTCTAAATAAACTATGCAAGAATAACATCTTATTCAGTCCCAGGAACACTTCAATTCCTAGAAAACAATTTAGGCCTGAGAACTTATTATCAAGCCCTTAGAGAATGACTTTTTAAAGAGTACTAAGATAATCATCTAAGTACTAAGATAATGGACCTTTTCCATTATTGTTGGCCATCATTTCTTCATTAGAGTGGGTGGTTATGAGGCCAGTGGAGTAATTGATACCACCATGGGAGGAAATAGGAAACCAACCTGCAGCAACATCCTTGGAACAGCTTCTTTCAGGGTCACTGGAATTACCATAAATGTTTGTTTCATTTTTGGAATATTTATGAAGTAGGTGACTAGTACCCAACACCAAAATGTTCAAAAGAGAATATCCTCCTCCCACCCCCAATAAATTTTTTTTGTTACATGACAAGTTTTACTTGACAAACACCAACTAAAAAGAACATTTCTGTATACAAAGTAAAACCCAAAAAAAGAGAATTATATATAAAATCAATAATTTCTATTATATATGTAATGCTCAGGGAGAAACTGAGACAGTATCACATATGGAAATTAGGTAATGCTTTATTGATGTTAATTGAGAGTTCAGAATCCATAGCTGTGGATCAGGACTGGTGGGACTCATGTCTCAAAGCACGAAGTCCAGCCCAGAGACTGAAACACAGCCATGTCAGCCGACTGAATAATTAATTATTCAGCACCTCATTGGTGGGGAACACAAGTTTTATAATCTCCATAGCCCAGGGGAAACAAAGAACTCATGGGAACAGCTGAGCACATCTGGTGTCCAAGGAAACCATAAATTTAGTTCTGACAGGTTAGGGAGTAAGGAGCCTTGCCAAAGACTACTTTGTCTAGCTAACAGATAAGGGGTAGGTCGAGGCTGGCCATCTGGAGGTTTCATGATTACTTTGGAATGTGAGTCTAATTATTTCTGAAGGTCAGGAAGTGGGGATTTCTATTCTGGGACAGAGCAATTAAGGGAGACTGAAACAGCAATTAAGGAAGACTGATACTGCAACTGAGGGAAACTGAGACAGTAACTGAGGGAAACTGAGACAGTAACTGAGGGAAACTGAGACAGTAACTGAGGGAAACTGAGACAGGCACAACATATACAATTTGCTTTTTTGCTGTTGTTGTTGGTAGTCATTTCTCCTTAAGGACTGCATTCCAAAAATTTTGGCATATTATCTCATTTTTGTCACTGGTGAAATTTACCAATTGTTTCTTCAGTTTATTCTTTGAGTCCCAGTCCTCTAGTTTTTTAGGTTTAAATAATTCAGCCTCCAGTTAGTTTTAATTTTTTTCCCCTGAGGCAATTGGAGTTAAGTGACTTGCCCAGGGTCACACACAGCTAGGAAGTGAGGCCACATTTGAACTCAGATCCTCCTGACTTCAGGGCCACCTAACTGCCCGCTTTAATTCTTTTTTTTAAAGAATTATTTTTTTTTATAAATTTTATGCCATTGTAGGCAGTAAAACATGTGTCCACTGTTTCTGCTTTTCTGCATTCTATGTTTATATTTATGAAGCTTCTATTAAGAGCTATTAAGAGGTCCTCTCAACTTGTCTTTTTGAGTAACTATCCTTTCCAGAAACAGTGGGCCCAGAGCAATGCAGGAGAGCCTCATGCCCCACCACTACCTGACCAGCTGACATAATTTGTTATTTATACCCTAAACTGTATTCCCTGTATATTCTTGGGAAACAAGTCCTGTCAGTCTGTGTCAAACTGAGAAAAATGTTTATGCTGCTGCAGTCCTTTGCAGATTATTGGACCTTCCTATCTTCTTAATCTGTCTGTTCCAAAGGGAAAAGAATTTGGCTTTTGCCATTACCTTGTTCCTCCTCTTCAGGAGTGGCTATTGCACCTTTCCCCTCTTATGCCATGCCTTTTGTGTTTTCTCCTTGTGTTGTACTATTGTTGAAGTTGGGAAGGGGACCCCGAAAGTTTGGGGTCATAGACCAGTGTCACTAGGTGTCTCAAAATAATTTGCAGGCTTGAATTTAGCCATGGAGCAAAGTTTTATTGGAATTGTAATGCCAATTGCAGTGGGCTAAATTCCAAAAGAAATTAGCAGAGTGCTAAGAGACAGAGAGACAATGAGGAAAATGACATATTTATCCTGCTTTCTATCATTGACATGCTAATTCTATGGCCCAGAGGTAGAGTAAGGGCTAGGGAGTGGTCTCAGGAATTTGGTTCTTATTGAATCAGATTTTCAATCAGCAATGAATTGAGGAGTGGTCTTTTCAGAATCAGATTGTTGTCCTTAGATTGGGGGTGTGGGAAGTCCCTGAGACAGGCTCCAAAGCCAGGAGATTTAGGTTTACTGACTTATTATTAGAACAGAAGCCTCCCTAAGATCAGGGAACCTCAAAATCTTATTATATCACTATTATAAACATGCAAACTTCTATTAAGAATTGTGAACTCTTTGGGTTCCACAGGTGTGTTCATTTTTCCTGTAATAAATCTGGTTTTCACGTAAAATCTCCATTTTGTGTGATTGCCTATGGACTCTTCTGTGTTCTAATATGGGTAGCTAAGTGGCACAGTGGATAGAATACCAGACCTGAAGCTAGTTATCCTCCTGAGTACTAATGTGACCTCAGACATTTATTAGCTGTCTGAACATGTACAAATCACATATCCTGTTTGCCTCAATTCTTCAACTGTAAAATGAGAAGGAGATGGTAAACTACTCCAGTGTCTTTGCCAAGAAAACCCAAATGGGATCACAGAGAGTTAGACAAGACTGAAATAATTCAACAAAAAGTGGCCTAATATATGGTAAACTTTTGTAAAGATGCTTAACTCAATTAAGAAAGATGTAAATTTCATTTTACTCCCATTAAGTAATTTCTAGAGGTCTATCTTACTTTATTCTTATGCAATTCTATCAGGTCCTAAACTTTTTTTTAATATTTTTCCCCAGTTACATTCAAAATAATTTTTTTTAACATTTGTTTTTAAAGTTTTTGAGTTCTAGGTTCTCTTCCTTATCTCACCCACAATTAAGAAACTAGTTATGCAAAACATTTCCATAAAAGTTAGGTTGTAAAAAAAAAAAAAAAAACCATAAATCTCCCACCCCAATAAAAATAAATGAAAATAAAAACTCTACAGAAAAGTTAAGTTTAAAAGAAAGAGAAAGAAAGAAAAAATGTTTCACTCTGTATTCAGACACAATCAGTTCCTTCTCTGGGTATGGATAGGATTTTTCATCATAAGTCCTTTAGATTAATTGTGGATGATCGTACTACTGAGAATAGCAAAGTCATTTACACCTGGTCATCCCAGAACATTTCTATTACTCTGTATTCATTATAGCTATTATAAATTTACTTTCTTTTTCTCCCCATAATTTATTAAGTTTTCCTGTAAGTACTGTTGGAAACAAAATTCTGAACCCTCAAAAGGATACAGTGAATGAACAGACTTAGGATAAGCGAAGCAGGTTAAATTTTTAATACATTCCTGCAGAAGCAGTTTTGAAAAAATTTTATGAGTTCATACACTGATACAAAAAATAGAACAAGCTTTGATTTTTTAAGGTTAGTCCTACTCCTCCCTTCAGAGTTCTGCTGAGCCATTCTGGTTATAGTCTTCCTTACGCCTTTACACATTGCTCCTAGACATGTTCCCCTTCCCTGGTCATACATCCCAAGTTCAAAAGTAGTGATTAACCCCATTGTGAGAAATGGATAGGGATTTAGTTTCCACAGAGTCAGGAAAATTAAATTGAAGAAACAAAATTTAAATTAGAAAGTTGAAACTCACAAGGACATAAAAGAATGTAATTAAGGGTGGGAGTTTTGATGGAGCTCTCCAGACGTGCTCCCTTTATCTTTAGGAAATAAAAGTCTTTACAATTTCAAGTGTGTCCACTAATTTAGGCACTGCACCCTTGCAAGAATGTAAAATAAATCTTTTCTGTATTCATCAGAGATTCAGTGAAGTTCTTGGTAAGATATATTGTTTCTTATACCACCCTCAGGGTGTATTGGTTAATAATGTATGAAGTTCATTAAGCATGCATGCTTGCAAAAAACAGGTGATCTGACATTCACCCCAGCCAGTTTTAGAATGCTTTAGGCTTGGGTCCCCTTATCTGAAACTTTGTGGGTTAGCTAACTTCTTGACTCACAAGGTGATTGGTTAGAGATATCTTTTTTTTTTTTTAATAAAGCTTTTTATTTGTATAACATATGTATGGGTAGTTCCTCAGGATTGGTCTTTACAAAGCTTTCTGTTACAAATTTTACCCCCAGTCTCCTTCCCTCCCCTAGATGACAGGAAGTCCACTACATGTTAATAATGTTAAAATACTTGACAAGTTGTTATGCAAGAAAAATCCTATCTACAAGAAAAAAAAATCAGAGAAAGGAAACACAATGCGAGCAAACATCAATAAAGAGCATGAAAATGTTATGTTGTGGTCCACATTTCATATACCTCTCTCTGGGTGTATATGGCTTTCTTCACTGAACAATTGGAACTGGTTTGAGACAATTCTTTGTTACAGAGAGCCGTGTCCATCAGAGTTGATCTTCATGTAATATTGTTGTTGCTGTGTATAATGATCTCCTGGTTCTGCTCATTTCACTCAGCATCAGTTCATGCAAGTCTCTCCAGGCCTCTCTTAAGTCTTCCTGCTGGTCGTTTCTCACAGAACAATAATGTTCCATAACATTCATGTACCATAATTTATTCAGCCACTCTCCAATTGATGGGCATCTATTCAGTTTCCAGTTTCTAGCCACTACAAAAAGGGCTGCCACAAACATTCTTGCACATGTGGGTCCCTTTCCGTCCTCTAAGATCTCTTTGGGATGTAATCCCAATAGAAACACTGCTGGGTCAAAGGGTATGCACAGTTTGATCACTTTTTGAGCATAGTTCCAAACTGCTCTCCAGAATGGTTGGATCCGTTCACAGTTCCACCAACAATGTATCAGTGTCCCAGCTTTCCCACATCCCCTCCAGCATTCGTTATCTTTTCCTGTCATTTTAGCCAATCTGACAGGTGTGTAGTGGTACCTCAGGGTTGTATTAATTTGCATTTCTCTGATCAATAGTGATTTGGAGCACCTTTTCCTATGACTAGAAATGGTTTTAATTTCATCATCTGAAAATTGTCTGTTCATATCCCTTGACCATTTATCTATTGAAGAGTGGCTTGAATTCTTATAAATATGAGACAATTCTCTATATATTTTAGAAATGAGGCCTTAATCAGAACCATTAAATGTAAAGATGATTTCCCAATTTGATGCTTCCCTCCTAATCTTGTCTGGTTGGAGATATCCTAATAGGATGTTTTACCCTTCCTTCTTGTACTTCTTTGCAATGTTTGTAGTAACCCAACTATAAACATTTCTTACAGTATGTTGGTTGATACTGTATCATTTGGTGCATATACTAGGATTGTCTCTAGTGCTTTTAGACATAATGCAGTTTTCCTGTTTATCTCTTGCTTTTCTTTTCTTTATTATAGTTTCAGTGTACTTTTACATGATCCTGACTCCGATTCTTTTGTATTTGAAGTCTTTCTGGCTAATTTTTTTTTTCTTTGACAGGGAAGCTTTGTACTATTTTTGACTATTTCATTCCTGGGTGTTCTCATTTTGGAATTTCTTTCAGAAGATCTCTGGTGGGTTCTTTCTAATTTCACTTTAGTCTCTGGTTCTAAAAGATCTGTTCTGTTTTCATTCATTACTTCTTGGTATTTAAGCTTTTTGGGGAGAGTTAGGGCAGGGGAGTGGGAATAGATGGCTTTTAAGAGGTTTGATGATTCTTAAAGTATCTCTAGTTGACCAGTTTTGAGATCAGCTCTTTTGATCTTGTTTGCAATTGCATACATTCTCTCCTATCTTTTAAATTATTTATTTTTTCCTCATAGTCACTGATTTCAACTTGGTTCATTTAAATTTCATAAACTCTTACTTTATGATAGTGGGTGGGAGAAGTGTTCATGGGGCCTCCTCCACATATGCAAATGATGTGATCTAGGTGGGGTGTTTGTCACCAAATGATGGCAGGCACCAAAAGTTAGGGTTTGGTCATGTGGAAAATTCACAATGGCCATTCTCGTTGACAAAAGGTAGATTAAAATAGGTTACAGACAAAATGAGGGGATATAATAGACACCAGGAATGGTAAATGTGAAATAGAGTGGGAGAGCTTTTGAAAAATAAGTTCCTCAGAGGAACTCATAATTTCCCAATAAAAAGGGAGCACCCCATGAGGTTGGGGCATGCCCTTAGCCAGCAAGCTAAATCTTGAAAGGGACTTAGTACCCTAAAAGAGTTAGCTATAAGGAGGAAAATAGGGTTGGGAAACATAGCAGAGTTACGGGAGATACCACATGGCATGGCAGGGAAGGAGGGGTAAGGATAAAGACACCACGAGGAAGAATGCCATAGTGGACTGACCCAAAGGAAGGCCATGGGATGGCCCACAAGTAGGTTTTACAGGAAAAATGTAACCTTAGGGACATGACTGGGATTTCTGATCAGGGCATGGCAAGGTGACTCTATTCGAAACCTTTACAGAAGGTGGGCCTCAGGGGTCTGACATATCTTGATTTTCAGATTGGACCACCTCCTTAAAGGGTGGGGTTGTGGAGCTAAACTGATCCCTCAGAACCTTCTACCTGCTTGCCACTTTAGTTTCTCTTGGTCTAAAACAATATTCAGGATCTCATCACAAGCTAGTTTTTCCTTAAAAGATATAAAAACCATTTTTAAGGTTTAGTTTAGAGAATAAATTCCAAGGCCTGATGTAGCTTCTTGATTGCCTAAGTACAAAAATATGCAGAATTTGGACCACAGTGCATCAAAGACAAAAGAGAGGCAAGAAAACTACATACAACAGGATCAGTGTTCATTACTGGATGAATAGCCAGCTATTTCCTACTTTCATATTCCCCTTCTGCTATAACCAAGGAAGCATCCTTTTGTTTACTGTCAGAATTCTATTAATTCTATAAAACTTTCATTTTTTTCCAGTCTTCAACTTCAGTTGCCAAACTGTCACTTAATTTCTGGAATTGAAGAAATATTTCAGTTTATAGATAATGATCTAAGTATGTTTGCAGCCAAAATAGCAGTTCCATGACTGGTGGGACCTTGAATAGAAGGATTAAAAGAGGAACAACAAAAGTTGGATATTCTAGAATAGACAGAAGTCAAAGTAACAAATAATACCTTCTGATTTAGACTAGAAGGGACCTTCAAATTTTAATCAAATAAATTTTACAGATGAAGAAACTGAAGCCCAGAGAGGTAATTTGTTATGAAATAAGCTTCCAAAAACATATGAAGAGGGCAAGATAAACTTTCAGTTCCCTAGTTCTGTTCTATATTGGGGAAATGATCCTTTTGTTAATATGTGGGTAGGAAGTGACCTAAAAAATAAACAAAGCCTTGTACTGTCATAATTCAATTAGTATCCATACCTAAATTCTTTGAAATGGATCCCAACTAGCAATTTCAGGATTGGTAATACAGTACTGGGTTTCAAGCTTAAATAGAAACAAATTCCCTAAAATCTGAACAGTGACAGAAAACCACAAATTAATATTATCTATATATGATGTGTGGTTGCAAGTTATAGAATATTACAGCCATCAAAGATTAAAAATCAGCATCATTTGGAGGAGTGTATAGCAAAATACTGTAAATGAAAGCAGGCAGTAACGTAGAGCAAATAACCAGCTTTAAGGATATCATCAGAGAAATATTCGATTGAAAAAGAAAATGGGTTAATCACAAGCAAGAACTAGGAATAACAAGTAAATAACCTGAATACTCCATGGTTTTTCCACAAATTCACTTTTGTAGTTTAGGAATTTTCAGTATCCATTCAATATACATTTCAGAGCCTTGTTTTGTTTTGGTATATTTTTCTCCTGGAGAATGACAACAAAGCGGATATACCTGTTTTTCTTGACTTTTGCCCCTAAATGCATATTCATTTTTATCCTAGTTGGCTCCAAGGGTTAAGATCCAGACCTAAATGCATTGGTGTGAGTTATCTTTGGTCTAAAACCCACCAACATATAATCCTGGTCTCTTTCTGGGATAGGATTACATTATTGCCCTTATGAATGACCTCAGGACCCCTGTTAATTTATAGATCAAACTATATTTGAATCTATTGTACAGCAGAGCAAGGGGTTTGACATGAACCCCAAATCTGTGAAAAAGGACCCAGATTTTAGCTTTATGTCACATTTGTTGTTGTGCAGTCATTGAGTCCTTTTTGACTTCTCATGATCCTATTTTGGGGGTTTTGTGACCCCATTTGGGCTTTTCTTAGCAAAGATACTAGAGTAGTTTGCCATTTTCTTCTCTAGCTCACTTTATAAATGAGGCAACTGAAACAGTTAAGTGACTTGCCCAGTGTCACTTAACTAGTAAGTGTCAAAGGCCAGATTTGAACTCAGAAAGATTAGTATTCCTGACTCCAGGCTCAACACTCTGTTCACTGTGCCACCTAGCTGCCTTTATGTCACAGATAATCTCCATAATGTAACAAAATGCACTCATACTGTTAAAGACTTGCCTTGCTGAGTTATCTGGAGATGGACAGAATCTTCAGAGGAGAACATTTAGATAAGTTTTTGCTTGTCACTCAAGGGCAGACATTAATATTGCTCTCCCAGTTTTATTTTTCCTTTTGTTCTTATAGGCTAGCAACATTAAATAGAGCCTATCATAAACAAGTGTGTAAGTTTATACTCAAGTATATTTTGCTATTATTTCCTAGTTCATGTTTGAGCCTTTACAATTTTCTTCTTTTTCTCAATTCTCTTCATTGCTGCAGACATAATTTTTATATACTGATGAAAGAAGAAAAATTCAAAGAAAGTTTGTGGGAGTTAAGAAATTTTTTTTAAATTACTTTCTCTCTTTGAAATCAGTATCTGTTCCTATAGATACTAAACTGTGTTTCTATGCATTCCAATGCACCAAACTGAAGTCACAGGGATACCATGGAATATTTTAAATTTTCAAGGGAAACACAATAATACTTGAACATATCAGATACTGCTCTACTAGCTAGAGGTAGTTCACAGTTTCAGCATTAGATTGTGCTACACTCCTTTTGATAACGTTCTCAAATATTTGGGATAGATTTTTGTTTATTTGTACTCAGGTATGCCAGTAACTTTTTGAACTTTCTTATTCTTGTGAAGCTGGGTTTTTGGCAGTTGTGGTGATTTTAAAAAATGGCAAATAGGAAATGAGGGTGATAAAGTCTGATATCAAGAAGCCAAGAAGATGCCAAGAATCTGATGCAATGCCCAACAAATACACACATCCCATTATTAATTTTGTTTATCCAAAAAATGAAATAAAGTTATTATTTTTTTCTTTTAATTTATGGGCATTTTTTCCCAAAAAGCTTCTAAGATGTTAGTACATGAATACTGAATGTTCAGGCCTAACTAATAAATGTAACTGCTAAGTAGTTCTTTTGGCCTATGGGTGCTGTGATAAAATTACCAAGATACTAAGGCTATTACAAACTAAGAAAGTTTGGGAATTTCCAGACTATATTTTACAGTGAAGTTTTTCAAGACTATTCTCTGCAAAAGAGTAGAAAATGTTTCATATAACATCTTTCTATTTTGTCTTGTTAGTTTAATACTGTTTCCATAATTAAAAATGAAACAGACAAAATAGATGCATGATCTGTGATTCTAAAAGAAAAATTAAAAGGGAAAACTATAAGAAATTAGCTTAGGACACATAGAGAGATAGAGATAATTAAGTAGATGGATAAATAGATTGAGTACATATGTGTGTTTTTAATTTTTGAGATAGATATATACATATGTATCATATATATACAAAGAGAAGAAAGAAAGAAAGTATGTGCATTTTATTTAATTTTTTGAGATTGGATTTTTCCATCTTTCCTAAAATGGAAGTTCATTGACTACTCAAGAACCTAATCCCAATATTGTTTGATTTAACAAGTTTTAATTTGCTCTTTTTTTCTCCCTATGTTGGTTTGTAGCTTTGTGCTTAGGTAATCTCCAAAAGTCCCTTCATTCCCAGGGGCTCACAATACTGGCATCAGACAATGCAATTTTAGTCTCACAACAACTCAGAACTCCCAAATTCAAGTAATCTGCCACCTTTAATATTGGGATTACTGATATGTACCTCCATGCCCGGTCAGTTGTTATGATTCCAAGAAATTCAAACATTAATCTTTATGACTATATCAGTCACATTCTTTAGAAATTTCTCTATGCCTTATTTAATGGAATTTACTTACCATCGTGTAAAGAGGCAGTGTAGGGAGTTAAAAAGTAATGGGAGAAAAAATTCACAAATTTGACCCTCAAGGACAGCTATGTCAGAATTATAATAAATCCTAAATGTAACTCCATTTCTCTGATAGAAAAAGCAGTACCACTACTCAAAGAAGTAGTGAGGAAGCCAAAAAAGATTGACAGGTCCAGAAGAAAATTAAGTACCAAGACTAAGACAGTCATTGGAACTGAACTTATTCTTAGCCTTGTGGTAACTTTTTTTGGGGGGGAATAGTGTTATATCACAGAATCGTTGTGATCTAGTCCAGGGGTTTTTGAACTTAATAAAAACAAAAACAAAAACAAAAAACACTTAAAACTCTATTTCAGTATAACTAGTTTCATTTGTAATCTTATGTATCCTATTTTATGAATATAAAAACCATTCTGAAAAGGAGTCCATAGGCTTCACCAGGTTGCCAAAGGAGTCCATGACATAGGAAAGATTAAGAACATCAAATCTACTTTAGTTGCCTTATTTTAGAACTGGGAAAATTGCTATAATAAATGAGAACATATGGATTGAATAACATGCATTTATTTACTTAAATATATTTAAATATGATACATCAGGCAGTAGTAGTTTTACAAATTTAATAATCAAAAGCTGGACAGTAGATCAAAAAGTCAGTGTTGAACATATTACAAATCAAATTCTGTACAACAAAGAATTGAAATATTTCACAAGAATTGCACTTAGCAAAGGTTTAGTCCATTTCCCTTAACAGTTGCATAGTAACCAATACGCCATTGCAAATTATCCATTTTGTTTTTAATTTAAAAAGCTCCAAGTAAGGTCCTTTTCCAGTCATTCACCCCATAAGCATTCTGTGGCAATGGACAATTAGTAGTATCCCAATGAAACCATTCCTGGCAGCTTATTTAATGGTATAAATAAATGTGGGCTGGTTTCACTCTTGCTAAGTGAAGTAGATGTTTACTCATTTTTACTAAAGCTTGGAAAGTGACAGCAACTTGGCAAAGCATCATGCTGTTTACAAAAACCCCAAAAGGTAGGAGTTTGAAGAAGGATAAACATTGTATCAAGGATTTTCTCTGCCATGGAGCCCATGGGGGCCTTTTTTGTCCCTCAGAAAAAAGCGACAGTTCCTTGCGCACATTGGTTTTCCATTTGCACATGTCCTGGTGTGAAAAGGGCATCTGTCTTCACAGCTGTTAATGAAAAAGAAAATAAGAGCCATGTTAACTCAGGACAAAAACCTACATTCAAAGGAATCATATCTCAACTAGTTGAAGCTTCTTGCTGCATACTTTTAAAAAATATCTTAGGCTTTTTCTAACTTTCATTTTTCATTATGTATTTGCCAAGTACTTGTCTAAAATATTAATATCTAAATTCTGAATAGTCAGGTATAACTTAGGAGCCATAGATTCTAGCTATCTGGTCTATTCATTTTTATCATTTGTTATTTCATGATCTGAACCAATTAGTTCTTTTTCCCTCAAAAAAAGTTTCGAAGAACCAAGACACTTGTATACTTGGAAACAAGCCAGTGGCTTTTCAATTTTGTTAATTAACAATTATCTATTTAATCAAACCTATTCTATGCTGCAGAGTCAGAATTAAAAAATACACTGGATAAAGCTTTCTTAGTTTCTCAATTAAATACTATATCATAGGGGTCTGAGAATTCATTCACATCAAGGGCTAAGATCCTCATTATTGTTTGCCATAAGTGATGCTCTAATAATATATTCACATCTGTTTATGATGATAAAAGGATTAAGAAAAATTTGACTTGTTTCATTTGATCCAATCCAAAGAGCTATTACTTAAAAAGCTAGTGATAACACATTATATTATATAATACACCTTCTCTGAAATTAGCAGTCTTCGAGAACTTCCTAATACCCTGTGAAGTTAAATTATTTGTCCAGGGTTGCCAGGATATGCAGTCAATGTATGCAAGATTTGAACTCATGTCATCCTGGTTCCAAGGCTAGTCTTCTACCCATTATTCAATGGCTACCTCTCAGTGAGAAAAGATTAATTCAAAAAGTACTATTCAATCAAAAGGACAGTTATTTTAAGGACTATTTAGCAAAAGCATGGCAGTCATGAAAGGTACTCACCTGCAGGTGTCTGGATGGAATATTTTTTGCTTCTGACAACAACTCTCTAAACTTTCTCGGCATTCAAAGCAACTGCAGTTCTCTGGGTTCTGAATGAGATCATCAGGACAAGGCATTTTACAGACACATTCACAGTGGTCCTCATCAAACTTTCTATGGGGCCCACAAATAGCCAGTTCCTGAAGATGGGAGTGCTCTAAACAGGAAGAGAAAGATGTGGATAGAATATTTATAGTGCGAGTTCCTTGGTTCTCTCTCTCCCCCCGCCCCCATGAACTCTTATAAAACAAACACTACGATCTTAGATTAACTAATGGAAATGGTTTAAGTTTTGAAATGGAAAGACCTTGAATTCAAATTTCTGCACAGATCCTTATTACTTATCAGTAGTTACTCTCCACTCCAGTCCATCTTTCACTCAGCTGCCAAAGTGATTTTCCAAAAGATGACATCTAACTATGTCATCCCAGTATTCAATAAGCAAATAAACTCCTCTCTTTGGCATTCAAAGCTCTTTATATAACATGAATATTTACTACCTTTCCAGTTTTCTTTTTCTTAATTCCCTTCAGAGCACTCTAGGAGCCAGCAACACTCACATACTTGTTGTTCTTTGCAGGTAGGATACACCATCTCCCACCACTGTGCTTTTGCACTGTTGGTTTCCCCATTCCTACAATGCTTTCCCTCTTTCTTTAAGATTTAAATTGTGTTACTTTCTTCAGGACATCTTTTCTAATCTGTTTTTCCCCCAACACCTCCAACTACTAGTGTTTTTTTAAAAAAGTGACTGGGATAATGTAAAAATTACTTAACCATTTTCCTACTTTCCCATCATTGTAATATAATAATAATATGATTATTAAGAAAAATCTGAACACATACTTTATTGCTATTCTTCTTGAACATATGAGATGAGAACAAGAGAACTTTTGTGCAGCATATTCTATATGTATATATCTTTATGGTTATATAATTGATTGGAAGATATGGAGAATAAAAGAAACCATAGAGTTTGGGCTTGGGGGATTTGGGCTAGTAAATTCTTCAGTAATTTTAAGGATCACATGTAAAACAATGAAAATGAGAGCAGATCTATCCAACAAGCAGTTATAAAGCATTAATTTTGTATAAAATATGGTAGGTAAGTACTGAAGATACAATGACAAAAAATAGTTGTTACTCCCAAGTTGCTTACACATACTGAAGGACTACAACATGTAGTAGATAAGTATATGAAATAAATAAATTTATACAAATTTTTGTTGTTGTTTAGAAATTTTTCTGTCCCATCTGACTTTTCATAACCCCATTTGGAGTTTTCTTGGCAAAGATATTAGATTGGTTTGCCATTTCTTTCTCTAGTTCATTTTATGGGTGAAAAAACTGAGGCAAACAGGGTTAAGTGACTTGCTCAGGGTATCACAGTAAGTGTCTGAGGTCAGATTTGAACTCAGGGAAATGAGTTTTCCTGAATTCAGGCCCAGTACTTTATGCACTATGGCGCCACCTAGCTGTCTCTATAGATAAATATGTACAAGATAATTTGAGAGGAATATAGTAAGCATTAATAGGTAAGGGAATCAGGAAAGACTATTTAAATGGCATATAAGGTTAATCTTGATTTTCTAAGAGGCAAAGGGAATATAATCCAGACATGGCAAAGACTACAAAGGAAAGGAGAGGGGAAAAGTACCAAGCGGACCTATTCATTTCAAATCTTTTCAGTTCATTTTTCATTTATAAATATAAATATTTAGAATCTTAAAGGATACTTGTTCCATCAACTTGGGATTAATTCAACAATAAATATGTATGAAGCATCAGCTGTGCACAAGAGTACTATACCAAGTTTGGAAGAATTGGAAAATCTACTTAACACACTACTCCTTGCTTTCTAGGAACTCATCCTTTTGAGGGGACAACCAACACAAATAGTAATATTTTCATCATCACTATTATCAAGGCACAAATAACTTGACGAATAATTTGCTGATCATTTTGGATTTCCAAAGCAAAACATCTTTAAATTGAATCTTTGCTATTCTTATGGAGGTCATTGATAAAATACAGTCCTTAAATTGTATGATCATTTTTTCCTTTCTTCTATGGGGCATTAAATTTGGGAATACAAACCCCAAACACATATATTTAGTATTAATTAATCAGCAAATATTTATGAAGAAGCAACTGTGTATAGAGCACTATGCCAAATCTGAAAGATGTGAATTTTATAGTCAAATGTTTTAGGCCAAAAATCCTAGAATCATGGTTTATGACTCATGAAGATGGCCCACATTATGTTATTCCCAATTCCCAGTATCAGTGTTTTACATTTAGTTTAATTTTCTACATGATTATTGTTGTTTTCTATTTTTTTTCTGTTTTTACAAGTTATTGGCAAGTTTTAGCATGATAGAATTGAGAGAAACCAGGAAGCCAAGAATATTCTATATGCCTCTTGAGATGGACAAAGCTGTCTCAGTGAAATGTGGTCTATAGTGTTTGATTTTAAAATGTTCTTCATGGGACAATACTTTCCAATATCATAGACTATTTTTTAAAGACCCTTTAAACTATCTGCAAGCTGAAGAAACAAAGAAAAAGAAGTTTGTATGGTTACTGATATCATCATTACCTTCCATCCCATTGAGAGGACTCTCTTCCTGTGTGACACACTTACATTTATTGCTATCCCATGTCAATTCACCCAGACAGACTTTCTTGGTGTTGGGACAACTATGAAAAAAACAAACAAACAATGAATTAGTTTTGGATGTTTAGAGCAATTTTTATTCAAATAGATAGAAAACATTTCACACATCAAATAATTTGTCTTTAGACAATATTTCATCATTAGAAAAAAGAAATCTCTGTTGTAAGAACTACGAAGAATAAACTACTTGAGCATAGGAACTGGTGGGTGGGTGGGTGTGTATGTGAGGGGGTGTATATGTGTGTGTGTGTGTGTGTGTCTTACGTCTATGTATATTGTTGCATCTCCCTTTGTATTCTAATATCTAGTATAATTTCTGGAATTTCATGGGTACTTCATAAATGCATATTGAATGAATGAATGAACTGCATACAGTTCATATTTTTTTGGGACTGTTTAGCTCACCTAGAATAGAAGGACAGATGTTACTTACATGCCTAGAACCATTGCTTATCAGTGAAGAAGCTTTAAACTGCTCTGTTTTTAGTCAGGGCTGGTTTGCCCCTCCTTGGTCAGATTAGTGGCTCCCAACTTGAAGAGGTTTTTTATGGTGCCAGACTCAAGTAAATACCTAGTGGGCTTTAGTCCTACTATTGCTTAAAACTCCTGAGCTTAAGCTACCTAGCAGTCTCAGCCAGTTCATTAGAAGGGATTATAGGTATGTGCTATCATGTTGTACTTAAGAACAATTCTGTATTTAGAAGTGATTCATATGGAGAATAGTCTGGAAATAAAAGAATTTTTTTTAATGATATGGCTAAAACATTGCTACAGAGAATCCCTATCAAGTAGAAGACATTTGTGATCTTTAATATTGTATAATTTTTTTATTAAAGCTTTTTATTTGCATAACATATGTATGGATAGTTCCTCAGCATTGATCTTTACAAAGCTTTCCGTTACAAATTTTACCCCCAGTCCCCACCCCTCCCCTAGATGGCAGGAAGACCATTACATGTTAATAATGATAAAACACTTGACAAGTTGTTGTGCAAGAAAAAAGGAAAGGAAAAAAAAATCAGAGAAAGGAAACACACTGCAAGCAAACATCAATAAAGAGCATGAAAATGTTATGTTGTGGTCCACATTTCATATCCCTCTCTCTGGATGTATATGGCTTTCTTCACTGAACAATTGGAACTGATTCGAGACAATTCTTTGTTGCAGAGAGCCATGTCCATCAGAGTTGATCATCATATAATATTGTTGTTGCCATGTATAATGATCTCCTGGTTCTGCTCGTTTCACTCAGCATCAGTTCATGCAAGTCTCTCCAGGCCTCTCTGAAATCGTCCTGCTGGTCGTTTCTTACAGAGCAATAATATTCCATAACATTCATATACCATAATTTATTCAGCCACTCTCCAATTGATGGGCATCCATTCAGTTTCCAGTTTCTAGCCACTACAAAAAGGGCTGCCACAAACATTCTTGCGCATGTGGGGCCCTTTCCCTCCTCTAAGATCTCTTTGGGATATAAGCCCAACAGAA
>JAJPUD010001580.1:0-31957 GCA_023553655.1 Myrmecobius fasciatus
AAAGCCATATGCACCCAGAGAGAGGGATGTGAAATGTGGACCACAACATAACATTATCATACTCCTTGATTGATGTTTGCTTACATTGTGTTTCCTTTATCTGATATATCGTTTGTGTAGATAAGATTTTTCTTGTACAACAATAAGTTTGGAAATATGTATACATATATTCGATCTGCCAATATTTTAACATAATTAGCATGTAGTGGATATCCTGCCATCTAGGGGAGGGGTGGGGAGTTGGGGGGAAAAATTTGTAACAGCAAGCTATGTAAGGGTTATTGTTGAAGAATTACCCACACATATGTTATGCAAATAAAATAAAAAAATAAATTCAAAAAAATACAAAAAAAGTTGTTTAAAAGTGCATATCACAGGGCAGCTAGGTGTTGCAGTGGATAAAGCACCAGCCTTGAAATCAGGAGGATCAGACTTCAAATCTGATCTGAGACACTTAACACTTCTTAGTTGATCCTGGGCAAGTCACTTCTCCTATTGCCTCAGGGCAAAAAAATGCATAGTAGTAACTGTTGAAATTTAAAACACTTGGAAGTCTACCTGTCAAGACAAATTCAGGAACTATATTATATAAGAGAAATATAAGATAAAGTCAGATCTAAATAATTAGAAAAATATTGATTGCTCTTCAATAGACCAAGCAAATATAATAAAAAGTATTTTATAGAATTAGAATTCCTCTGGAAGAATAAAAACTGAAATGTAAAAGGAGATGGTCTAGCTGTACCAGTTCTCAAATTATAAAGCAGTAATTATCAAAATAATCTGGGATTGGCTAAGAAATGCACTGGTGAATCAGTGGAATATATTAGGTAAAAATTACATTATAGTAAATGAGCATTATATTCCTACATTTGATAAATCCAAAGATCCAAGCTTTTAGAAACAAAAAACTCATTATTTTACAAAAAATTGGAAAAACCAGAAAAGAGTATAGTAGAAACCAAGTATAGACCAATATTTCAAATTGTATGCCAAAATAAGGTCAAAAGGTCAAAATGGGTACACAATTTACACATAAAGGGTGATACTATAAGCAACTTAAGAGACTATGAAATAGTTTATGTCAGATTTATGGATAAGGGAAGAATTGAGGACCAAAAAAGACATAGAGAACATTATGAGATACAAAATAGATAATTTTGATTATATAAAATTTAAAATATTTTGCATAAACAAAACCAAAGCAACCAAAATTATAAGAAAGCAGAAAACTGGAAAAAATTTTGCAGCAAGTATCTCTGATAAAGACCTCATTTCTCAAATATATAGAGAACTGAGTCAAAATTATGAAAATGCAAATCATTATCTAATTGATAAATGGTGAAAGAATCTGAACAGTCAATTTTCAGTCAAAAAGATCAAAATTATCTATAGTCGTAGGGGGAAATGTTCCAAATCACTATTGATCAGAAAAATGAAAATTAAAACAATTTTGAGATATCACTTTCCACCCACCAAAGTGCTTAATACAACAACAACAAAAAAGAAAATGTTGGCTGCTGGAAAGGATACAAGAAAACTGGGACTCTAATGCACTGTTGGTGGAGGTGTGAAATGATCCAAGCATTCTAAAGGGCAATTTGGAATTCTGTTCAAAGGGCTATAAACTGTATGCCATTTAATACAGTAATACCATATCTAGGCCTATATCCCAAAAACACCTCCCCAAAAAGGGGGAAAAGACTAATTTGTACAAAAATATTTATGACAATTCTTTTTGTGGTGGCTAAAAATTGGAAATCAAAGGGATACCCATCAATGGAAGAATGCCTAAACAAGCTGTGTTAAAATGGTGGTAATGAAATATCATTATGCTATAAGAAATGACAAGCTGGATTATTTCAGAAAAACCTAGAAAGACTTACATGAATTGATGTAAAGTGAAGTAAACAGAACCATAAGAATGTTGTATATAGTAACAGCAATATTGTTCAATGAAGTATTGTGAATAATTTGGCTATTCTCAGCATCATACTAATCCAAAACAATCCCAAAGGACTAGTAATGAAACATAATATCTGCCTCCAAAGAAAGAACTGATAACTATTGACTAACACCGTAACATGCTATTTTTTACTCTTTCATTTTTTCTTTTATTTGAATCTTCTTGTACAAAATAACTAAAATGGAAATCTTTTATATAACTGCACATATATAACATATTTGATTGCTTACTGTCTCAGGGAGGAGAGAGAGGAGGAAAGGAGAAATAGAATTTGGAACTCAAAATTTTGAATATTTAAGTAAACTCTTAAAAAGAGCATACCAGTGAGGGGAGAGAAGAAGGAGGGAGTAGAGACATATGTGAACTGACATCTTTGTTGTCTAGCCAGAAACCTGTAGAGATCTAATCAGACTAAGAATCATAGACCAAAGGAAAGCCAAAGGAGAATGAGAGTTCTTTAACCAGAGCTTCTTAGTTGGCTGAGAGAGACTAAGTCCAACAACAATCTACTGTTCCTCAGATTTAAATCCAGAGCACACATCAGGAGGACAACAATCGGATTTCAACCAGACTTTGTCTTGAATCAGATCTCTTGAAGAACACAGAAAGCTGGCAGGTCTCCAATCTGAACAGTCCCAGAGAATCAGGAATAACAAAACACTCCTAAGAAAGAAGCAACAGGACCCACCCAGACCTTCCCTGTAGAAATGCACTGAGCCTGGTCTTAAAATCAAGTCTAAGGTCAAGAAGTAGCCTGGAAGAATAGGCAAACAAAAGAAGAATCCCGCTATTAAAAAACCAACCAACCAAACAAACAAACAAAAAAAACCAAACAAACAAGCAACTATTAAGGTGAAAGATGCTCAAGATATAATCCCCATTCCCAAAAGAGAATGATTTCAAAATATCTACAAGGCATGTTTCAAAGAAAAATAAAGTTTACACACAAATTTGACTAGAATTCTTGGAAGAGATGAAGTAAGAGGTTTTTTTTTTTTTGTTTTTTTTTTTAAGAGTTTAAAATGTTTTTTTTTTCAATAAAATGAGTACTATATAAAAATATGGGAAAAAATAAATATAGAAGAAAGTATTTTTAAAGGAATTAACAACTTAGTGAAAGTCAACCTTATCCAACCAATAAATTCTCAGAAAATTAAAATGTATCAAATAGAAGATAATGACTCTGTGAGACAACAACAAAAAAAAAAATATTAAGACAAAATCAAAAGACTGGAGGGATAAAAAAAGATAAGATCTTTCAAAGCAAAAAAACAGACCTGGGAAACAAAGAGAAAAAAATGCAAATCATTAGAATACCGAATATTGTAAACAAAACAAGAGCCTCAGCATCATATTTCAAGAAATTTTATTACAAAATCACTCAGATCTCTTAGAACTAGAGGGCAATACAGAAGTAGAATTAACTTGCCAATTGTCTCCTGAAAGAAACACCAAAATCAAAACTCTCAAGAGCATGATAGCCAAAGTCCAGAGTTTCCAGTCAAAGGAAAAATGCTCCAAGCAGCCAGAAGAAAAGAATCCAAATATTGAGGAACCAATTATTATTGCACACAATTCATTACCAAGGAGTAAAGAACTTGAAACACTAGGTTCTAGAA
Organism: Myrmecobius fasciatus; assembly: GCA_023553655.1. Taxonomy (NCBI): domain Eukaryota; kingdom Metazoa; phylum Chordata; class Mammalia; order Dasyuromorphia; family Myrmecobiidae; genus Myrmecobius; species Myrmecobius fasciatus. Next base: position 3,586 of record JAJPUD010001580.1, read on the forward strand.
AGCAAATAAAATAAACCAAGATTAACCTACTCAGAAAAAACTGAATCCTACAGAGGAAGAAATGGACCTTTAATGAAGGTCCTTTAATGACCTCCAAAAATTTCTAATGAAAAGACCCATGATGAAACTCTGAAGTTCAAACATAAGACTTAAGAGAAACATAATAAAGGACAGAATAAGGATGAACTGTTTGCATTTTAATAATATGAGGAGATGATACATGTGGTACCTATGAGTTCTATCATCATCAGAGTTCATAGAGAAAGTCCAATTAGAGGACATCTGAAAATGTTTCTGTTATGTTTTGATTAACTTAAAAGAAGAACAGAAAGGGAGAGAAAAGAGGAAGAGGAAAACATGCAGTGAGAAGTGGTAGAGAGAGGAAGGTAAGGTAAAAGAAGAGTAGGGAAAATTATCTCACATAATTAGGGTGAGCCAATAGACATATATATATAGGAAGCTCATCTCTGAGTTGGTCAAAAGAGGAAACAACACACACAGAGAGTTGAGTTTAAAAAAAAAAGCATTTCACTCAACAACAAAATAAAAGGGGAAGGGAAAAGCATGAATTAGAAATCTGGCATTTTAAGGGAAGGATTATTCCAAGATTAAACAAACCTTAAGAAAGTACAAAAAATTACAGCTCTCTTTGAGATAGAAAAATATGAGAATATGAGGGGGTATCTATAAATTAAAGAATATCTGTACAAGTTATGGTATATAATTATGAAAGAATGCTCTTGTGCTATAAGAAATAATAAAGAGAATGATTTCAGAAAAACATGGAAAAACATATAGGAGCTAATTCAGAGTAAAGTGGACAGAACCAGAACAACTTATACAAAGACAACAATATAGTAAGTACAAACAACTTTGAAAGAATTAGGATTGTGAACAGTTTAATAACCAACCATGATTCCAGAAAACATGTTACTTACCACCTGATAAGAACTCAAAACACAGAATGAGACTTTTTTTTAAATATATGGTCAAGATGAGAGTTTGTTTTACTTGATTATTATTTGATTATGTTTTAACAAATGTTTTGTTTTTCTTTCTTCCTCAGGTGGGGGAGGAGAGGATTACAGTGGAAGAAAGAAAAGGTAGATATTTGTGATTAAAAAAAAAAGTATGTTTTTTAAAACTACATAACACTATCCTAACGATGTATTTCAGTGAAACAGTGTCCCATTGATCTGTATAAGTTATAAATAGAGAACCAAACAAGTTAGAGGGCATTCCCACACTAAGAAAAGCATAGTTTCTTAATACATGGTTTTATGCATGTGGGATCCCAGCTCTAGGCTATGAAAATATGGAGGCTCTTTCCTTTTTCAGAAAATAGTCTTGCAACTCTTTCAGTTCATCCTCTACTTATCTTGAGCTGCTCTTCTCTGGTTTAAAATTCTTGTGGTCTTCTTAGGGCCCTCTCTTCATTCTGATAAATCCTGTTTTATCTGTGGCCTCCTTCCTTTCTCCTGTATATTCTTTGTGAAAACAAACTTTTACCAGTAAAGTCTCAAAAAAAAAACAAACAAAACAAACAAACAAACAAAAAACCACTAGCAAAGTTATTGCAAAAATCATGAAGACAGAGCTTTTTACTACTTGTTCTTGAACCTATGCCAATTTCAGGTCTGGCCAATTAAATCCACTTGTCTCAATCCAAGCTTCAGTCAGTTTTAATCCCTTTCACCATCATGATACTTCTCCCCTTTTGTCAAATACAATTAAAAATTAATGTTCAATAAACTAGAAACATGGTCTATCTAAATCAGCATGATTCTTTCAAGTAAGGGGTCAAGTTAGGGGTCCTGTAAGAAAGCATCCCTTTATTAGATGGCATGGTCCATTAATAGGATGCCATAATGGCTACTATGATATTACCAATGCATGAGTTAAAATGTTGGGGCACCAATCCCATTAGTCTGCAGTTAGTAGGACCTCCATCTGAAGAGTTTACTGAAAGTAATCCACACAGATCCAGAATGCTTCTCAGTTCATGAAATTTCCTGGACATGTCAAATATATATATATATATATATATATAAACTAGGTTGAAGAAAAACAAATTGTTAAAATTATATTAATAAGTGACTGAGCATTCCATCCAGAATCTAGAGTTCTCGTTTTTCACAGAGATTCTGTTCAGAAGGACCAATCTAGACAAAAGAAGAAACAAGGGAGGAGCTCACATATCTTTAGGCAAATTCTCCCCAGAGTCCATCCTTTTTTTCCTTTCTGAAGGATGTATAAATCATGTTTTTCCCCAATCCTTATGCAAAAACCACGATTCCCCAAAATCATGTCATTCTGAACACCTCCTATTAGTATATGATATATATGGTATATATATACACACACACACACATATATAATCAAGTTGATGCAGTAGCAGGAGGCTCCACTACTCTTGCTAATGACTTGTTTGTGGTCCTGATGGGGTCTGTGTTCATTCTAACTATAGGCAGGTTTCTTCACTTCCCACATTGAAACAACCTTTTTGTATGTGTGTAATATAGCAGTAGTTCCACATCATGAAGATTTTAATGTTCCAATAGTGAAACACAACTCCTCCCCCCAACTAGTCTGTATCTCCTAGGTTGAGAATAAGATAGTTGCTTAATCAGAAGACCACAGTCATTTGAATATCTAACAGAGGGGATAGGGAGAGAAGAACCCTGATTTTAGAAGGGTATTATGTCTGATATCTGTGTCTGCTACGTCTGATATTACCACATTGTTTTTCTAATCTAATTAAACTGCATTGATTTAATACATGATCCAAAAGACTGGCTATCAACAGCTATATCAATATCAAACACAAACTCTTCCATTTGGCAGTTAAAGCTTTAATAACATGGACCTTTTGGTAATGGATCAATGGAATAGGTTACATTCATAAGACATTATAGTCAATGACTATAGTAATCTAATGTTTGATAAACCCAAAAATTCCAGCTTCTGCGATAAGAGCTCACTATTTGACAAAAATTGCTGGGAAAAATATAACATGGACCTTTCTTACCTTTCCAGCCTTCTTACTATAACTTACTCTTTGCAAGTCTTTGAACATTTCCTAAATATGGGTCTTTTTACTGGCTATCTCCTTTGATTCTCTGTCACCTTATACTGTCTCTTAACTTTCCTGGCCTCCTTCAAGATTCTGGTCAAATTCCAACTTTTGTAAGGAGCTGATTCCTACCCTGTTGTTTTCTCCTTTAATAGTAACTTGTCTATACCCAAAGTATATCTTGGATATACTTCTTTGTTTATATCTTGTCTATTTAATTAAAAAGTTAATTCCTTGAGGGGAAGAGGATGTTTTTGCCTTTTTTTAAAAAATGTTAGTGTTTAGCACCATATCTTAATAAATGCTTCTTGTGGGATAAGGGTTTATACAAAGTAGAATATTCTTAATATCTTGAATCCTGAATAAAGTTCTTGGTAAGAGAGGAAAAGAGAGTTGAATACCTATAAACCCTGAAGAACACACAAGGAAATTTAGTATGTTGAAGAACATTTGCATTTTCTCATTTGGTCAACTTTTTATCAACCAAGTGCCAGGCACTATGCTAGGTACTGAGAATAAAAAGAGAGGCAAAAACATTGCCCTGCTCTCAAATAGCTCACCTTCTAGTGGAGGAGATAGCATAGAGATAATTAGATACATACAAAATAAATATAGTGTCAATGGAAGATAATCTCAAAGGGATAATCAGAAAATAATCTCATTAGTACCTCAAAAGACTTAAAAAGCATTTTGTTGAAGGTGGAATTTGAGCAGAATCCTAAAGAATGCAGGGGAAACTAAAAGGTGGTTGTCAAGAGAAAGAGCATTCTGGGCATCAGGACAGTCAGTACAAAGACATGGACCTGGGAGATAGAATGCCATGTTTGAGGAACAGCAACTAGGCTAGTGTAACTAGTGTGGAATGTGTGGAGCAGAGCAAAGATAGAAGGGCATCAGATTGTAAAATATTTAATATTTGACCCTGGAAGTAACAGGGAATAGACAAAGAAGCTTATTTAATAATGACAATAGTAAATAACATTCTTATATTACCTACTACATGCCAGACACGGTGCTAGCACTTTAAAATATTATCTCTTCATATTATTAATAGCATATTAAGTAAGGGAATGACATGATCCAATGTGAACTTTAGGAAAATCACTTTGGTAGCTAAGTGGAGTATAAATTAAAGTGGGGAGATATTTGAGGTAGGAAGATCAGTTAAAAGACTCTTTTATATGTCATAGGCCAGATAAAAAGTAATGATGGTAGTATCTGCGTGAAAGATGTATTATCAAGGAAGGAACAACAAAATTTGTAAAGGTAAAAAAACAAAATTTGACAATAGATTGGTGATATGGATGAACACAAGTTCAAATCAAGGATAAGATCATGATTTCAAGTCTAGATGAGAAGGTGGTAATTTTCTAGACATCAAGAAGAAAGCTGGGCTAAAGAAAGGGTTTGAGGTGAAATACAGCAAGTTTTCTTTTAAGACAAGTTGAATTTGAGATGCTTGCAGAACACCCAGTTTGAGATGCCTAAAAACAGTTGGTGATATGGATCTAGTGTTTAGACAAGAGATAATTCTTAGATTTATAGACCTGAAAATCATCTGCATAAGGGAAACAAATGCTAGATTTATACTCCTAAAAATCATCTGTGCATGGATAAACACTGAATCCATGGGAACTAATGAGATCACCAAGTGAGAGACCATAGAAAAAACCATGATAGCATTTTGATACTAGTTTAAGCTACTTGGAGTGATCTGGATGAAAAGTCAGCAAAGAATGCTGAGAAGGATTGGTCAGACAGGTAGAAAAAAACCAGTAAAGAGCAGTGCCATCCGAAACAAATAAACAAGCAAAAGACAAAATTCAGAAAACACTATAGAGTCAAAGGTTATGTAGAGGTCCTATGACATTCTATCCTCTTGTAGCTGTTGCTTGCTCAAAGACTCTTTAGACCCCTGTCTGTGAAGGAGGGGAAGAGTTCCTCCTTCATCTGAAATGGCAACAATGGTGCTTCCTACTCATGATGTTGTAAATATATACTCGTCTAGACAAGCCTGAAACTGAAGTTCATACCTCAGATTGTCTCTCTTGGTTTGTATTTCTTTCTCTGGGCACAATAGAAATCCTGAAATGGCTTTTCTTAGATTTGGCAATAACCTTATGAATTTGAAAGTTCTCAGATTCCTCCATTTATCTTGAATGGTACCTGGAAGATTTTTTATAATTATTACCATACTTCTTGAAAAAAATGAGGATAAGTCCAAACTGTCTTGTCGGAAGATATGAGCCTTGAGGCACAGTGCAGACAGTAAAAGTGAAATAGCCATCTGTTTAGCTATGTCATTTAGATGTTCATATTTTAATGTTTAACATTTTAAATATCAGCTTCTTAGAAAAGCATTATAGGATTTACGGGGTTAGTGTTTTATATCTTTGTCAATGAATATATATGAAGTTATTGTGTTTTTTTAATTTGGTGGGGAGAAAATAAATAGCTATTCAATATCTGACCTACATTAATCACAGTACTTTTCTGCTCCTTTTTGGGAAGAGTGGTTACTTCTCAAGGTTCCTATCACTCCTATTCTAGTAGCTAGTTCCTCTGTGTTGAAGAGAATCAGATTCATAATAAATTCCCCCCTTTTTATTTGAAGAATGAAATTACCCTTAAGTCAAATCAAGAAGTTGTTAGCTGATATGTTTTTGACAGAAGAGAGAACTCTGGCAAATGTCTGGGTAATATAAATCCCCCATCACTACTATATCATTTATCTGTGCCAGGTCTGTAATGTTTCCCTCAACCCTTCCACTTTCTTCTTTCTGTCTAGGTGGTCTGTAGTATTTTGGAAAGGAGGAAGGAAGAAAAGAAGGAAGGAATCTTTCAACTGACCAATTCCAGTTTGTGGGCCAGCTTTACATAGAGAGGTTCTTGCTTGCCCTTCCTTCTCGAAGAGGACCATTGCATCAGGGTGGTTATGCCATGACATCCAAGTGAATTAGATTTAAGTGAGGGAGGGATGCATAAGGTCACCTGCCTCACTTTCCCCTCCAGAGGCATCTGGGTCCAATGGCAAGATATAGATCAAAATGACTGGACATGGCCTTCGATGAAATGAACCTTGGCCCTTTTAAACTAAGATCTTCAACAAGTCTCAGTTTGACTGAGGCTGCACCTTGTTAGGCCATTGTTTGGATCCTGATTAACTCAGATTGAATGTAAACAGAAATAATTTCTGCTTTGTCCAAAAACCCTGAGAGTCTTCCCCTCCCAGATTTTTTTTTGGACTAGGTGAAAGTTACCTCACTTGCTATCTAGTCTTAATCACTAAATGAGTATGGCCTCAGTCAAATTGAGACCTGCTAAAGACCTTAGCTTAGGTCTTTAAGACATAGAAAAAAAAAAAAGATAGTCTTCCATTTCATGCAGGGCCATTTCCAGCTATCTTGATCTATATCTTGCCATTGGAACTATAGCTCTGGTGGGGAAAGTGAGGCAGGTGACCTTGTACAACCCTCCCTCACTTAAATCCAATTCACTTGCATATCATTTCATCATCTCCCTGATGTTATGGTCCTCTTTGAGAATGAAAGACAAACAAAAACAATTATTTTACAATGACAAAATTGCTTATTTTAGTCTCTCTATAGACCTCCATTCAAATGTTCTTCACCAGGTTTTTCATTCAGTTCTTGAATTTCTTCTAAATACTCCTTCTTAAGAAATAAAACCACATGACACAAACAGAGATATTTGTATCAAGGTCATGAAATTTAGTTCATATGTAATGTTTATATATGTTCTAGATAATCAAAGGACACATGAGTTCAAATCTTAGCTCTATAGCCATGTGACCTTGATAAGTTATTTTTCCCTTTCTGGGCCTCTTCAATTTCCTGAAGAGTTTAGACTAGATAACCTCTAAAGATTCATCTTTTGATCTTGTAATCCTATCGTGTCATTGGAAAGAAGTGTACTTGAAATGAATTTTGAAGTATGTATGAAGTTTTCAGTGAGCTAATTTTCAAACACAGAATGCCAGAACAGGAATTATCAGTGAAGCAGCATCAACACTGTGTGGGATGGAGGCAGTAATGTTATTAAACAGCAACATGAATATCAGCATCAAAAGGATACATAGCCAGAATAATGAAACTTTCTTGATCATGGTGTGACCATTAATGTCAGTCACAGGACAACCAGGAATTTTTAAGGAAAGTATCTATCTACAATATTTGAGTTTGATTCAAAATAAATACTGAAATAACAATTAAAAATATAAAACATGCATTGGCTGAGTTTTCCTAATCCAGTCTGACATAGTTTGTTTCCTGGAAAGCTTTTTAAACCTTCTGTCTTTTTTTTCTGCTTGTTATTGAGAAAGTGTAGCACACAATTGTTCAACTCTTAAAGGGCTGCAGTTTTCAGATTACAGAAATGGATCAGGACACAAAAGCCAATATGAAGGCAGCTGGATGGTCCAGTAGATAGTGTGTTGGATTCTGGAAGACCTGGGTGAGTCTTGCCTTAGGCATTTACTAGTTGTGTGATTCTGAACAAGTCACTTAACTTTCTTTGCTCAGCCTCAATTTCCTCATTTGCAAAAATGGGAATAATAAAAGCATCTACCCTAAGGGTTGCTGTGAGGATCAAATGAAATAATGTATGTAAAATGCTTTACAAACCTTAAAGTACTGTAGAAATGCTATCATCATCATCATTATTATTACTTATCTAGAGCCTTTAGGAAACATCATATTCAGCAAAATCTTTCAACAAAACCATTAAATTATATATAATAAAATGAACATTCCCTGAAGGGAAGTAGAAGAACCCAACTTATGTATGGAAGACAGACCAGTCTTGCTCAGTCTTATTCAGTTGCTGAACAAATGGAATGAAATCCAGAATCAAAGCGTTGGTCTCACTCAATGAACTCTGAGTAACTAGCCAGCTCTCCAACACAGGTTTGAGCCAAGTCTTTAGCAAAACCCCTTCCCTATTCCTAAAGGTTTAGTGAGGAGCTAATGAAAAGGAATCTGCCAATTTTCAGTCATTTGGGGACACTCCAAGCTAAGAATGCATGTTGAGAGAATCAGGGCCTAAGAGGCCTGTATTTGGAGAACAAACAGGATTCTTTCCTGTTCCAAAATACGTGCCAAAGTCATGTCTGAAATGTTGTCAGGAAGGAGCACTTTTCTAATTTTGACAGGTCAGCAAAAAACAGTCACTTAGCTGAGAAAAAATGAGACTGTGAGCTGACATTCTCCTTCCTTCTTCCTCCTCAGGATTTACTGGTCTTAGGGTAAGTAACTTTAGACATGCCCTTTTGAATTGGAAGCTCTAAAAACTTGGCTGGATGAAAAACATTCAATTTGTTCTGCTTTTTGTTTTTCGGGCTTGGTTTTTGTTTTGAGTTTTTTCGGGTCGAGGGGGAATGTGACTGAAGTAGAAACTGGTTGGCCAAAGCATTTATTGTGTTCTGATTTTGAAATTCTGGTTTAAGTTGCTTTACAAATAAATAGAAATTTATTATTCCCTTTGAGTCATAACAACATAGTCTTCCTATTATTCTTCTATCTTCTCTAAAGAATCCCCAGAAAGGGCTTTGTTTGGAGTTTTCTTCTAACTCCCTGGCTTTTTAAAGGGGACTACTATGTAACTGATCCTTGAGATAAAGAAAGGCCTGAGTTGAAACAGTAAAGTGAAAATGTCTTTGAAGGAGTGATAGTAGTTTCACAAAAACAAACATTTGAATGATCTCCTTGTAGATACTAGGACTAAGATACTTGGACTAAGGAAGAAGTAATTAATTAGGAGGTAGGTTTTTGAGCACCTTTCTTCCCTTTCCTAGAGAAAAAAAAGTAAAGAGAAGAAAGTGATTGTTTTTTATTGTTGTTTGAATATGACAAACCAAAGACACTTCAAAAGGACTAGTCACTACGAACTGGGAAGGAAGGGATGGGATGGGATGGTTTAGGATTTAATAAGCTTAGGAAATTCCTTATTATGGACATTTTCCCTAAAACCAAGTGCTAGAAGGTTGCCTGAAGCACTCAGAGGTGAAGAGACTTGCCCCTCCGAATCACACAATCAGTAGGTATCTAACTGAGGCTAGCCTATTATCTACAGATTACTTCTCACTGATTTTTGGTAGTTGAATCAAAATACATTCTCACTCAGTTTATATCATACTTTGAGATTTCTTAAAATAAAAAGCAAAGGGTTTTTTTTTCTTTTTGAAGTTTAGTCTTGTATCAGCTATCACCCCATTCAGTGAGCAATAAGCTTTCATCTTGACACCCAGACTTGCAAAGTCATGCTGGAGACAGTGAGTCAACTCTGAGCTGTGGGGCATCTACCAGCAAGCCATCCATCAGAACCTTGATTCCAACAAAGATACTAGGCTGATGCCTGATGATTTTGTATGAACAAGTCCACTGGCTTTGATTTTAATGATCAAGTCAGCATTCCCCCCCCCCATTTCTCAGCATAGTCAAAACACACCCTTCTTTCCCACACCCCTTCTCTTCCAGCCTTCCAGCCTCTTCCCATATAACCATGTGTTCAGCCTTTTTCCCCCCTCTATCTACATGATATTCTATTTAGAGAACCGATTCTATTTTTTTGCTCCCCCCTACTCTATATGCTTTTCCTTCTTTTCAATTTATCCTCATCACAGTCCTCCCCCCCCCCCAAATCTTTAGTCTTTTAAAAATGACTAAGAAAAGATAGGTGTGAGAATTGCTAGATAGTTCCAGGGCAAGGATTGAAAATTATATCACGTGCTAAAGATAGTATGAAGACCAGGCCCCTGTCACAGCTTGCCCTTGGAAGAATAAGTCAGGTGTAATGGAAATCAAAGCATCTAGGTCTGAAACTCACTTCTGACCATTACTCATTATGGGAATTTTCATTTTTTGGACTCTAATCTTTCCATATGTAAAATAAGTGGAGTGTATAAAGGTCTATGTATCCTATAGCCTAGTACTTCAGTTCTGGGTTTAGTTGATTAGACTCAACTGTAAGAATGCTTTTCACATGGTTCATGCACTCAATAAATGTTTCCCTGGGTTACATCAGAATTTGGGTCATCTTACCCCTAAACCCAGAATGTACCCCAGGGAACAACAGAATATATCTTGAGTCTACATCATACATAACATAAAAATACCCTCAGAGTCCATACAAGCATTCAGGCTAGCACCACATCAAATATTGGGCAAGTTTTATTTTACCCCACAGAAAATATAAAATATAAACGATTCATATATAAGCCTATAAGTAGTCAAAATGATTCTCCTCTGTTTTAGGGGGTTTTAACTCCCCCCCCTCAGGAACTTATATGGTCTTCCAATCTTAAAAGGTTGAGTCTCCCCTGAAAGGGGAAAATAACGATTCCACCTTAATTCCCAGAACTAATAGAAGACAAATTCTATCTAAATTCTGCTTCCAAATCATAATATTTTCTGTTTTGTAATCACATGGTTCCTCCTCATCTTTGCAGGCTTCTTGGTTCAAAAACTCTTCCACTGGATGATTCCTTTTCCTGGAATTCTTTCACCCCTTCTGACATTGCCTTACCATAGATGCTACCTTTGAGGCATAGAAGTTCCCTTCTTTTTGGAGTGAAGAATAGGCAGGGATGTGGTGTAAATAGCTCAAACCAAGCTCAGAAGAGCCAATATTAAATTTTTGTTGGGAGCATTTATACCTTGGAAATTATCAAATGCTACAAATTAGAACTTGATTTATAGTTTTGTTGATTTTATAGTTTCAAGAAAGTGATCAGGAAAATGTTAACAATGCAAATTAAACTTAAAAATGGGTCTTGGGAAGGTATTTTCTTTCTCCTCCTCTCCCACTTCCCACCAGTTAGTTATTAAACATTTACCAGTATATCACTGGGGCTGAGGGGAGAGGGAAAAAAGAAAAAAAAGAGAGGATACTATAAAGATAAGAAGCTTTGTGCTTTTCACTTAGTGACATACCTGTTCTCTATATGTATTCTATTCTCAGTCCATTCTCTCCAATTCTTTATCTATTTCCTTTTAATGATCCAAGTCAAGAATATATGTAGCTCAATTCTCAGTGAACCAAGTCTCAATCAATTATCCTCAATGCATTGTCAATGGTACCCTAGAGTAAGGGTACTTAGTTATATTCCATAACATAAAAATAACAAAAAAAATAAAAAAATATAATCCCAAGTATTGTAGGAATAAGGATGAATATTTACACTTTTGTCTTAGGTTTCAGCCTATTTCCCTGTCAGATTTTTTGACTAAACTACTGCTATACTCCTCCATCTTCTACGATTTGATTAAAATGAGATGACGTGTGAAGCAGTTAGATAATGCAGTAGACAGAGCAGTGGCCCTGAATTCAGAAGGACCTAAATTCAAATGTGGCCTTTAATACTTTAATACTTCCTAGCTGTGTGACCTGGCCAAGTCCCTTAACCCCAATTACCTCAGGAAAAATAATCAGGTGACTTGGGTTTGAATCATGACTATTATTTACTATCTGTTTGATCTCAGACAAATTGCTTTAGCTCTCTAACCTTCCAGTTCCTCATATTTTAAAAAAAGACAGAGTTGACCTAATATTTAATATATCATCTAACATTCTGTGATTCTGATTCTGGTGTGAATTCATTTATCAGAGTCCCCTTCTCTCTGACAAATGGGAAGGGGTAACATCCTAATGCAAAAAGAATATTGGGGATTGGGAAGGGCATAAAAAGGTAAGGTAGGGGCAGCTAGGTGGCACAGTGGATAGAGCACCAGCCCTGAACTCAGGAGGACCTGGGTTCAAATCTGGTCTCAGACACTTAACATTCCCTAGCTGTGTGACCCTGGGCAAGTCACTTAACCTCAATTGCCTCAGCAAAAAAAAAAAAAAGGTAAGGTAATAGGTACTGAACATAAACTTGTTTTAGGCTGTGACTTTGTCTAAGGCCTATTCTGTTCATCCATGCCATTCTCTGTGCTTCTCCAGTAAGAAAGAGCCTGTCACCCCTGAAGAAACACAAGACAGGATTGTTGGAGGTAAGAGGTCACTGCTGCACCACCCCCAGAGAACAAGCAATTACTCTGTTATAAAGCCTTGATTTCTTCTGAGATAGTTCCATCTAGAGGAACTGATTATCTCCACAAAACCAGGTTAAACGTAGTATATTATATAGTATATTAAGTGTGATGGATATACTAGTCTGTATTCAGTTAACAGTCAAGAGTTCAGGGATCCATCAATCAATGAGTACCACTTCTTTCCTCCCTATACTCTCCCTGTGCCCCCCAACCTCCTGTCATGCCCTAGAATTTCTGGCTTGATCCCCATCCCCTTTTCTTTTTCCCATCATGTTGCTTTATTTGTTCATTCATGGTCATAATATAAATATACAATTAAATTAAATTATTAAATGCACAGTAAAAAAAAAGAAGCATTAATCGTTAAGTAACATACATTTTTCATCAGCTCCACATGTCCAGTTCCCCTGAAGACACAAAACTCCTTTAAGCTGGGGTCTCTCTCTCTTCTCTTCAGTCTCCCAACAATAACACAAGAACAGGAAAGAACAACCTGGAAGTTCAGTATCTTATTGTAGATCTCTTAATCAGCAAACACAACTAGATTAGAGAGGGCTGTAGAAATGTCACCAACTTTTCCAATTGTAACTGCATGGGCAAACAAGACATGTCCTATCACCTCTTTTCTTCCCAAGGGTCTATAAATAATATTCTGAAACTTGTTTATGTTCCTGTCTGTTCCTGTAACTCCAGCACTGAAACAAAGTCCTAATCAAATGCCCCAAAGGCTAACATCCCTGTGGTGTTGCCTGATTGTCCCAAATCTAATATTGTCAGTCACAAGACAACAATCCTCTCTCAATACCTGACTTTTTTTGCCTTCAAATGCCACACAAATGGGCACATCCATGTTTCTGTCAACCCTCTACTCCTACTGCCTTAATCAACTTATAGATCAAAAGAATGGATGTAGCTGTGTTGGAACATCAGCGCACCAACAAAGGAGATAGAATGGCTCTGATAAAATTACATGAAGAAATAAATCAATAAAACTGGTGGGGAGTTGGGGACTCTGCAGAGCTATCTGTCAAATAGCTATTCACCCACTCCCAGGGTGAATACAAATGAGCAATGGAAAGAGAAAGGCAACAAGCATTTATAAAGCACTTACTATGCACTACACACTATGCTAAAGGCTAGAATTATAAATACAAGCAAAAAGATAATCCTTGAAGATAAAATATTAAGCTCACTAATTTTATTTTTTTTTGTGCTTCTCTTGAGGAAGAAGCTGGTCAGTGAAGCTTATGAACCAATTTTTCCCCAACAAATTTGCAAAAGTAATTTATGAAACATTGATATTGAATAGTTATTGGCACTAGAATATACCTAAGAGAAGCCTTAAGCTGTCTCATAAATTGGCCCAACTTCTTATTAGTACAATATACATGCTTTTCTGGAATATCACAAAATCTCAGTTGACCTCAAAAACCATCTACTTTAAACCATTCTTGAATTAATCTACTTACTGGTAAGTAGCTATCCAGCCTCCATTGGAAGACCAGCATAGCAAATTGTATCTCAAAACACATCAGTATCTTCTCAAAAGATCACATTATTCTGCTTGTTTCCAGAGGCCAGAACCAGAATTAATGGGTAGATTTTGCAGAGAAGGAAATTTCAGAACAATATAAGGAAAAATTCCCAAGAGTTACAGTGGTCCCAAAGAGGGGATCTCATTAGAGATCTTCCAATGGAGGCTGGATAGCTACTTGCCAGTAAGTAGATTAATTCAAGAATGGTTTGAAATAGATGGTGATGAAAGAAAGGTAAGGGAAGAGTTACAGGTCCATTTAAGTTAAGTAACTATAGGTTCAAATTCCCAAGTTCAAAGAAGTTTTCTGGTAAAGGAGAAAGAAGTTGCCATCCTAAGTAATTATTGATGAATCAAGGAAAAGCCACTTGCTGTTATCTTAGTAATATGATGATCATTTAGGATGCTCTTGTTGGTTCTGAAAGAAATAAAATCTTCTCCAAAAAATCTAATTTTGAAGGAATAGATGGATTGTATTTTCTTAATTTGGCTCTCACTTAGCTATGACTCATCATTGTCTGCCTGTACTCATGTGATTTGAGCAGTCAAATGAATGTTGACAAGAAAATCTAGCCCTCCAGTTTACAGATGTCAGCCCTGCTCAGCCTGAAATGTTAGCAGTGAGAGTAGTGCCTATTTCTTATCATTTCCCCATTAGAAATTTCAGGGGTCCACAAAAATGTGTAATATGATATTCCATGAAAAGGCAGCTGATCTCTAACTTTAAAAATTACATCCACTATGGCAAATACTCATGTCTTCTCTGCCTTCAGGCAGGACTAAGGCAAAAGTAGCAGAGATAAATGACTGTTTATCCCAGTCCTAGGACTCCTGAGGGTATCTGACACTTCTCTTGAAAATCTAGCCCAAGGTCAGCATGTCTCATACTCTGGATGTTCCTCTTTCCTCTATCTAGTCACTCAACAGTATTGTACATTCAGTTAAATATGAGGGAATTATTTTTAAAATGATCTCTCTTTCCCAGCCCTCAAATCTAAGGATGGTTCAGGACCACTCCATTAGGAAGCAAGCTTTTCAGCTTCTGGTCCAACTCACATCTTCAGAAGTGAGACAAATTCTTCCACACATTCCCCCATCAGTATGACATCTTCTGGGTGGGCTGGAATCAAATCTGAATGTGGATTCTGAGAAGAATGCTCTGGGGTTAGCCACCTATTAATGAATTGCTAGCTAACAGGAACTTTCTGGTCATTACAATAATTAAGAAAAAAGAAAACAACAGTTTTCTGTATTTATTATGTTGTGCTCATCCTTCATTTTTGAAGATGACCAACAACTTCATTGTTGATGTCTTGAATTGCATTTAAGTGAGGAAGAGTAACATTAAATTATTAGCCTTACTTTTCCCCCCAGTCATGTAGTCTAATGGCAAGACAAAAATCAAGATGATTAGTGTTAGCTTAGACCAAAATGCTGGAAGAATTCAGAGGAAAGAATCACTTATGCCTTAGGTTGGCATTTCTTTATTTTTTAAACAGCTTTTTCTTTTCAAAATACATGTAAAGATAGTTTTCAATATTCAGCCTTATAAACCTTGGATTCTATATTTTTCTCCCTCCCTTCCCCTACTTCCTTCCCTACACAGCAAACAATCTATGTTAAACCCTTGTAATTCTCCATACATATTTCCACAATTATCATGCTGCACAAGAAAAATCAGGTCAAAAAGGGGAAAAAGCTGAGAAAGAAAACAAAAAGCAAGCAAACAACAACAAAAAAGGTGAAAAAACTATGTTGTGATCTACAGTCGTTCCCTACAATTCTCTTTCTGGGTATAGATGGTTCTTTCCATCACAAGTCTCCGTTATCTCATTGTTGAAACGAGCCATATACATCAGAGTTGATCATTACATAAAACTGGTGTTGTGTACAGCGTCCTCTTGGTTCTACTCACTTCACTTAGCATCAGTTCATGCAAGTCTCTTCAGGTCTTTCTGAAATCAGTCTGCTGATCCTTTCTTATTATGTGCAATAATATTCCATAACATTCATATACCATAACTTAGCCATTCCCCAACTGATGGGCATCCATTCAGTTTCCATTTTCTTGCCACTACAAAAAGGGCTGCTACAAACATTTTTTGCACATGTGGGTCCCTTCTTCTTTTTAGGATATCTTTGGAATACAGACTCAGTAGACACACTGTTGAATCAAAGAGTATCCACAGTTTGATAGCCTTTTGGCCATACTTCCTAATCGTTCTCCAGAATGGTTGGATCAGTTCATATCTCCACCAACAATATATTAGTGTCTAGGGTGGCATTTCAACTAGGACTTAGGGAGGGCTAATATTTTGAAATGTCAATATGGAAGTAAAGTTCATTCAATAAACTCTTATTAAATGAAAAGTAATGTTCTAAGACAGAAATGAAAAGCAGTTCCTGCTCTCAAAAAGTTTATGATTTACTGGAAATTATACCATATAGACAGATAAATTCAAGATAATCTGAGCAGGGAGAAATAGATATTAACAAGTAAGTGGATTAGAACAGGCTTCCCTTTTAAAGTAATACCTAAGGTATTAAAGATATCTGTGGATTCTAAGAGGTCAGAGATAGAAGTCAATGCAGCCCAAGCTTGATATGTAGTCTAAGGGAGGAGTTATGTTTGAGACTTCTCAGTTGCCTCCAACCTTATGTAGTCTGTCTACTGAGACAGTTTTTCTGAGGTATGGCTGCTGAGTATACTTCAGCTTCTTCGAGCCACAAGTAAGAGTTTAGTCACAAGTGGACACCAAAGGTGCATGAGCATACCAGAAAAGGGGTCAACAAGATCTCACACCAAAGATGCTAGTCTTCCCTAAACACTCTATATACTACATTTTACTTTATTATGTAGTTATAAACACATCAGGGGTGATTCCAGGGAGCATATGCTTTGGATCCATGGAGATGAGCCTCTTGCTAAAGCAACTTTTTCCTAAAGGAGAGGTGTTTTGCTTTAGGATGATGCTGAAATCCCATTTTGGTTTCCATGACTGGAAAGTGTGTCAAAGAAGATTAACTGAGCTAAGGAAAGTCACTCACCCTGTGGGTTGTAAAGAGTAAAAAGAGTCAGTTTCTTCTTTCTTTCAAGGTAACGTTGGAATAAAACCAATTCAAGTTCTCCTTGGGATGTCTAGAAAGCTGCAGGTTAGGGAGAGGTGTTCTTTATACCTCCCTCCTACCTCCCCCACTCCCCTGATAATAATAGTAACTGCAGGTTCTTGGCAGCAAGAACATAGGTGAGTTTGAGGCTGAAGTCCCTGAACCTCAAGTTCCTGGCTACTTCTGCTTTCTGTTTCTTTCCTTCAGTCCAGGTCACAAATAGCTTTTCTGAAAAATACTTTTCCAGGCCTGGCGATAACCTTGTGAGTTCATGAATTTAAGAGTTACTGAGAGTACTGATTGCCTACCTCCTACAATAGAACCATTTCTTGGAGGAAAAGCATCATTTCCAGGTGGATCTGAAAGAACTAAGACACAAGCCATGCTCTAACTTATTAGGACATCTGGACTTATGATTTTTGCAGATAGTATAGTTCTAAGGTGAAGGAGAAATAGTTGTACCTTTATTTTTCATGACATTTTAATAGGTGATGGATTACTATGTCATGATTTATGCACTTGTCAATGCACTTGTATAAGTCTTTGGGGTTTTAAGCATTTCTTTTATGGTAGGTGAAATAAATATCTAAGAAATTATCTTATACTTAATAATTATTTTGTTGTGTTTTTTAGAATTTTTAGAATTTTTTTTAAAAGAGACCCTATAAATCTCTTTAGAGGAGATCCTAGAGATGAACTACATTCAAGATTTGTTTATAAGATTTTCCTGGTACAAGTTGGAGTAGACATGAAGGAGGCAGAGGGAAAGAAAAGCCAGCATCTCTCTTTTTTTTTTAAGAGTCAGGCTTCTACAGGAATGAACACAGTTTCACTCTGACCCACAGCTGGAGCCTCTTGGAAAAGGGCCCCTGTAAACCATGGGTAACATAAAGGTAGTAAAAGACTTGGTCCCTGATCTTAAGTAGTCTAACCAATAAGACAAGGCAAAGGGCAACTAAGTATTGCAGTAGATAAAGCATAGGCCTAAAGGCCAAAAGATTCATCTTGAATTCAAATCTGGTCTTAGACACTTATTAGTTATGTCGTCCTGGAGAAGTTACTTAACCCTATTTGCCTCAGTTTCTTCATCTGTAAAATGAACTGAAGAAGTAAATGGCAAATCACTCCTCTATCTTTGTCAAGGAAATCCCAAATGGGATCATGGAAAGTCCAACAGGACTAAAACAACTTAATAACAACAATAAAAAGACAAGACAAACATAAGTCCAAGGCAACATAAATGATTGAAATATGAAGACATTCTCACTTTCCTTTAGAGCAGCACAGCAAGAGACCAGGGCAAATACGCATGTAGAAACACTTGATGGAAAGTTAGTTTTATTTGTAAGGATCTTGTTTTTAGGACAATGATAACTGATGAGATTGAGTCTTTGCTAAGAGCCACAAAAACTATCCCTAGGATTCATGGTCAAATGCCACAGTTTTCCCAGGATCTCAGGTTGAATGAACTAAAATAATTATAATTTTTTGGTGTCCAGTAAGCATGAATAATATGATCTTATGGACTTAAGACAAAAGTGACTCTGATAGTAACAAATTTCTCCCACTATCCCTGTTGTATCAACTGGAATTCTATCATTAAAAACTTTTCATTGGGGGTTTTAAAATGTGCATAGATCTTAAACTCCCATATAGAAAAGTATTAAATATAAAAGAACTAAGCCCAGGAGAGGTTAGGTGAGATACTCAGGTTCCCAAAACTAGTAAATACAGAACCAGAATTAGAATTCAAGTCTCATTATTCTCAGCCTAGGAGTTTTTCAACTATGCCACTGTATGCTTTAGGCTCAGTTAGTTGTCAGAACCTTTCAGGGTTTCATTTATTGGAACAGCTGACTGAGAACAGAATAGAATATTGGATATTTGTTTTGATAAAGGGAAGAGTAGAGAGAGAGAGAGAGAAAAAGAGGTCCAAATTATAAGACAGAAACAAGATTGAGGTAGAGTGACAAGAGCTCTGACCCAGGGTGCCAATTTAGAGGGTGCTGAAATGCTAGCAATCTTTCATCAGGTTTGAACTTATTAGGTAAGTCAGTACCTAGTTAGTAAGAATAATGAGTTAAAATAGAAAGCTATCAGATGGCGAGCTGAAGTGAAATCTTCTCTCCTTCCCCTGCTCCTCATTTCCCTCAATAAAAGTTAGCTGCTTTGGTGCAACTTGTCCCATGCACAGTTTAAAGCACTTGCTCCTGGGTACAAAAATTCCCTAAGAACAGTCATAGATCATGGCTCTGCAGAAGGCAGTCCTTCTTAGAGTACATCTAGGGAATCTGGGTGTTAAGGCGAGGGAAGCAAGCATAAGAGGACCCATAACTGAGTATCTAGGATAGGAAGAGGAAGAAAATTAAAAGAAAAGGGATTTGAAACAAAAGGTAGAAGAATCACAGAAGCAATGTTTGTCTGCCTGATAAAAGAGCCATAGATAGTGGGCTTTAATTGCTTCTCATTTATGCAGGAAGTCAATAGAGGGATGGGACCATAAAATGAAGCCTGGTTTTCTTCTCCCCCAATTCAGTCAGTCTTTTCCTCCCCCCTCTCACTTTCCTTTCATTTTCTCCAACAACTTGTTAGGAAAATTAGGAGAAACTGGCAGATACAGCATGATTCTGCCTCCTGGAGCAGGAATAAAAAAATGAGTTAAAGAATAGAACAGAAGGCTATTTGCCCAGGTCTCTAAGCAAGTGATTGTCTTTGTCACTGTACTATGGAATCATGCCTTTTAGAATCTGGTAATCTTCACTCAATGAAGTTTGTTCTAAATATGATTTATGCTAGGGGGAGAAAATTAAATTAGCACCACTTGGGCTTGCAAACCACGAAATAAATTTTATTGTGCATAAGCCCAAATAAGGCATTAAGAAAACAAAGCTGTTTTTAAAACAAGTGGGTCATAGACACGAGCTGCAAGAGGACAGACAACTGTCTATTTGAAGTGCCTTTGTGTAGAACAAAGAGTCAGATGACTTGTTATTTTTTCCAGACCTATGATTGTGCCCTATAAGGGAAGTCACTGATGGAGAACCTCCTCTTCCAGTGAAGGCCTCTAGTTCTTCTGTCACTTTATTAGACAGATACTTGGGGTACTGATTAGCTAAGTGACTTGTCCAGGGCCACAAAGTCATGATATTTTAGGGTTTACATGTGAATTCAGCACTACTAGACCTAAAGACCAACTCTCAATGGACTAATCCATAATACCTCATAATTCTATGTACTTAACAAATGCAAGAGACATAAATTGAATGAGGAAAAATGAAAATGTCAAAGCTAAAAGAAAAATTTTAAAATATCTTTAACAAGGGCTGTCATATCCAACGTCCCATGTGTTTTTATCAGCCTTTGTAAATCATGCAATGAGCAAGCGAGACACTTAGAATTAGGTAGTAGGAATAGGGAAAAGGAAATAAAGTTGCAAGCAATGTAAAATTCCTAATATATTAAAAAAATTCAAAGGAGAAAACACACACAAAAATGTCATTTAGCAATACTTGGTTGTCTGCTGCCTAATGTCTTTGAGATCAGTGAAGCAGAGAGATTCAGGGAGTCGGCAAGGCTCAAAATCAACTAATCTCCATGAGCAGACTGATATTCAAAGAGGATTGGAGCAGAAGTCTTTGTTAATCATAATAAAGAATTTGCTGTATTCAAATGAAATAACAGCAGAGTGGATGCATGCCAGGGCAATACCAGTATTCCAAGCAGGAATAAAGGCAAAGCTAGGAAATTATAGAGCCTTCATCTCAATGTCTGTAATTTGCAAAATAATGGAAACAATAGCAGGGTAAGTTTGCCAAATGCATTTACAAATGGAGTATCATTCCCTTTAATCAAGCAGAGATAACCAGCAAAGCTGGAAAGATGATTTTTGGTTTATGAATTTCTTTTTCTGATAGGACTAAGACACAATTAATAATAACACCACGGCAGTGACTTATTTTAGATACTCAGCATATTTTGTGTGAAAGATATTTCCAATGTATCCATTATTAGACATACGGGACTGATAAAAAGTTAAGCAAAGGAATAATGCAAAGTGCCCTTTTAGCAACACACACATTATATTTCCAAGTGTTCTCTGTGGACAAATTTATAATGTTGCCTACAGTACAAAGGGTCTTAACCAAGTCAAATTGTCCAAATACCTGACATTGTATCAGTCAGCCAGGACAGACTACTGCTTTTCTCTTCTTAAAGATCTCTAAGTTAGGAAATTGTACATTGTCTCTTGGTTCCTCTTCTAGTGTTTAACAGGCTTCATGTCAGTAAACTCCTTCTCATGTCTCATTTGTTGCAATTAAAGCCTATTTCCTATTGTTTGGGCCATAGTGAAGATGGAGAACAGCTGGTCAGCATACTCTTTCTTACTTTTAAAAACAATTATTAGTCACTGATCAAGGCCTTCTGTTCTAAATCATCGAAATGACCTTAAATCCCTTATCCTTTCTGTACAAATCTTTTTTTTATTTATCCTTAATGTTCTCTGCTCCTCCCCAAAAATCCCACTAACCTCTTAAGATGGTAAGCCTCATTATCACATTTAGGACTCAAGTAGTGGTCTGGCTAATGCCAAGAGTAGGCAGCTGATAAAAAATGAAATGGACACAAACCAGTTTAAGCTACATTGGATACAAATCTCTTTGGGGGTGATTTCTGCTTTGCCTTTTGCCCTAGGGTTTGCAAAAGGCCTGTGAAGCCAGAATAATCAATATTTATTGAATTGAATTGAATTGAATTAGAACAGGCCAGGATTATCCACAGGCTAGCTCTCTAACCATGACTTCTGAAAAGTAACTCTTAGAGATGAAGAAAAATTCCTATTTTCTGTGTAAAAATAAGGTATATGAAAAGGATAAAATCTAATACCAATAAATGGAATTTATAAAATAAAAATTTCGATTCAACATATGGGAAAATTTCCTCATAATTGGGGTTGTACAAAAATGGAATATATTCCTTTATTAAGAAGTGAATTTCTTTATGTATACATATATTCGATTTGCCAATATTTTAACATAATTAACATGTAGTGGATATCCTGCCATCTAGGGGAGGGGTGGGGAGTTGGGGGGAAAATTTGTAACGGAAAGCTATGTAAGGGTTATTGTTGAAGAATTACCCACACATATGTTATGCAAATAAAATAAAAAAAAATAAAAAAATAAAATAAAAAAATAAAATAAAAATAAAAAAAAAAAGAAGTGAATTTCTTGTCACTAAGGATACTCAAAAAGAATAACCATTTATAAAAAATGTCAGATTCATGTTTTGATCAAATTAGAGGTTTAAATTAAGTGGTACATTTTCTAAGGTCAGATCTAACTCTATAATTGTAAGATTCTACAAATAGACCAAAGTAGCCTCACCTACAGTCAAAAGTTGTTTATAATAGAAAGTGAATGAGATGTCCAAGAAAAAATGCTTCTACCTTCTTTGTTAATACATTTTCATCCTCAGTATTCTTCTCATACTTATATCCATTTGAGGTGGTCCTTAACTAACAACAATTTTTTGTTTATGGCACCTGAGGATAACTGATAACTCGCATGTGATTCCTCATAATAATGCATTCAGATTCTAGGTACTCTGTGAATCTGTATACATTCAAAACCATAACACATGAGCCCCCATCAATGTGTTTATTTTTACTTGTTAGCTATAGAATATAATTTGTTGAAAGTAAAGACATTTAAAGAAATAGCATAAGAGCAGAAATAGAAGTTTTCCCTAATATGTATACTCTCCCTTAAATACACATGTTATCAGTAGGAAGAGCAGACAAACTTAAAGAACATACATGAAGTTGCAAATATTTAGAGAATACCTGGGTCTGGAGACATACATAGATACACTCATATAACAGATATATATGTGTCCAGGATACATTCATGGAGAGAAATTCACATAACTGACACAATAGTTTTCTCAAGAGAATCTTTTGCTCTGTCATAAAAATTAATAGGAGGGGGGAAAGTATAGTTAGAAATTACCCTTAAGAAGAGTTGCTTTAGGCATTACATTCTACTTCAATTCTTTGTTTAAAAGTCCTGCCTTCAATATTTATATAACTAGCACAAATTTCTTTAATCTTTGAGTCTCATCCCACATACTTTAAAGATGGATATGAGATGATCATTGTGGAAATACATATAAAAGAATCGCATATATTTAATGAATATTTGATTACTTGTTGTCTTGGGGAGGGGTGGAGGGAAGGGAGGGAGGAAAAAAATTGAAACATAAGGTTTTGCAAGGATGAATGTTGAAAATTATCTATGCATATGTTTTGAAAATAAATAAGCTTTATAAAAAAGGATGGATATGACATCCAGCTAAGACAGATTCTCATGAGTACATATAGATGAAACCAGAAGGAAAACAAAGAAATATGAAATGAAACAGATCAGCCCTTTTATAGTGACTTATTTTCATCAGGGACAATAGTAGGATCATTATATTTGAGATTAATTACTCTAATACCTAAGAAGGACTGACAATAGTCCTTGAAAAGATGAAGTTGAGAAGAGAAATTAGCAAAGACCAAGATTTACAAATAATAAATGTACAGCAGCAACACCACAATTTTAAAGGCATTCAGGGTCAATTATCAAAATATGTCAAAAAGAAGGATCTAAAAGATTTTAAAAGATCACAGATGATGCTTCCACTTAAAAAAACCAAGTGAGAAGACACTAACACCTGCGAAAATGGATGCATGCTTTCTCTTCTCTATAAAATCTTTATGAGCAGAGTCTATATAGGCATCAAGAATTTATTCAATAAAAATGTATGAAAAAAAACAGGCAGGCTTCCAAGGACTATTTTCCTGAAGCTGAACATTTTTATGGCAACATAGATGAAAGTTTCAGTGGACACAAGATCCCATGCAATTTATTGTTTATTGATTTTAAGGAAGCATTGATTCAGTAGAACAAAATGCAGCCTTGAAGGCTCTTTTCAAACAAGCTGCCTCTCACATAGGTAATCAAAATCATATAAGAATCCATGACAAATATAACTATAGAGATGTTTGTTCTGCTATCTGCTAAATGTTAACATGGTAGCCTCCACAAACTGCTCACTGTTATTAAATAAAATATTTTCCTGTTGGTAACACTAATTCACACTGTTCTGAGGCTTCTAATTGTAGATGCTATTGTATTAATTGAATAGAGATAGTATGGTGTTGTGGCTAAAAGTCCAGGATCAAATATGAAATCCTCTGTTTAAAATCCCTTGCTAACCTGGCCCTTTCCTTCCTTTCCAGTCTTCTTATTTATTTTTCCCTTCTCAATCCCTGAAAATTATGAAAAATGACTGGATCCCCAAATCCAGTGATATTGATATTTCTTTCCTGTTCTTCCAACAAGGCAATTCATCTCTTGACTCTCAGTGTTTCATTGGCTGTTATGCCCCGTGTCTGGAATATTCTCCCTCTATTCTCTACCTCGTTGTTTTCCTGTTTTCCTTCAAGTTTCATCTAAAACCCCACCTTCAGCAAGAAGCCACAGTTGTCTTTAATCTTGTTTCCTTCTCTTGAGATTATCCTCAAACTACCTTGTCTATAAATTGGCTGTACATAGATATTTATTTGAATGTTTTCTCCCCCATAGACTGTGAACTCCTTGAGTGCAGCAACTGTCCTTTTACCTTTCTTTGAATCCCCAGTGCTTAGCACAGTGCCTGGCACATAGTAGGTGCTTAATAAAGAAAGAAGGCAGGACTCACCTGAGTTCTTCCTCCAACCTCTCCAAAGTCCTTTAAATAATGCCATAAAATAAATCCTGGAGTAACAGAATCAAAAAAGGAAGGGATGCAACAATTTTCCTGCCTGAGATAATTTAAAATTTGGCAGCAAAGGTCTGACAAACCAGTGTGAGATTGGAGCACAATCCAGCACAGGTCACACTAGCACAGAATAGGTACCCAGAAAACCAGGAATAGACCTTGAGAGTGAATGAATCAGCAACTGCTTTAGAAGTGACTTCTACAGTTCTCAATTCATCAAGGGTAAGGGATCAAATAACCAGTCAGAAGGATAATCCAGGGGTCTCTGTTGGCACTGGGGGCAGGATTCTATTGCTTTGCCCATACTCAAATCTGGGTTGCAGTCCTGACTGTCAGTTCCAGGGCAAGAAGTAGCACTAATACACCAGAACTTGCAGCCACAATTGAGCAGGGACACTCCTCACAGCTCCAGGACAGAAAACAGTGCTTAAGGGCACTCACAGACCAGAGCATGAGCCAAGAAAGTAATAAACACACTTTTCTTTAGATCATACTATTTTGGAAGAATTAAGAACTTTCAGGTCTCTAAAGGTATCTCTGAAAACAGCTAAACTAACCCCCTGAGGCTTGGGACAGTGCACCTTCCACTCTGGAAGCAGACAACTTTTAACAAAAAGTTAAAAGTCAAGAAATAGGCTGAGAAAATGAACAAAGAACAGAAAAATAATTCTGACCATACAAAGTTATTAAGAGGACAAAGAAGATCAAAACACACACTCAGAAGATGAAAAAGTTAAAATCCCTATATCCAAAGCTTCCAAGAAAAATCGGAATTGGTTTTAGGCAATGGATGTGTTCAAAAAGGACCTTAAAAACCTAGTAAGAGAGACAGAGGAAAAATTGGAAAAAGAAATCAAAGTGATAGGAGAAAATCATGAAAAACAAGTCAATAGTTTGATAAATGAGGTCAACTTTCTAACACTACAAGTTACAAATTTTTTATCTATATCAATAGAAACAGCTTTCACATTCTATAGAGTACCAGTCTGGAGTCAGGAAGACTCTTCTCCCTGAGTTCAAATGCAGCCTCAGACAGCAGGATTTGCTACACCAAAAAAAAAAAAAAAAAAAAATCACAGGTCTGGATCCAAAGAAAAGTACTATAATTGCACAAGGTTT
This sequence comes from Myrmecobius fasciatus, assembly GCA_023553655.1. Classification (NCBI taxonomy): domain Eukaryota; kingdom Metazoa; phylum Chordata; class Mammalia; order Dasyuromorphia; family Myrmecobiidae; genus Myrmecobius; species Myrmecobius fasciatus. The sequence goes on from JAJPUD010001580.1 coordinate 29,276, forward strand.
CCTTAGATAATTCCATAATAATATTGTATTGGTTTCCAGGAATTCATTTAGGTAAATCTGTGGTGACCTCATCAGTTGCAGCAAAATTGCTTTGGGCTTTAAATTGTGCTATGCTTTGTGTCTCCCATGGTTTACCAGATTTACACAAACCAGATATATTTGATTCCCTTATTGGAAATGTAAGTCTTTAGCATTGACCTGTAATGCAATATTTCATCTCTACTAGATCATGAAGTAGCATTCTGACTAAATGACATATTTTCAATGATTCAATGTTTCTTATTAGATAATAATAATAATAATAGTAATAATAGCTAGCATTTATATACTCACCTACTGTGTTCCAGGTACTATGCTAAGCACTTTACAAATTATATCTCATTTGATACTCACACCAACTCTAGTAGGTAGGTGCTATTATTATTTCCATTTTACAGATGAGGATGCCAAGGCAGCCGAAATTTAACGTGACTTGCCTAGAATCTAGGCAAGTTACACAGCTAATAAATGTCTGAAGCTAGATTCAAACTCAGGTCTTCCTCATTTCAGGTTCAGTACTATATCCACTGAGCTACCTAGCTGCCTGCTATCTGCTATGACTCCTTTAAGTCTCCCTAGTTAGAGCATCTCTGGGCTATGGAGTTTCTGGTTGATGAAAAATTCTGATAATCCCTATGTATCTCAATGTTTAGAAGTCTCTGGGCTTGGTGACTTCTCAGCATAAGTAATATGCATATAAACACATATATCTATATCTATATCTATATACTCAATACATATTTTTATGTGTGCATATATATGTATATGTGTGTATGTGTACACACACATATTCTTTCTCCATTAAAATTTGGCCTACTAGCAATGGGTGCTTATTTCTTGACTCAATTATGATGTCCTAATAAACATATCACTCCAATTGCAGATGCAATTGTCAATGCAGCTGATAACCCCCTGACACAAATGCAAGAAATCGAACTAATCATCTACATTAGGAAAAAAAAAAAGGATGAAAAATACACATTATACTAACTCTGATGTGCAGATGGAGAGACATCTTAATCTGTCCATCAGTATTTCTTGTTATATTTTTTGATGACTATAGCAGATATATAATGAACTGGGCCTCAAACTGAATAAGAGGTGGAACTTGAGATGAATTACATTGGGAAATTGCTCTCCATTATTTCAAACTATCCTTTTTTTTTTTTTTTCCTGAGGCATTTGGAGTTAAGTGACTTGCCCAGGGTCACACAGCTAGGGAACGTTAAGTATCTGAGACCAGATTTGAACTCAGGTCCTCCTGACTTCAGGGCATATGCTCTATCCACTGCACCACCTAGCTGCCCCCAAACTATCCACTTTGGGGGCAAAAAAATCTCTTCAATGCTTCCTTAACAATATCATATAGTTATACTTATATAATATCATGTTCTCAAAAGAATTCAAATGAAAAATAATTTATTTTCAGCCTGCCATCTCTTATTTCATTATATACCCATCCTGGCATGAGGCATGTAGGTAGTACAGTAAATAATACCCCAGGCTTGAAGTCTGAAAGATCTGAGTTCAGTTCTAGTCTCAGACACTTCCTAGTTGTGTGACCCTGAGCAAATTACCCTTCTGTCTTAGTTTCCTCAATTGTAAAATGTGGATAATAATAGCACCAGTTTCCCAGAGTTGTGAGAGTTAAGGAGATAATATTGTGAAAATTATTTTACTTTAAAAATGCTTATTCCCTTGCCTTCTTTCTTAGGCATTATGCCTATAATACAGCGTCTCCACAACTTTGTCTTTGGAATATCTTGTCTTCAAGACTCAGCTCAGATGTTACCTCTTTCATGTAGTCTTCTCTGACTTCCCATTCTTCTCTTAGTGTTTTTTCCTTCTTAAATTTTCCTGAAGTACTTTGATCACTCATTGTATTAACTTTTTATTCTTTGCATGTGTCTTATTAAAGTCAATAAATTGTAAGTTTGCTGAAGGTAAAGACTGGTTGATGTTTCTTTTTATTTCCAGCATCTAGTTGTCTTGCAAACATGCCTAGGTACAAAAAAAAAATGAGTACAGTGAGAATGTGCATAAAAATTGTTCAATTAAATTAAGCCCAGAGGGTAACAGAGAAATGCAAAGCTGGCATAGATAGACTGCAACATGTTTCAAATAATGACTAAAGTATGAGAAATAGCATTATCAAGGGCATGCATGACTAGAAAAGGAGGGTTAGTCAATTATGTTGTGAGAATGAAAGACAACATCTGGAAAGCCCAAATTTTTTATTAGGATTAGGTGGTACAGTAGATAGAACACTGGGCCTGGAATCAGGAAAACTCATCTTCCAGAACTGGACATGACTAAAATGACTCAATAATAGCAAGATATTAAGTGTATAAGATAAAGCTTGGATAGAGTTTTCAGATAGGATTTATATGACAACCTGGATAACAACTTCATGGTATAAAAAGGGATTTCAGTAATTCCTTCTTCTACCACTGAAATCTGTCTTTTGACCTCATCACTCTGCTAAAATTGCTCTCTCCAAACTTACCAATTATTTATCAATTGCCAAATCTGATGATGTGGGATTGAAAGTTACTCATCCCTCCTTCTCACCAAGTATAGTTATCTCTTCCACATCTCAGAGGTTAGGGGTGCACCATCTCTACATAAAAATTTTCACATCAG
>JAJPUD010001580.1:46883-70266 GCA_023553655.1 Myrmecobius fasciatus
GTAGTAGTAGTAGTAGTAGTAGTAGTAGTAGTAGTAGTAGTAGTAGTAGTGGTAGTAGTAGTGGTAGTAGTAGTAGTGATTATAATATTAATAATTCTTACTGACTCCAAGTCCATCATTTTATGCACTGTTCCCCTCACTGCTTGGATTAAGTGCTGGAAAGAGCCTTAGAGGTCACCTAGTACAACATCCCTGTTTTATAGATTAGGAAACCCAAGCCAGAGAGCTGGTGACTTGTCATCAAACAGAACATAACATTTAATATCAAATTATCCTCCCTAAATGAACCCATCATTTAACTTGTTCCAGAGTCCTAGACAACCTTTTCCGTTTCCTAGGGAAAGGAGAAATTCTTGACAGATGAGAAACAAACCCTGGAAAGTACTCAGCTGGTTACAAATCCCGTACATTTCCACCTGAAGTCATAAACCATTGATTAGTGCCTGGTGCCTAATAGTCACCTTTGTGGCTAGAACAGAGTTGTTGCTGATGCAAACATAATTTGCTACATTGTTTCAAATATAAGCATTTGGAAGCAGAGAAAGCCACCGCTAATGACAGGTCACAAACATTCTCCATGTGCATTCCTTTATGCTTCCCTCCCTCCCTAGGCTGGGCTGGCTCCTGTTTTTGTTATGGAACAAAAGCCTCACTCCCAGCTGTGGCGCCAAAATCTAGTGCACACTGTAAAAGTAACTGACAGCTCGGATGTGTATGTAGTGAGTGGAGGCCAGGAGAGGCTCGACCAATCGCGGGCCGCCTCTTTCACTGAGCCACACATGTTTACAGGCAGCATTCTGCCGGTAGGAAAAGAAGGCAGAGGGAAAACGCGGACCTGGATTTCTGCTCAGAGCCGGCGCGCTCCGGGAACGGAAAAGTGAAAGTGGGTGAGACTGAGCTAGCAAATGAGAATTGGGCGTCGTAAACACCAGAGCCTGCTGAAACCCAGAAATGTTCCTTGACTGATCCCTGGAGCCTTGTAAGCTTTCGCTGCAAATTCCTTACGACTTCCTTCCTACAGTCCCAACAATTACAGTTGGAGAAAAAAAAAGCAATGAATGTTTGAGTGTTGCAGAGAGTGACTCATAAAACCAAGCGGGTAGATTGAATCCAACAATTTGCTAAGCACCTATGGTGTGCAAGGCACCGGGGATACAGAGAGCAAAATGACACAGGCCCTGCTCCCAGGGAGTCTGAAACCTGTTGGGGTTTCAGTGTTTTCATTCAAGCCCATGGGGTCATAGGAAAAGATTGGAGAGATGGACAGTTTGGGTTCCCTTTTGAAATGAAATTCTATTTTCTTATCACTTCTCTAAATTAACATTTAGTAAGCCTGGGGTGGTGACAGAAGTCAATGGACACTGTGAGAGCTTAGAGGAGAGAAGACCTGGGTTAAAATCCCACTTTTGACGCTTCCTTCACGTGTAAAGTGTCTTTCCCTTCAAAATTACATTATATTTATTTTGCATTGATCTTGGATGTAGAAGGGGGGCGTGGCTGGGAACATTTCTCTTAGAGTTGTTCAGGTATACAAGGGAAATGTGTGCTTCAGCTTCCTCACCAGAAGCCTAGGAGAAAGCTGGCATTGGCTGTATCCCAGCAAAGAGGTTCCCTGGAAAGGCAGAGCATGGAAATCTTCTTTCCTCACTCCTTATAGCCCACCAAGTGGCCTGATCTTCCTGGATCTCCACTGTCAACCAGCTTTAACATAACCCTCTTTAATCTCAGTGCCCTCACTTTGATATTATTTTTAATGAATACTGTATAAATCTTGTTTGTACATTACTGTTTGCATGTCATGTCTCCCATTAGAGTGTAAGCTCCCTGAGAGCAGACAATATCTTTTGCCTTTCTTAGCATAGTGACTGACACATAGCAGCAGCTTTAATAAATTCTTTTTGATTTGACAACCCACACACACATATCCACCCCAAACCTCAGTTTTCATATGTCCCTTAGCATGTAGTCAGAGTGTCTCATCAGAAGTAGCCCAAGCACATGCTTTGCTCCCTAAGAAATGCCCTCAATCAACTCATTTCCCTCCTCTATAAATAAACTATGGGTACATGTTTTCTCCTTCATAAAATATAAACTCCCTAGAGAATAGAATGTTTCACTTTTCCTATGTGTCTCCTTGCCTAGCAAAGTACCTGTCAAACAGTTGACACTTAATAAATGTTATGGGGTTGCTGTTGGGGTTTTGTTTTTTTTTTTTAATTGATTGGTTGATCTTAGGTGAGGCATTTAAGCTCTATGTTCTCAGCCAGTTTAGTCAATTAGAATTTACCTGCTAAGTTATTAAACCAATTGGTGGAGAGAATTTCTACCTCAGGAATGCCTGCCCCACACTACTGAAATTACAAATTACATAAAACCATTTGTATAGAGTGCTGCTAGGTGCTGCTGCTGTTAAAAAAGACATGGCTCTGCTGTCTAATGGTTTATATAATGTAAAATGAGTAGAAAAGTAGAAAAGGCCCAGAAAAATGTTTTCAAAACATGACCATAAAGGTATATGGATATTCATCTCCAAAAACAAACACTTGCCCCCAGAGACAAAGAAAAAGAAAACATATAAGAATTTTGGAGAAAATTTTGTTGATTAAATAAATTAATTAAATTAATAAGATATCATGTCATTCTTGATTTCAGTGTAGAATGAAAGCAAAGTAGAACCAATCTTTCTAACAATAAATGGTATTTTATACCATTAAAATATTATGCTTTGAAAGATACCAGTAAAGCGCATATGTTCCCCAACATTTCTCATATGCAATGCACAGCAATGTTCCTATTAATAGTCAGAAATGGAAGGACCATTAAAGGTTACTGAATCCAGCCCCTACATTCAATAGATGAGAAAACTGAAGCCTAGAAATAATCAGTGACTCCTTCAAAACCTTGTTCCTCAATAAGCGGCAGAGCCAGTATTTAAACTTGGACCACTGACTCTGAATATAGTGCTTTTTCTATTACACTTTTTCTTTGACACTCTTTCCCAGCTACTTCCATTGCTCAATATTCTTCACATTCCCTTCAGTTGCCTAGATTCCTTAGGCTGGTCTTCTCCCCTTACCCTCTTCTGCTCAGGATTCTCCAGTTTGACATCATACACATAGCTTCCTCTTAGGTAGTACTCAATTTCTAGATCTTTTCTGACTCTTGTACTGTTAAAACTCCTATCTCTTGTTCTATTCCCTCAAGACTTCACTAAATAACTAACTTTTTCTAACCAGCAATCATAGTTAAAGCATTAAGAAATGATACTGTTACCTTTCAAGACAAGATTTGTGTTCTAAAGGCAATCTTACAACTAAATGTCTCTTCAGTATATCATAACTAAATACCATTTCATCCTATTAGGTAGTAGGGGCTGGGAAGAAAACTAGTATGTGGACCTTTGGGATCCTTCAGACGACCCCTTCTATGATCCTGTCAACTCAGACTACAGAGAAATCCAGGCCTGAGATAAGGGCTGACTTTTTACAGACAAGTAGGAACTAATTAGAATATTGGGACTGAGTTAATATCAAAGAGATGTTGCTCGTAGTTGTTCACTCTGGTGGCATATTTAGGTTTATATTAATTTTGATCCATCCTTTCGGCATGATAATAGAATTACACAATGCTAGAGATAGAAAGAGATCATTGAGGGTCAAACACTTCATTTTTACAAGTGAGGCAACTGAGAACTGGAAATGTTATATGACAACTGCTGTCATACAATAAGTGAAGTGTTTTACCCATTGTGTAAAGTGAAAAGATATAGTGTTGGTTTAATGTTTCCAGTTGGCAGTAGCCTCTTCTCCAGGAGGAAGAAATCTGTGGCTTAAAAACAAAACAAACAAACAAAAATGAAGAAATCTGGCAAAACACCTTTATTTTTTAAAGTGTCTTCTCTTGAATATTTAAGAAAATGAGAAGCAATTTCACTGGAGTTATGTTACTGTTCCCTGTAAAAATCATCATTGGCATGAACGTGTAATCACTGGTCAGTGTCACTGCTCAATGCTTGGGCTTCTCTTTGGCCTAACTGGTCCCTATTTGTCTTTCCATGGCCAACTGTATTCTTTGAATTTAGAAGGGAACAACATTTTTTTATAAGGTACAAAAGGAGACACTAGTTAAAAGTAGCACACACACAGACACACATACACACACACTGGAAAAAAGAAAATATGCCCTTGGGCTAAATGTAAATGTGCAAATTTAATTTGGGTACTTGGTGGTATGGTATTTGATTTTTTTTTTCCTTCTTGAATCACTTATTTATAGAGCAAAACCTAATAATGTGAAAGTAGAAAGCCTCTGCCATTCAACCTCAACAACTGTCACCAGTGGGTTCAGGTTTCTTCTTTCACGATCAGGGAAAGAAGATTATTTATTGAATGAATGAATGAAAATAAAAAAGTGGCACAGAAAAGAAATCCATATAGTAGGTGCATAACTAGGTTTGAATTACTTTTACAATGCAAGTGAGGCAAAAATATCTCAAGCCATTAAGTACAACTTCCAATTATGATGAGTTTTTGTAGCTTATCCCTTTCCTTGGAAAAGTGCAAAATCTTAACCAATGTTTGGTTTGCTTTTGAATCATCAAAAAATCTTGTATGATAATACATGGTCCCAAAGCTGCTGAAGATGGCAGGGTGACATTAGTAGACTGCTATTCAGTGCAACATGACAATCAGAAAGCTAATTTAAATTTGTTAGTCCATAAAGAGACGATTGTCCTATTGTATTCTAATTATATTTTGAGAGTCATTATTAATTCTGGGGATCACATTTTAGATAAAAAATTTGGAGACTATTTTCAACACTTGGGATACTGAAAGTTTTTTGGTTCAAGGCATATGAGAACATATTAAAAAAATGAAGGTGTTAACTTTGGGGAGGAAAAAGAAAATTTAGGAGAATAAAATCTGTCATGAAGCATTTGAAGGGCTGTTATATAAAAGATGGATAAGAATTGTTCTTTTTGCTTTCAGAGAATTAAACTAGAAAAAAATAATGGGTGGAAAGAAGGTGAAAAGAGATAAATCAATGTAAGAGAAAACTTTCTAAACAGTTTGAGAGGTCTAAAAGTAAAATGAGCAGCCTCAGTTTATTGTTTCAACCATCTTCCCCTAGTAAATTCCTCTTCATTGTAATGTCTTCAGGAAAAGACTAAAGGGCCACTTAGAAAGGAAGAGGAAATAGATAATTATGCATCTACTTACTATGTGCCAGTCATTGAGCTAAGCATTTACAAATATTATTTCATTTGATTCTCATAAAGAAATAGTTTTTATGAAATAGGATAGAAGAAAATAAGCATTTATTAAGCACCTACCATTTGTCAGGCATTTTACAAATATTAGCTCATTTGGTCTTCACAACAATTCTGTGAGGTAGTTGCTATTATATATCCATTTTACAGACTAGGAAACAGAGGCAAGTAGAGATTTTTAATCCTGGGTGACCAGGAGGATACTAGTACCTTCAGCAGTAATAGTTCAAAAGGGACAGGGAGTTTGGTGAGGGGAGGGGTGAAGAGACAACAAAAGAATAATGAAAGAAATGATACCTAAACTGAATCTAAAGGAAGAAAAAGATTTCAGGAGATATGAAGGTATTTTTTAAGCATGAGGACAGATTGTCCAAAGATATAGAAGTAGGAGAATGCAAGAATAGTTAGAAAAACAGCTAATAGTCTAGTTTGAGTGACATAGAAGTCATGAATGGCAATAGTGAGAAATTAAATAGGTTATAGAATTAAGTTAGAGCAAAATTATAGAAGGCCATAAATTCTAGGATTAAAATTTCATAATTTATCCTATAGGCAATTGGTAATTACAAAGTTTTTTAATCAGGAGAATGACATTTAACAGATATTTACTAAACTTTACCATGTAAAATATTGCACCAGGACTTGGAAATAAAATGATTAAAATAAGACATTTGTTGTGTTTTCAAAAATTTGATTCTACTTGTGCATTGGGAAGATTATATTGTGTAAACTGTATGAAAAATAGTTTGAGGTGAGCACACTGAGCAACTAGTTAAAAACTATTACAGCACTGAAAAAGTGTATTGAAACAAGGGTGTTAACAGCATGAACAAAAGGGAGAAATTTTAAGGAGGTAGAGCAAATGGGCCTTGGCTATTGATTGAATTTGGGAAATAAGAAAAAAGTGCAAGTCAAAGATGACTTAGAATTTGTAAGGTTGAGTGATTAGAAGGATAATTATGTCTTGATGAAAACAAAGTGCTGGGATAAGCAGCAACATTAGGAAGCAGAGCAGAAGGAATGATAGATATAATTCTAGATGTATTGAATTACATCTAAAAGTTGTCAGAAGACCTTGAATTTCTAAAATGTTTAATCTAGAGAAGAGAAGGCTTAGAGAGGGCATAATAACCTTCTGAACTTAGAAAGAAGATTATAGAGAAGAGGGTCTAGACTTGTTTTGCTTGATTCTGAGGCTAGGAGCAATGGGTGAAAATTGGAGAGGCACAGGTTTAGACTTGATATTAAGAAAAACATCGTAATAATAAGAACTGTCCAAAAATGGACTGCTTTGGGAAGTGGTGATTTCAAGTTATTGAAGATTTTCAGTGAAGATCTATCAAGGAGTTCCTATTCTCACTTGGGGTTGGATGATCTCTGAATCTGAATTAGATGATCACTGAGATTCTAGTATGTTGTCAATAAAGAACAAAAATTACTGTCTCCTCCTGGACCTGTAGGTCAGAAGGAATAAGTAGCCTTAGAGAGGGATGTGAAAGAAATAGTAGTCTTCAGTGGAAAGTTATATTTCAGTAAATGAGAGGAGAGTGGAAGAGGTTTAAGAAGAGATTGAAGGAGGGTTGGATTTTCTCCCTCTTCTTTATCCCCTATATACAATCTATCAGAAACTCATCTTCATGCAAGATGACATGAACCCTGAAGCTCTTGTCACTTACCCAGCACCCCTTGTCTCTGGGGCATGTAGAGATGGGGTGGACTTTGGAGAACTCCTCCCAGATCTTGAACAATTTAAGGAAAGTGACCATCTCAGTCACCTCATAATTTTCCACCCAGCTGTAGGAATTTCATCATGTTCTCATGCACATTACCCTCACACTTTTCAGTTTATTTATATTTGTAGTCTTCCTATCATTAGATTATAAATTTCCTTCTGGACAGGGACTGTCTTATGTCTTTCTTTATACCCTCAGGATTTAGCACAGGGCCTGGCACACAGTAAGCTCTTAATAAATGTTTATTGACTCTGACTCTGACTATATTACTAGGTTTAACTATTTATTTTTAGAATCTATTTTCCTTTTCATTCCCATTGTAATCACTCTGGTTTATGTACCTGTCACTTCATGCCTTACAACAGTGGTCATCTAGCTGGATAATTGTCTTCAATTTCTTCCCTTTCCAATCAATCTTGTATATCACTGTCAGATTGTACTGGCTAAAATATTAATTGAATCATGTCACTCTACTACTCAAGCACCTGTACTATTCCTATTTCCAATTTCATATCCAAATTTGTGGAGGAGGAGCTGACTTTCAATTCTTTTCTTAATATGATTCAACTCTATCATGCAACATTATTTTCTTCTAACTTTCAACTTTCTTCTTTTTTGGAAGGGGGGAAGTAGGAAGGCATTATTAGGTATTGCTTGCCCAATTATGTGCTTTAAATTTAAGGTTTTATTGAAAAAAACATCAATCAGTTCAAGCATTTATATATGTTTAAGAACCAAGTGTTTAGATTCAATGCATAAAATGTCATAACACTGTTTGGAATCCTCCCTTTAAATTCACATTTAGATTCTTTGACCTTTCATTTTTAATCACTTTTCTTCACATTATCATAATGTATATTCCATTCTTTGGGTTCTGCTCCCTCTCTCCATTTACATAGTTTGGAAAAAATTTTTTTCCAAATTTGTTGAATTCTCAGATTTGTCCATTTTACTTGCTATTACCATGTTCCATTACATTAATATCATACCATTTATTTAACTATTCCTCTATTGTTGAATTTTCTGGTTCTTTCCAATCTTTTATTAATACATAAAATACCACTAAGAAAATATCTATATGACCTTTTTGTGTTTTTTATTACAATATCAGGGAATATAACTAACAATGGAATGGGGGAGGGAATGATCTTTATTATAATTTTTACTTTGTATTACTACATTAGTCTCAAAAAAAGATTCTGCTGGTTTTCAATTCCATCAGAAATGAATGGATGTATTTTTTTTCTCCATAACCCCATCAGCATTGAGTTTCACTACTTCTAATTATTTTTGACAGTTTTACAGTTATAAGGTGGGACTCAAAAATTGTTTTAATATTCTTCTTTCTAATTAAGTTTGAGGATTTCTCCAATGATTATTAACAATTTGTGATTCTCCTTTACAAAATCATCTATTTCTATCCTTTGACTTGAGAGTTATCATTGTAACTTTTTGAAAATTCTTTGTTTTAGATGCTCCTCCTTGAGAAGGCAAGCATTTTGATAGGTTATATATGTGCAATCATGCAAAACATTTCCATATTAGTCATGTTACAAAAGAAAACACAAATAAAAACAATAAAAAAGTAAAAATAGCATTATTTGATTGACATTCAGATACGATCAGTTGTTTCTCTGGAGGAAGACAGAACTTTTCACTATAAGTCCTTCAAAATTGTCTTGGATTTTGTATGGCTGAGAATATTTAAGTTATTTACAGCTGATCATTGTATAACATTTCTGTTACTCTGTACAGTGTCCTCCCGGTTCTGTTCATTTCACTTTGTATTAGTTCATGTAAGTGTTTCAAATTGTTTCTGAAATCATCCTACTCATCATTACTTATAGCACTCTATTATTTTGATATAATAGGATTTCGATAACCATGACTTGTTCAGACATTCCCCACTTGATAGGCGTCACCTCAATTTCCAATTCTTTGATATCACAAAAAAGAGTTGCTATAAATATTTTTGAACAAGTTCTTTTCTTTCTTGTTTTGTCAAAAGGTATGCACAGTTTTATAACCTTTGGGGCATAGTTCAAAATGTCTCTCCAGAATGATTTAATCAGTTCAGAATTCCACCAACAGTGTATTAGTGTCCCAAGTTTTCAACATCTCCTCCAATGCTTGTCATTTCCATCTTCTATCATGTTAGTCAATAGGTATGAGTGATATCTTAGAGTTGTTTTAGTTTATAATTCCCTAATCAATAGTGATTTAGAGAATTTTATATGACTACAGATATCTTTGATTTATTCATCTGTAAACTTCTTGTTCAAATTTTTAGACTATTAATCAATTGTGGAATGACTCATATTCTTAAATATTTGAGTCACTTAAAAATGAGGCCTTTATCAAAAAAAGTTGCTGTAAAAGAATTTCTTCAGTTTTCTTCTAATTCTAATTTCTTCTTTATGTTAGCTGTATTGATTTTGCTTGTGTAAAACCTTTTTAATTTAATATAATCAAGATTATTCATTTTATATTCAGTTCTTTCAAACTTTCCTCATATAGTATGACCCTAACACTTCTCATCATTCTGCTCACCCACTTTTGGACAGGCTCCAACCTATCAATAGTCTTCCTAAAATGTCAGTCAACTAGCATTTATTAAGCATCTATTAAGTTCCAGGTACCAAGCCAAGTTTTTTAGGGGTTTTACCCTACAAAAGAAATCCCAAGAACCACTAAATGTACCTACAAATTTGGAAAAATTCATGCTGATTCATCTTCAAAAGGGTTCAATCAATGATGAAAGTATAAGCTTGATCAAGTCATAGAAGGCAGGGGCTCAACTGCTGTCATCACTGGAATAAAAATGTATGACAAGGGAAATTGACTTGCTCAGACCTATTTGCTTGGTCAATTGAATGTTCCTAACCAATTCCACTGACTTCTGCTGGAAACAGAATACCAATGGAGAAACATTGGAAAGATACATGATACTATGCAGATTATGAGACAATTCACGGACAGTAGAGACAATGCCCAATATTTTCTTTATCCACTTGGCCAACTTCTCATCTGCTCTAAGCAGAATGAGTTTTCATCCCCTTCAATGCTCCAAGCTCAAAATCTATCTTTCTGCTGATATACCATGTTAGTTCCCTGCTTCCCCACTCTCCCAAAAGAAAAAAAAAAGTTTAAGGCACAGGATAGCAGAATCCAGGATTAGGAGCATGATCCTAAAACCAAGGACTGGATGGAGACTCATCCTATACTTTGCAAGCCAAGTTTTGGCTTGGTAGGACAAAAAACAAAAAACTGTCCCTACTCTCAGGAGCTCATTAGTCTAATGGAGAAGACATCAAAGAAACAACCATATGAAATCAAAATATATACATGGTGCATTAAAGTAGTCTTAGAGGAAATCTAAGATTAAGAAGGACAGGGAAGGACTTCTTGTAGAAGGTGAGACTTTAGCTGAGACTTATGTATGTGTATGTATATATGTATATGTATAGATTTTGACATTAGATTTTAGGTATTGGAGTTCTCAGATATAGGATGGGAATAAGGTGCTAAATGGATGCAACATGTCAATGTAACTTGGATAGTATAGGTCATGCACAGATACACCTGCTTCTAACCAATTACACATATAACTTTGCATATGGGATCCTCAGGGATGATAAACTTTATGACAGTTTTTGGCCATGGGATGCTTCAGCCCAGAAAGGACTCATCTCTTTGGTATGATTCAAGAGCCCTCTGTCCTCTCCAAATCACTATAGCAGCAGCGGGACAGACTTCTTCTGTCCTAATCAAAAGAAAGGCATATTCTAATGCCCACTCTTCTTCTCTCTCTCCATATGTATTTCTGAGACTTCCAGTGTGTCTGAAATGGACTAGGTCTTCTGTAATAATCACAACAGTTTTCACATAGCAACTAGAGTAAGAGAATTCCACTAGGTGAGTTTATGTTGAGGCCCCCGTCTTCCTTTTTATTTGTATTTCCTTCCTAAATAGTGACCAAGCATCAGTCTCAGAATGGATGGTAGGGTAGAGTAGGAAGGACTCCTCAGGCTTAAGATTCATTATTTTGTCAGTAGATTTTACATATCTGTTTTTCTTGATTACAAAAGTTAATTCAGTGTGGGGTACTACTGGTATACCAGGACATGACTGGTATAAACAACAAAAGACATGAATAATTCTCTTTTAAATGATTGTTAAATTGAATAGAATACAAGTTGGTTTTAAAACTTTAGGAATTTCAGCAACTATTCCATATCCTAATAAGCAGTAAAGATAAAAATGTTATCCAGATTTGGTTTGATTTTGAAAATATGATAATAAATATCTGGCCAAAATGATTATAGCATTTCCCAGGAACAGAAAACTGAAGTGTATACTATCTTAAGATTTTTTCATCTTAAGACTTGAGGATAACCTGTGTGGAAGCCAGATGAAAGTATACAAGGAAGGCTTTTAGGAGTACAATGAAAATATGAAATATTGCATATAATGGCAGATTTTAAAAAACGATTAGTTTTCCTTTTGTTCTCCTTTTAAAAAATTGTTATAAGGGATGAGTTTCTTAGAGGGAAAAGGAGAAAGGATACAGGCAGATCTATAGGTGATATAAAAACAAAAATAATAAAAATCCTGTCTTTAAAAAAAGTATAATGCTAACACAAAAAGCAGTTAATAATATGTTGAGTGGTTGTATTGCAGGTGCAAAGAAGATAGAAACATGGATCCTGAATTCTGAATTTGCAACTAAATGCTATGGTCCTGTCTGGGGTAACATATAGCTCTAGTGGCTAAATTGGATTACTGTGACACAGAGACATGATATTCAGCAAAGGATGGATCTAGAGAGAGGAAGAAAATGACAGAAAGTCTGAGCTACTTGATGTATTACTGCATTGTACTGATGTTAAAGTAGCAGAGAAGGTAAGATAGGTTTTTTTTATTTTGGGTTTTTTTTTAGCTAAGGGAAAATTTATATTTCAGAAGTATTCAAATTATTTAAAATTAGAATTATTCCATTAAAATCTTCTATTTAAGAAAACTAACTTTAGAGTCAAAGGATAAGGATTCAACTTCTGCCTCTGATCTTTGCTTATATGACTTTGGGAAAATCATTTCCCCTCCCTCCTTAACCTCAGTTTCTGTAAAATTAGAAGGTTGTATTAGCTGAACTCTTTTGGTTCTAGAGGGATAATCTTGTAAACTTTAAATTGTAATTAAATTATGGAAGGCTATACCATTTGAGAACAAATTCTGGCAGGACCTATCAACATGAAATTTCAAGTATGAGATCAAAGGAGTCAGTTAGGTGGCACATTGGATAAATGCACCTAGAGTCAGGAAGACCTGAGTTCAAATCTGTCTTCAGGTACTTATTGGACAAATCACTTAACCCTGTTTGCCTCAATTTGCTCATCTGTAAAATGAGCTGGAGAAAGAAATGGCAAACTACTCCAGTATCTTTGTCAATAAAACCCCAATGAAGTCATGAAGAGTCAGACATAAGTGGAAAATTACTAAACAACAACAAATGAGACCAAAGAAGGATTACATTCTTGTCATCTATCAGCTATAGACTTAAGTTTGATGAGAGTAGTTCAGGTAATGATTAGCCACCCAGTGATGACCTTTGTTTTTTAACTTTAGTTCTAAAAACACTGTACTAAGGTATATGAGAGTTCTAATCTGCATCTATATAGGAAGTATCCATGCAGATGAAATCATGAACTCTTAAAGTTTTTCTGTCATTGGATTGGAAGGATTAATGGAAAAGGGAAACATGAAGGAGAAATGGTACTAAGTAGGGGATAATGGCATGTGATGAAATCAATAGAATGATATTAATTCATGTAGGAGTAAATTTGCAAACAAAATAAAAAATAAAAGTAGAGAACTGAAAACATATCAGTATTAAAGAAACTTATGTAAAATAATAACAGGTTAAATAAAGCCTTGTTTGAATACAGTCAAAAAGAAAGGAATTTAGGGTAGAAACTTAAGGGATCATGTTTAACAAAGCCTATCATTGTACCTATACGAAAAGAAAAATTAAAGAAGTATGAGCATATAAAAAGAGTCTGGAAAGGGAGGAACAGAAAGTAAAGTAAGTACATGAAGTAAGACTTAAGGGTAAGAGAATTCAAGAAAGGATAAAATATTAGAAAATAGTTATAGTTATATTGCAGGAAAAAAACCCAGTAGACTTGAAAATAATGTGAACCAATAAGGATGAGCTGAAACATTAAACTGAATTACCTAACAATGAAAAGAGAAAGCAAATATTGGAAGACAATTGATAAATACTTTTCTTTCATTTGTAATATAATAGAGCATTGTAGTCCCTGAGTAAAGCAAGCAAATAAGATGTAATAAGCATCTACACTATCTCTGCAAATCTAATGATATAGAGAAGGTCTTTAAAGAGAAATGAGGATGAGGAATGTCATTTGTAGACAAAGGAGCTCTAACAAGACATTTCAATCCAAGTGTAGCATAGTAACTAGTATTAACTTGGAATTGGGCAGATGAAAACAATTTGTTTCAATGGCCATGAAGGCAATTGAAGCAGGTTTTGTGAAGCATTTAGAGTATGATTGTCATCAAAGATGCCAAAATCATGTACTGCATCCTGGATCATCACCAGTCATCTTGACTTTTTTACTGCTACTAGATATTGATGACTCAAGAAGAAAGAGTGAAACTGATAACTATGAAACTCTGCTACACTTAAATCCAATTCATGCAGGAGTCAAGATATCATCCATGATGCCCTCTTCCAAAATGAGGGTCAAATACCTGGTTTCTACTTTCATTCCCAATCTTGTAATGTATCCTGTACTTGTAATTGACCCCTGTAATGAGAGGGGTCAATCTCAAATTACTCCTCAATCATCAAAATTTCCCTCAGTAAAGTCCTCCTCCAGAGCCACCCTTGTGTATAATTGACCACAGGTTCTTGAACAAGCTGATTTACTTTGACCATAGCACTCAAGAAGACAATACTAAATTATGAGATTTCAATCTATATCAGTGGATGCACTTATACCAATGAAATGATAGGTCCTTTGAAATAAATATCAAAGTTGAAACATTCAGAGAAAGTCAAGATATCATTAGGAAACCTAATAACAGAACTACATATTCCGCAGAATATCCTTGTTCTATAATTCATTTACTTTTTATTATAATTTTAAAATATGTGCATGTATATTTCTACACTTCAGAATAGAATTACATTGAAACTGTGTTGTATGGTTGAATAAGTCTAAGTTAATTACTCCTAAAAGAAAAATTTAACTGAGAGGAGGTTTATGGGCCCTTAGCCCAGAAGGTTTGATAAGATTTGAATAAGTCCCTTGATCTCAAACTATTATTTGTTAGCTGGTGTAGCAGCTATCATAGGAAGGGGCTTTTCAATGTTGCTAAAGTGTGGGAAACTACTTTTTCCTTAAATATTTCTAATAGGCAAAATTTTATGCAAAGTAATTTACAAAGAATATAGAAAAGAACTGTTCTCAAGGAGACGGATCTATTGAAATAAACAAAAGACCCCACCAACAAAATTTGAATCCCACAAAAAAGGAGAGGAAAAAATATTTAGATGTGATGCGTGTGTGTGTGTATTTACAAATTTGGGTGTATAGGAAGTGATTTTTGTTAAGATTGAACAGTTTAAAAAGAAAATGTAAACACAATACTTTTTTTGAACCTGATTTCCCACCATACTATACAATCTATTTAAAGGTTTATAGGAAAATTTTGTTTTAGGAGTTAACATTCAAAGAATCATCACCCTCCAGGATGAGACAAATCCAGATGTCAAGTAAACATCTGTTTAGTGACCTGTGTAGTAATCCAAACTTTTTTTAAATTGATAGGAATAGGATAAGAAAGAACAATGGCCTACTACTCCTTGAAACTCTGCCTATTTATTTAGTGTCATTAATTTTTTTCTCACCTCCATTAGAGTGACTCAATTTACCTTTTCCATCTTACCAATTGTATCTGCTTATATAATCAGGTTGATTTCTTCAGAAGTCTCCTCATACTCATTTGCACTATTACTATCTTTGTTCCTTGCTTATATTTCTACCATAGGGGATACTTTCTGTTTACTTATCCTGTCCATGTTTTCAGTTCCACTTGCTCTGTGAAATTTTTTGCTATGTTTTAGACTAGTGGTTAATAGTAAAAGTTATCATTAGTTAATGGGTTTATAGGCATAAAATATCGTTTTTCCCTGATTAGAAAATTTAGATAAATATAAATAATATGATTCAGATATTAAATCTGTTCAGGTAAAGATATCATTTGAGGACTCAGCTTTTGCTTCTCTATACATGTGCTTTCAGGAAAGCTACCTCACATTTGAGATAATTTGTTGGTCAGCAGGTAGAAAAACCATAGCTCATGAGCTCCCCTCAATGTATGTTCTTTTACTAGGCTAATCAGAAGTCACATTAATTCAAAGCAAGAGATTTAAAAGCATAGCAAAAAAAAAAGTGATAATATAGATTCCCTGTAGGTTTAGGTTCTTCCTTCAATTATGATAACTTTAATGTAGGAAACAGAAATACGCAGGGAACATATATGACTTGAGAAAGTTCATGGTTGAGAAATTAATGTCTAATATTGTAGAACTACTGATATTATCTTGTCATTCAACTATACTACTCACCTTTAGGCTTGCTAAGTTACTTTCAGTTACTGCTCCCTGCTCTCTTAGAGACACCTCCATTTAGCTATTTTTACTATATAATGCCATCCGATCATTTTTAACTGTGATGTGTCTCCCTCAACAAATTGCTATAACTGCTAGACTCCCCACTCTGAAAAACTCTTCACTTCAGGATATTTCATCTCTTTTGAAATGCAGTCCCTAGTCAACTGTACTCAGCTGGCCAAGTAGAAAAGCTCTTAGGCTTTTACAATTGTCTTTTTAATTCCTTTTTCTTATTTGACTCAGTACTAGGAAATTCTTTTCAACACCTTCCAGCTTGATTGCATCTAGTTTTGGTCTGTGAAAAGACAAAGATTGAGTAGAAAAGACCAAAAGAATCTGGTAATCCTCATATTGCTTCACCCCAACAGTCAAATCACTGTACTCCATATGTAATTGATAATGGGCAAAGATTATCTTTTTTCAGGCTTGTATTTGTAGTACCAACACTTAGCATGCTACCTAGCACACTGTAAGTGCTTAATAAGTGCTTCCTATATCTATGTTATCTATTCATGCCATAATTAAACTTCAGAGGGGGACTTAGATGTAGAAATAAGACATGGCATCCATTATCAGAAAACAGCACACAAAAGGGAACTAGAAAGAGGGAGAAGGGGCTGTAAAGTGGATAGGAAAGATCTATGTAAAGGGAAAACTGAAAAATCTGGAGTCAGTAGCAGATCCATTAGAGAAGTGAGCCTGCACTCTTCATAAAATAGTGTTCTTGGGCCAGAAATCACCAATTAAAGAAGGAACTGTGAAGCAACGTCAGAGAAGAGGAAGTAACTCCAGGTTCTTGAAGGTTATACTAGTACATTAGTCTTAGTTCCTATATCAAACTGGAAATGTTCAGGGCTCTAGGACTATATTATATATGTTTGTTGGGATCCCATGGCTGGTAAACCAACCATACCATAGAGGACAGGAGCAAACTAAGAATGCATTATTAAGGACAATTCAAAGTCTTACCTCCTCTCTTTGAGGTAAGAATACAGTTAGGATATATTCAATGTTCAAGACTTTCCCAGGAACACATTATCGTGAATGAGACCTCTTTCCCAACAATCCTATGATAAACATCCATTAATTAAATAGCTATGGAACAGCTATGACTGGTTAGTAAAATTGTGTGATAAAATTTGCAATGATGCATTCCCCCTATAAGCAAGTGATTACCCATTAATTGTCTCCAGGCTGTATTCTTAAATGAATTCCAGAGTTCACTTCTTTTAGGCAGTTATTGATATCTATTTCATTAGTATTTTAGCCCCTTTTTAAGAAGGAAGATGTTATCCACCTCCAGAGAAAGAACTGATAAATGGGAGTATGCATAGTATGATTCTACATATACTAATAAATCTGTGTCAGATGGCAGCTTTTTCTAATATGGGGAAGGGAGGGAAGAAAGGAGACAATTCAGAGCCTAAAATGTAACAAAAAATTAAATTAATTCAATTAAAATAAATTAATTTTTATAAAAATACTTGAGTTGAAATATAGTCCCAAATACTTACTAACCTGATGAATTTGAGCAAGTCACTTAATATCTGCCTCAGTTGCCTCAATTGTAAAATGAGAATTATAATACTACTTATTTCCTATTTTTGTGAAAAACCAAATTAGATAATATTTGCAAAATGCTTAGCATAGTGTCTGGTATGTAATAGGTACTTAATAAATGCTAAGGCATTAATTAAATGCTAGGGCAGCTAGGTGGCACAATGGATAGAGTACCAGGCCTGGAGTTAGGAAGACATTTTACTGAGTTCAAATTTAGCCTCAGATACTAGCTGTGTGACCCTGGGCAAGTTACTTAACCCTGTTTGCCTCAGTTTCCTCATCTATAAAATGAGCTGAAGAAGGAAAAGGCATACAACTCCAGTATCTTTGCCAGGAAAACCCCAAATGGGGTTATGAAGAATAAATAGCCTCAACCACTATTATTATATGCAACATACATACAATACTAGGGGACACTGACACATAGAGAAAAATTTCTAAATAATCAGACCTACTAGAATCAGCTCTATAACCACATAATAAGGCACATTATTTCAAAAATTAGACTTTCTGCTTTTTTTCTGCTGCTGTCAAGCAATCTCAAAATTGGAAAGAGGTTGTTAGTTAATGCCCCCATAGGATTATCTGCAACAGCTGCTTAACTCAAACCTAACTCTTATTATCCCCTCCCACCCCAAATTGCTTTGTGCAGTTTTTTAAACAAAGTAATTGTTAGAGTTTACTTATTTTAGTATCTGAGATACAATATAGTGTAACAATGAATAGCATACTGATAACTCAGTTTGATTAGTTACTGTTTTCTCCCACATAGAGTAAAAGTTTTTTGAGAGGAGGGATTATTTCTCTTTTTTTGGTTTTAGTATTTTTGGTTCCTTAAACAGGTGTCAGCATATGTAGCTGATATTTTTCAGTTGTGTCTGAAACCCATGTTCATGAAATTTTATTGGCAAAGATACTACTGCAGTGGTTTGCCATTTTCTTCTCCATTGTGTCCCCATTTTACAGATGAGGACCTGAAGCAAATGGGGATTAAGTGATTTCCCAGATTTGCAGTTAGTAAATATCTGAAGTCTTATTTGAAATCAGATCTTCCTGATTTCTAAATCTACTACTCTATCCACTGAACACCTACCTGCTGGCACGAAAGAGGTCTTTAATAAATGTTTGTCCATTCATTTTCAATGACTTTTTTCTCACATGGACAATCAATAAATAAGCATTTATTAAGCTCCTTCCAGGCACCTAGAATACAAAGACAAAAAATGAAACAATCTCTACCCTCAAGTAGTTTGCAGTTTATTAGGGTGAGACATGTACATATAAAAGTATATACAAAATGATGAGGATGGGAATAGGCAGGGATGGGAATAGGCAGGCACGGGAACCTGAGAGAAGGATTAGGAAAAGCCTTATGCAGAAAGTAGAGCTTGACCTGAGCGAATGAAACAAGGGTTCCTAAGATGTGGAGTTGAAGAGGGATGAGATAGAGTATGTGAAAGTGAACACAGTCAGTTTAGTTTTTCAGTAAAGTGTACAAAGGGGAGTAATAGACAATAAAGCTAGAAAGGTAGGTTGGAATCAGATTGTGAAAATCTTTTCTTTCTCATCTATTAGGATAATAGGCAATAAAAAAAACTCACCTTCTTGAGATTTAACTGTATCCATTTTTCACTATTTAGCTAATAATTTCTTTTTTGAAAGGGACTTTCCTGGCTAATCTCACCCTTCCCTTATACACCCATAGTTCCTAGATTCTTATTTTTGTTTTATTTTATTTTCAGGTCAGGAAAAAGAAAAGATCAAGCTTTATATATTCTTTATATATATATATATATATATATTTATATATATTCTTTATATATTCTTCTAATCCATAACAATTTCCTTCTAATCAAGGAAACTTTACCCTAGCAACCAAATTACTAATTCACTCAATTAATTCTCCCCTCCCTTCCCTATCAATACTCAATTAGCTTTGAATCCTATATTTACTAAGGCCTAATGTTTTACAGCCTGCTCAGGCCAACTTGCTTTTTAAAAAGATCTTTTTAAAAATCAAAACATAACAATTTAAAATAAGTTATATGATGATTTCCTTTGATCTTCCAAGAATTTAATTAATTTACTCATGCCACTATGAAGCTCTACCCACCTTCACACCAGTTTTCACTGAGATACAGGAATTGGAATTGTTGAGATAAACCCTGACTTCCCCCTCAGATATCATATGGATATTCATACCATCGTTTAGAGTGGTGGCATCTAAGTGGCACAATGGATGGAGATACTTCCTATCTATATGACTCTGGACAAGTCCCTGGACACTATTTGCCTCAGTTTCTTCATCTGTAGAATGAGCTGGAGAAGGAAATGGTAAACCAGTCCTGTAAATTTGTAAAAAAATAAATAAATAAAATAAAATTCCAAAAAGGTTACAAAGATTTGCTCACAATTGCAATTTTACAAAAACATCATAGAGTGAAAAATCCCATTTGATAATAGTCTAGGCATTTGCACAAGGATGGTTATAGAAAAAGAAATGGATGCCAGGAATATTGGAAGTAGAATAAAATGATTGGATGAGGGATAGGGAAGAGTTAAAAGATGTCTCTTAGTTTTTAGCCTTTATAACTGGGAGAATGAAGGTGAGACTGTTTCATTTTTGTTTTTATATTTTCAGTACCTATCACAATGTCTGATACAGAGGAAGTGCTTAATAAATTATTGAATTAATGGATGAATGAATAAAATTAAGAGGGAGAACATGAGTTCTAGTTTGTACATATTGAGTTTGATATGTCATTGTGGTAGAAATAATCAGGCAATTGGAAACTTGGGCCTGAAGCATCAGGAAAAGGTCAGGTCTAGAGATATAGATTCAGGAGTCATCTATATAGATAGGGCAACTAATTTTAAGGCATGAGAGTTGGTGAGATTGCCATGGGAGATAGTCTATAAAAGGAAATTGCATTGGGGAATTCTTCTAACTAGGAATTGAGAGGAAGATGAACCCACAAAGGAGATTGAGAAAAAGTAGTCAAATAGATAGATGGAAAATTAGGAGAAAGCATTATTACTGAAATGAACAAAGAAAAAAATAACCTTCAAGAGAGGGCTGAGGTCCACAATATCAACTCCTGCAGATAATTCAAAGATGAATCACATAACTTCTGGAGTTAAAAGGGACCTCAACAGTCATCTAATTCAAGTTAACTCCTACTTCCTCAAAGAAATTGCAGAACAACATGCCCAAGAAATAATCATTCAATCTTTGTTTGAAAATCTGCAGTGAGAGGGAACAGACCATTTCCCAAGTCGTCCTACTCATTTTTTGGATTTTTTTTTTTATACCTTACTTCCCTCAACATACTCTTATGATCCAGCGATTGTTGCCTTCTTACTATTCCTCAAAGGAGATCCTGTCTCTCAATTTTGTGCTGCACTTTTTTTCACTGGCTGTTTACTTTACCTGGGATTCTTTTCCTACTTATCTCCACATCCCAGCTTCCTTGGCTTCCAAGTCTCCACTAAAATTCCACTTCCTGCAAGAAGTTTTTTCCAGTCCTCCTTAATACTAGTACCTTCCCTTGTGAGATGAGCTCCATTTTCTCCTATTTATATTGTTAACTTGCATCCTTGTCCCTTCCTCCACCCCTTTAGATTGTGAGGGGACAAGGACTAATTTTTTTTGTATCCCTAATGTTTAATCCAGTGCCAGAACATACTAGGAGCTTAATAAATGCTTGGTGACTTGATTCTAGTTATTTTAAAAAGAGAGTAAGAGAGACAGAGATAGACAGACATAGGAATTGGGCCTGAAATTTCATTGATATAGGAACTCCCAGGTAAAGAAATTCTCACTTTCAAGGAAGACCAATAGAGTTGCCTAGAGTGTTGACAATTAAAGTGACTTGTTCAGCCACAAAGTTACCATGTGGCAAAGGTTTGATTAAATCCAGGTACTCCAGGTATTGAGGATGGACATAAATCATTATGCTACACTGCTTCTCATATATATTTTTATATATTGGAAAGATTTCTAAGAATTTAAGAAAAGTGAATTGAACAGAAAGAGAACAGCTTATACAATGAGTATAATAACGTAATCTTTGAAAGAGTTCAGAGCTCTGATAGAAGAATTATGACTTAAGAAGGCTAGTGATGCAACATTCTTCCCCTCTCTTGCCAGAAAGATGATGCACTGAAAGGGCAGAGTGAAAAAGCATTCTCAGACATGTTCATCTAGGTGTTGATTTGTTTTTCTTGACCCTTCACTGTTCTGATTGATTTCCACTGGATGCTCTTTAAAAAATGTGGTCTTCAGAAATAAGTGTGACACTACAGATGTGGGTCTGACCTGGGCAGAGTATAGTGTGGCTATCTTGTGCTTAGTTCTTGAAATTATCCCTTTCTTAATGCAACCCAAAATTGAATTAGCCTTTTTGGATGACATACTACATTAATTCATGATAAACTTTTAGTCCACTAACAGACCCTCTCCCATCTTCTCATCAGATGAACTGTCTCCCATCTTGTACTTGTGAAATTATTTTCTTTGACTTCTAGTGTAAGACTTTATATATACATATGTTCTTATTAAATTTCATCATGTAATATACAATCTGATTTTCTAGGCTATCAAGATCTTTTTTGCATCCAATTTAGTAAGTAAGCCATTGATAACTTTTGAGAGTGGTGAGGCTAGAAGTTAGAATTCCATCAATCAAAAAAAAATTATTACGGCCTAGTATGTGCCCAATACAGTGCTATAAGCACTGGAATGCAAGATATTGAGGAGTGAATGGGTGGTAAGTAGAACCAAAAGAGGAAAGAGATAAAACTGTGGCAGAGTGGAGAATAGGGGTTGAGAATAGAGTTGAGTTTGTGTGCCTGTGTGTGTTTTTAACATAAAGAAGACCTGATTTGTGGTTATAAAAAGTAACATATGGAGAAAAACAGTCATGGAAGGTATAGAAAAAATTGCGGTGTATATAGAATTTTGTACAAACCTGTCAGACTTAAAATTTATTTGTCGTCCCAAGCAAGATTTCTTAAACTTTTTTCCACTGGGGAGCTCCCTTTTAACCCAGGAAATTTTTACGTGATCCCAGGTATATATTTATATAAAATAGGTATACAAATCAAACATTTACTGATAATAAATCATAATTTTGTGATCCCTCACATTCAATTACATGATACCCATATGGAGAAACAAGCCACAGTTTAAGAAGCTGGGGTCTAGAGTATACTGACTTGAGATAGAACACTTTGCATTTAGGAATTATGTAAGAGACTGTGTAATAAGTCACATTTATGTAGCTTTACAATTCACAAAATCTTTTAATATGTTGCCTCATTTGCCACCTCCCCTCCCCCATAATTTTATACAAAGGAGATAATGCATCTTCTCCATTCTACAGATTCGGGAAACTGAGACTAAGGGAAGTTAAGTGACTTGTTTAGGATCCTCACAGCAAGAAAATGACATTTAAAACCAGATCTTCTGACTCCAAATCCAGTGATCTTTCCACTACACCGTTGCTAGCTATATTTCTTGAGAGAGTAAAAATGTAGTGTTTCAGAATATCAAAAAAAGCCGGACTCCCCCCATAAGAGGACTCCCTCCCCCAATTTCAAATGTGTACAAAACAGCCTCCCACTGATTTTAAATAAATATCTGTAACAAAAGCGCCGCTGCCTCTCAGATGGCAATTAACGTGGTTCATGGCAAATCTCTCCATTTAAACAAGACAGACTTGGCGGGAGCCAAATAAATGCACACAGGGTGACTCTTCCACAGGAGCACTAGCCGGCGATTGCCCCTGTTGCTCCAAGCGCAGGAATTTGGTGTAGGGCTGGTAGGGAGGGGGGGGAAATCCAGTCCGGGTTTTGATTGCACAGGGACTATTGGGCTGCGAGGAATGGCTAGTGAGGAGGGGAGAGGGGGCGGTGGTGAAAAACACACAACACAAACAGCTCGAGCGCCGCCGGAGAGCGGGGAGCGATAGGCCCGGGAGCCGGCGGCTGAGGCAGGGCCCGGGCGAGGCGCAGCGGCCGGCTCGGGCCGCTTGCATGGAGCCCTCGGAGGCGGACTGCACAGGCTGTGGCTCCCCGCGGGCAGCGCCGGAGGCGGCCCATTGCTCGCACACACCCACC
>JAJPUD010001580.1:75546-265860 GCA_023553655.1 Myrmecobius fasciatus
GTGTGTGTGTGTGTGTGTGTGTGTGTGTGTGTGTGTGTGTGTGCCATACCCTGGAGTGGGGGAGTGCTGTTGTTTTCAATCTCGGGCTGGGTCTGTCAGATATTGAAGGCGAGCAGCAGCAGCAACAGCAGCTTCCCATGTTTATCGGACCAATCGCCTTTCTGCTTAGGACCTGTTGTTGATGCGTCTCTAGTAGTAGGCACTTGTTAGATGGATAATCCTCTGTTCCCATTTCATGGAAAAACAAACAAGCTCTTCTTTCGTTTGGGAAGCTTGCTTGCAGTCTTAGGGTTCCCCCTTTCCCTGCCAGTGTTTAAAAAGGATTGTACTTATTTCCCCAAAATTACTGAATTTTTTTCAAAAGGAAAAAAAAAATTAGGTTCGGCCTGAGGACACTAGCAATTTAAAAAGATGAGCCTTTTTTCTAAGTATATGTTGTTAAAATTTCTAGAGTGCCCTTTCTGAGCTGAAACAGAGGCCAGTATTTTGGTTTTTATGTTTTCAGCAGATGATAAGGGGTTTATTTATTACACAACTGACTGTCTAGAGTTTTCAGGCATGGGATTGGATAACACAGTGATTGCATGGATATGTGTTGCCAAGAAGTTTTGAGAGTAGCAGTGGTAAACTGTTGAGCAAGGGATGATTACTTTTCATTATTGCTGGGTATGTGTGTGTGAATTCAGTAGCTATTAACTGAACTTTTGTGGAACAGATGTGTATTGGAGTCAAGGGAATTATACGAACATACCTGTTCTTTTAAACTTTGAGCTGAAAAGGTAAAAATTATAAAACATATGTACTTCTGATCCTTGTTGAGAATGTCAGATCCATAAAGCAAACACTTCTTAAACAGTAGCAAAGAAGCAGTGACCTCAAGCTAGTGGGACATTTTCTTGAACACTGGCAGTTAGGACCAATTTTTTTTGGACAGCTGCTTTCTAGGGCCTAGAAAATGAGTACCATTCTGATTAACCATGTACTCCTAGAAAGGTTTTAGATAGCATGGTTCAAGGTTCTTTTATTTGTTTTTGAAACTGAGTCCCTTGGAACTAGTAACCTTGGAGTGATATCTCTTTCAAAGAAATATTACTTATCTCATGAACATCACTTTTTTTGGGGGGGAGGGGATCCTAAAGTATAAAAAGTCTGCTTCGTAAGTGCCATAAAAATTTTAAGCATAATTTAGGTGCCAAGAGGAGAAATAGCAGTTGTAATGTCTGTTTTAAGAAGATCCAAAAAAGAAAATCTGTATTAAAAATAAAATGTATTTTACTAATGTCCCATTCCATTTCATTTTTGTTTGGAAGTGACTTTATATTATCAAAGGCTATATACTAGCATAGCAAATAGTTTGGAAGATCCAACCAAGCTCAAAAAGCTTTGAGTGAGGGTTGGTTGATGGATATGTTAAGGGAAGATCAGAATTTGGGCATCAAGTAATAGATTTTTATGCCACAGCTATTCAAATAATACTGTACACTTGAGAGATAGTATTGGATGACTTCTGGGTTTGAAATCAGACCTGTATTCAAAATTGCTTAAGCAAGTCACTTATAAGAACATAGCCACATCCCTTCATCTGTAAAATGGGGATTACATTTGTAGTACTCTCACTTGACAGAGGAAAGAGCTTTGTAAATCTTAAATTCTATATTGTAAATATGTATATTATTATTTTTCCACTACTTCATCTATTTCTTATTCTTTTACTAATACTACTATTACTACTACTATATTACTACTACTACTACTACTACCACCACCACCACCACCACCACCACCATTATAATATTTCTGTCTCATTGTAGTTCACAATGCTCCTCTTCATTCTCATCTTCTTTCTCTTTCTACTCCTACTACTACCGCCACCACCACCACTTCTACTTCTTAAAAAGGGCTTATGACCTATACTGGTGAAGGTAATACCTTCAATAATAAAGTCAGGCCTTTTTGAACTATAAAGATGAAACAAGTAAACTAGGTGGTAGTGATTTGCATTTCAAAGAAGAGTCATAACTTTTCAAAAGGATTCACAGTTGTATGCTATTTGTTTAAAATATGATTTATTTTTCTAGGAATTTGTTTTGTATATGAGTACATTTTTGAGAGTATATTTATAGGAAAAAGAGGTATACACTTTGTTTTTCATTTACTGATAAGAAATTTTGTTACCCTTTATTTCTAGGTGGCCTACTACTAGAATAAAAAAATTATTTTTGTTGTCAAAATATAACATGTGCCAAATCATTCCCTCACTGATTAACTTATTTTATTTGCTTAATATGTACAGCTATCTTTTCTGAAAAAGATTTGAATCACTTTACAAATCAAACATAATACAAAATAAAATATGAAGTGCCAAGAGCAGTACACATGTTCTGATTAGAATCCTAAACAGAGATTCTTTATTTGGAATCAGAGACTAGGTTTCTTCATAGTTCCTATAAACTTATATGGGGAAGAGGTCAATCATCTTTTAAAATTTTCAGTAACTTCTAACTAAAACTTAGCTTTTCTTTCAGTTATTTAAAATATTCATTCTGAGAGGGGATCCACAGGCTTTAATACTGACAAAGGGGTCCACAACATAAAAAAGATAAAGCAACCCTCATCTGAACACTCTTATTAGATGTTAATAGACTTTTGAGATAAATTATTAGATTGCTGCTGTTAGAAAGAGAAGTAATTTGGTAGCCATGGCAAAAAGGAAAGGTTATGTTCAGTTTTCATTTTCAAAGGTGGGAGTTTTTGAGGTGGGGAGAGAAGTAGATACATCTTTAAAGAGAAGCTTTTTTTTTTTCTTGAAAGGAAGTTTAGGGTGAGTCCTTATTGAAGAATCATAGGGAAGACTAGTGCATCCTCAGCAATTTGTTTATTAAAAAAAAATGTAAAATGTTTAAGGAGATAGAGGGCATTAAATTTTAACCAGTGAAAGCCTATCTTGAATTCTTGTGTTGGAAGTGGGGTAGGAGTACTAGTAGGTGGCCCATCGCTTTATTTTATTATGATCTAATTTAACTGAGTTTGAAGAATTTAGATGAGTGAAGAGATAACAAGACATTTGTATGCCATGGGAATCTGCCTCTTATGCATTATTATCCATAAACATGACTTTGCATGTCATGGAGGGTGGAATTTTATGGCATTAAAATATATGTATACTAACAAAAAATCATATGAAAATGTGTCTCTTATTGTACCCTCCTCTGTAATCTGTGCAACTACCTATTTTACTACCACCAGATTTGTTAAATTAGAAAAATTGAATGAAAGAATCATTAATGGTGTTCCTCCAAGGTGTGTTCCATAGGAAATTGGGATTACAAATTTTTGTATTGATTATTTTTTAAGATTAATTAGTGCTTTGATTAGATTCTCAAATATCAGGTGTTTGTAGACTGACTATGTGCTAGATTGAAATGAATTCATAGTTTAAATTGTCCAGTAGTAGACACTGGTAGAATAGTGAAAGTGATAAACTTTAGCTGAGGGTTATGGGAATTGCAGTTTTATTTTGAAAATTCAATAGCCAGAACTGTATTCTTTATGCATACAGAAGGCCCAGAGACCTACTTCTCTACTGACTTGGGCTGCTGGGCTGCCTGCAACTAGAGTGAAAGAACTTTGAAATTTCTGTACTAAATTCCATGCTACACAGAACAGAAGAGTTGACATTAACTTGAAAAGTTCTTAGGATAGATGTTACCTGCTATTGATTTTGTTCATAAATGAATCTCATTATGAGCCTGCCATGGTGCATTCATGAATAATTAGCTGAATTGTCCTGTTGGTTGACCATTTAAACATGGAATCTCCATTGCCTGTTTATTCATTGAGCAGATATTCATTGACAATGTAATCTGTACTGAGCACTAATAGATGTTCTGAGGGATTCAAATATGTCTAAAAGCATGATCTTCTCAATAAATAGGATTTACAAGTTAGTAAGGAACAAATCAAGTACAACTATCAGTATGTGGTTAGTGAGGAAAGCCTTCCCTTAATTTGATCTCCTCTCCCCAGACATAAATGTTATCTTCTACATCAAATTTTCATAGTGTATTTTTTCTTGATAAGAATAATAATAGCTGACATTTATAGAAGACCTTTAACATTTGCAGAATGTTTTACATGATATCTTTTGCTCTTTCTTTTGAACTCTTCAAATTTTGCCTCATATTATACCTACCTAGTATATTCTCTTTCCTTGTAAAGTCCTCAAGGGCATGAATTACATTATTTTGTGCTCCCAGTACTTTGCTTTTCACTTGCATATTTTTTAGAGGGGTCTATCTTGTGATTTCATTGTTACAGTAGTTTCCAGTGAGGAATTTCCCTCTACTAGTACATAGTAACAACTTCTCTACAATTTCAAGTCTTAGTTGCTTGGGACATTGAGAAAGGAAGTCATATGCCCAGGTTCTTCCTGAGAAGGCCAGATTTCTCTATCCATTAGGCCAGACTGTTAACTACGCAAAGTATTAGGTGCTTCGTAAATGTTTGCTGAATTGAATTGCTCTAATAATAGTTGGTAACAACTAGCATTTATATAGCATGTTAACTAAGTATTTTATATCTTATTTGTCCTAGGTATGACACAACTAGGATCTTATTGTTTTTGCTCATTTTTGAAGAAGACCAATGACATCATGATGTTGGAGTAAGGTAGTTGATGATGATGGGTTATATCTTGACTTTCTAGCGGATTGGATATAAGTGAGGCAGAATTGCACAAAAGCCATCAGCCTCACTCTTTCTTCTAGAGTCTTGTCCATTGTTAGGACAAAAGTCAAGATGACTAGCAATGTCCTGAGATGCAGAACAAAATACTATAAATTCAGAGGAGGGAGAGAATCACTTATGGATATGGTGGTATTTGAGTTAGGACTTGATGGATGGTTAACATTTTGAAATATCAAGATGGAAGCAAAGGTAATTTCATTCATAAAAAATCTTACTAAGCAAAAAGCAATGTTTTAGGTGCTGAGGATAATAAAGACAAATGAAAAAGCATCTTTGCTCTCAAGAAGCTAACAGTCTACTGCAGGCTATACCATGTAAACAGATTAATTAGTAAATTCAAGATAATCTGAAGAGGAAGAGACAGCATTAACAATTAGTTGGATTGAAACAGTCTTCCTATCAAAAGTAACACCTGAGATAGGCCTTGAAGAAATCTATGAATTCTAGGAGGCTAGGATTGTAATCTAAGCCTATTATGGAACCTGATGTTGGAGATGGAAGTGAGAGGTGAGATGCCAAATTTTGAGAACAATAGTCGATATAGATGAATTAGGCATCGTGTGAAAAGGAATAATATGAAAAAAGCCCGAGACAGTTGGTTTGAACCAGACGGTAAAGAGTTTTAAATGTTGCCCTGAACAGTTTATATTTTATCTTACAGGCAATATGGAACTTCTTTTTTGTTTGTTTGTTTTGCTTTTAAGCAGTGGCGTGACATGGTCACATCTGAACTTTAAGAAGACTATCTTGCCAGCTGTTTGGAAGGTGGATTGAATAGGAGAGTGATGGAAAATAATAAGACCAAGTAGAAGGCTTCAATATTCTGGACTAGAGATAATAAAGGTCTAAACTGTGGTTGTGGCCTTGAGATTGGAAAGAAGAGGATAGATATGAGATGTCATGGAAGTAAATCAACAAGATATAGCAATTGATTTGAAAAAGGATAAGTTTGAGGGAGAGGAAAGAATCAAGATTTATGCTGAAGTAATGAATCTGAGACTGAAAAAGGTGATAGGCAAATAGGCTTATTTAGAGGAGGAGTGGGTTGGTGAGTAAAACGATGAAGGTAATGAGTCTGTGGTCAACATGTTGAGCATATAGTGCTCAACATCCAGGTGGAAATTTCCAGGAAGTAATTGTTATGATGAGGGACTGGTGATTATGAGAAAATTTAGAGCTGAATAGAGTACTGGGCATAGAATGAGGAGGACTCATCTTTATGAGTTCAAATTCGGCCTCAGACACTAGCTGTGTGACCCTGGGCAAGACACTTAACTCTACCTCAGTTCCTCATTTGAAGAATTTGATGGAGAAGGAAATGACAAACGATTCCAGAATCTTTGCCAAGAAAACCTCAAATTGTGTCATGAAGAGTTTAAAAGAAAAAGCCAACAACCAAACAAAATGAGATACATTTGAGAATCAGATATAATATTAAAAAAAACTTATAAGAGCTGATTTTGTGAACAAGAGAGGAAATAGAGAAGAAAAAAATGCCTAGGTCAGAATGTTGGGGAATGCCCATGATTGAGGGGAAGCATATGAATGAGGCAACTAAGAAGGAACTATGTGACAGGTTAGAGAAGATTTAGGAGAAAGCATTGTCTTGGAAGATGATGGAAATAATTATCCCCAGGAAATGATAGGGAGGGTGAGGTCATCAGTGTTAAAAGCTGCTAAGAGTTCAAAGGAAGAAGAGTAAGAAAAAGTCATTAGATTTAGCAGTTAAGAAATTTTTGATAACCTTACAGTGGGAAATTTCAAACGTGGGACTAGAAGCTAGTTTACAAGAGGATGAAAAATATATGCAAGGTGTGGAAGTAGATGTGATGAGGGTGGTAGACTTATTCCAAGCAGAACAAATGGTATGAGCAAATTTATGGAGGTAGAATGAGATAAGGCATGTTCAGGGAACAGCAAATAGTCCAGTCTGACTGGAGCATAGGCTATGTGAGGGAGGGTAAGGGAAGATAAGATTGGAAATGTAGATTGGGGCCAGTTTCTGAAGGGCTTTGGATTCCAGCATGGAATGCCTGTATTACGTAGGCAGAGTTAGAATTGGAAAGGACGTCAGAACTATTTAATCTAGTTACCTAAACAAGAATTCCTTTTATATCATAAGCACTAAGTGATCTTCTAGCCTTTTTTAGAGACTTTAGGGAGGGGAAATTTACTGTGTTCCACACAGTGTCTTCAACATCTACTCCTGCACTGAGTTTCTACTAAACTGATCTTCTCCAACATAATATGAATTTCTCTGTCTCCACAGTTTTCTCTCTTGAAATTCTTATCCCCAATTCTGTCTCTCTCCAGTCCCAATCTTCCTTCAACTCCCATTTCACATCCTATTTCCTCTGAGCTGCTTTTCCTGATTACCTGAACTCTCTCCTGAATTTTCACCATGTTGGCATTTGATAATTATTTTTGTATGGTAATGATTATTATCAATGTATATTGCCAAGTAGGTGCATAATAAATACTTGTTGATTAACTAATAATATAATTAATGTTTAAGAATCTTACTATTACATAATATGATAAATCACATTTCTGGTAAGTTTTAAGGTTTTCAAAGTACTTTGCTCACAATAACCCTGGGAGGTCATATGGGTATTATAACCTGATTTTACATATAAGGAAACAGGAAGGTCAAATGACTTTCAGACAACTCAAAATTCTTTAAAACCAATACTCTTCCCTTCCTATATTTTATATTTAAAGTCATTTTTTTACTTTTATTTATATAATATGTATATTATATATACTTTTCTCTATCTATTTGCATTACATTAATATTAAGGACACTTGTGGTCATTTATTTTTGTGTCACCAGCTTTAGCTATAACAATGGATGATGTTTATATAGTGCCTTAAGTCTTACAAGCCCCCTTTCATACATTACCTCTATTTCATCCTTGGAATAATCCTGTGAGATAGTTGTTTCAGGTATTATTGGCTCTAAGAATTTAATGCTCAGAGAGTTAGTAAATAACTTGTTTATAATCATACAGCTCTTAAATAGTAGAGAAAATCTTCAAATCCACATCTTTTCTAATATAAGTTTTAAATTTTTCCCACTACAATATACTGTTTTTGTAGGAAGTTGGGGAAGAGATGAAGATAGGAAGATAGAAAGAAAAGGAAGGTTCTAGTTTCTAAATATTCCTGGAGAGGGGAAACAGAAAAAATGTGTCTGTGAGATCATAGTTTTCTCCATCTAATGAGACTTCTCAGATGAATTCACTAATTAATTTATGAGGTCATAAATCCATTGAGAATCAAGAGATATGAGCTCTACTTTCATCTTTAGTAGCCAGTTAGTAGCCATGTGAACTTCATCAAATTAC
This sequence comes from Myrmecobius fasciatus, assembly GCA_023553655.1. Lineage (NCBI taxonomy): Eukaryota > Metazoa > Chordata > Mammalia > Dasyuromorphia > Myrmecobiidae > Myrmecobius > Myrmecobius fasciatus. The sequence goes on from JAJPUD010001580.1 coordinate 83,640, forward strand.
CTACTATCTCTGAGCCTCAGTTTTTCTAGCTATAAAAGAAGATGGATTTGATGTGCACTCTAACTCAGATTTCTATGCTCTTACTAGACTAGATATTGGATATTCTAATCTTAATCCTGGTCTTTACTTCTTTTCTTCCTTGTCCTTTTCTTTGGCTTTCATTCCACTGTACCAATTAGAAACTGCTATCTCAGATGTAGTTTTTCTGTTTCTTCTTTACAGTTGTATTTGAAAACTGGAATTTTCTTCAAATTTCTTACATGCTATCTTTATTTGTCCCCTCCTACACTTGGTCACATTCCTGGTTCCACTCACTGGTCCGAGTCTCCTCCTCATCACCGAAGTCTACTTTTTTGGATCTTCTAATTTTTGCTGTTTTCCTCCTCATCTTTAATTCTGGACTCTCAGCCTTCTTGATGGAAGAAATTACTTTAATCTGGCCAAATTCCTGACTTTTTAATTTTTTCCTTGTCCCTTCAAACCAGGTCAGGGGAACCCTGGTTTTCAGTTCTCCATTATGTCTAACCATAGTCCCAGTTGTCCTTGTTCAAACTCCTTGGCTATAGGGAGTCATTGTAAGATTTTAAGCTGGAGAATGGAATGATTGATCTGGTGGTGTGTAATGAATTGGAATGCAGAATGAAAGCAAGGAGACCAATTAATAGGTTTCTAACCATGAGGTTAAAGACCTGAGCTAGTAATAGTTGTGATAAAGGATGGGAAGAGACATGCTTCCAGTTGCTTTTTTGGTGGCACTAGCTAGAGTGTTTCTACTGTTTTTGTTTGTAAAAGAATGCTTTTCTTTTTGTTTTCTAGAGTGGGAAGATATATACACAAATTAATCTTAAGAACGAGTTATGTAGATAAAGTTAAAAGAAGAGTTGCTAGGACATGTCCATGTTTGATATCACTTAAAACTGAAATAACACCCATTACTGCCTCCTCTAACTTCTTGTTGTTCTTTCGTGTCTGACTTTTTGTGATCCATTTTTTGGGAGTTTTCTTGACAGAGACACTGGAGTGGAGGCCATTTCCTTCTTTATCTCATTTTATAGATGAGGAAACCTGAGACAAACCGGGTTAAGTTATTTTCCCAGGGTTATACACTTGGTAAGCTACATGGCTAAGTGTCTAAGGTGAGATTTGAATTTATGAAGATGAGTCTTCCTTATTCAAAATCTGGTGTTCTATTCTCTTTACCACCTAGCCGTCCACTCTAACTTTTAGCAGTAGTATTTTGATATGGGCATGAAAGAACTTTTAATAGCTTAGCACCTTTATCCAGTCTGATTAAAGCCTACTGACAGGATTGATGAAAATTGCCAATAGTCTTAAGAAGATGCTTTTAATTATTTTTTTCAATGTATAGGACACAGTTTAAAAATGATCAGTAGTTGAATAATTTTGCTTATGTTTAAATATATCGATGTGGTTATTCAAGATAATCAGCTTGAGAAATAGTCTTGAAATTAGGAAGAATCTGGATATCCTTTGTTTTTATATCATACTTTCCATCATTTTTAAACTGTATTTTGTTATCATTTTTTTTACACTGCCTTCATTAAAAAATATATTTATTCTCCTCCCAACCCTTCTCTAGGAATCTATCCCTTTTAACTTAAAATAAATGAATGAGAGGAAAGAGAGTTCATCAGAATTAAAATACCAACTAAGTAATTAAATCTTGTAGTATATGCAATAATGAATGAATGTTTTAAAATCAGTTACAGAGGTAAGAGAGCCCTGAATCTCAAGGAACTCACATTTGAGAAGGGAAAGATTGCATTTAGAAGAGATTTTGCCTCCAGGGCAGTTGAAAAAGCCCAGTCCTTAGGGTGTAGCTTCAATGCAGATGGCAATGCATTTTCTTTACTGTATAAGTCTCTAACCTCTCTTCCAGAAGGGGAAAAGATTTTTTTTTTCTCTAAAGCTTTATTATAGTATTATAACTGTGTTCAGTTCTATTGGTTCCCCCCATCTTTTTTTCTATTTATTTTCTAGTTCTATTTAATCATTGTGTATATTGTTTTCTTGATTCTGCTTACTTAAATATATACCAGTTCATATAAACTTTCCAATTGTTCTCTGAATTTTTCATGTCATAATTTGTTAAGTCATTCCTCCATTGATGGATATACATTTTATTTCCAGTTTTTGCTTCCTTCTTCCCTTTCCCCTCTTTTTTCTCTGTCTCCATCTCTCTTTCTCTCTCTCTCTCTCTCTCTCTCTCTCTCTCTCTCTCTCTCTCTCTCTCTCTCTCACACACACACACACACACACACACACACACATACACACACACACACACACACAAATACTACCATGAGTATTCTCTATATACATGAATGTATATATAGAACCTTTCCATCTTTGACTTTGGCATAGGATTTGGAAGGAATGTCTCACAGTTTGATCAGGCAGTAATTTGTTGTTAAGAATCACTCTATAATAATTTACACTTACATGACACTTTAAAGTTTAACAAGTGGTTTTCTCATATGTCTTGTTTATTTGTCATGTTAAGAGTGTTAACCTCATTTTACAGATGAGGAGTTTCAGACTCAGAGATTAAGTAATTGGCCAATGGTCATACGGCTTTAAAATGTCTCATAGTTCACAAATGTTTGAGAGGAACTCCTAGGAAGACCAAATAGAATGTAGGAAAGGACATTAGAACTCAATTCAAACCAAGATCTTCTCTTTCTGATGCTTTCATCTCTATACCAGTCTATCTTGCTGTTATACCTTCTGCCCTAAAGGACAGTTCTCTATAAAGTGGGTATGAGTTTTGTGTCACATTTAGGGCACTTAGTAACTTTAGTAACTACATTTTATTATTACTCTGATGAGTACTGAAGTAATCCACAAATGAAGTATTTCTTTGAGAACCATCTTGTAGGGAGAGAGTCATCTTTTCATAAGAGAATGTATTGTTAGTGCAGTTGCCTAGTTCTATCTTAGTCTTGATTTGCTTGACATTTCTAAGGGGATTTGTGTGCCACTGCTACCCTTCCATTCATTGTGTACTTTTTTCAAAAGAAGACTGAATCAAAATTCAAGAAATCCCACTCAGTGGTGGTGGGAAGTTGGTACTAATTAATAGAGAGCCTGAATTTTTAAAAATGCCTTTTTTGTTACTTATGGATATATATTTGGACACAAACTCATGGCTTACAATTACCTTTCAAGTGTGTCCTAATGAATCTATGGAAATCATTTGAAACGAGCATATTCATTGATCATGTACAAGTAAATCAAATGATCTCTTATCCTAAGTAGGTTAAAGACTGCCTAGTAAACATGAATTTGCTTGGCAAACTCTTTCTTTATGCTTCTCTTTTTCCTTTCAAAAAGCAAAGATGAGAATTCTGAAATATACTTTCATACCTCCAGAATAAGCCAGATTATAGTTTGTAATTCCATGCATTTAATAGATGGTCTTCATGAGTTTTTCTGGACCAAAAAATAATTCTTTGGTCTCCTGATATTGAGCCTTTCTTAATTCACCAGATAATAAATATAAAGTCTGTTTTCTTCTGGAATCATTGCTTCTGGTTGCTCCATTCTAATTTTCAGGCAGTTTGTTACTTGGGCAAGATTTTATGCTTTTTGTGCCAGGCTGTTAATTCCTTTTCCAATTCTTTCTTTCATAGTTTTCATTTCTTTTTCAGTTTTTCTCTAATCCTTTCATTTACTTTATAAAAACATTTTAACTTAAAAAATATCTCTTGCCTTATGTTTTCTAGGAATTCTCATTGGATTTTTGCCTATATTGTGTTTTTCCTTTGAGACTTTCCTTATATTTGGAGTCATTTTTTTTCCAGATTTATATCCTAAGCATCACCATAACAGTTTTTTATGGTGGGATTCTTTTTTGTTTGTTTGGTTTTTCATTCTTTCATACTTCTTCCTGACTTTAGACTTGATTATGAACAAGTTCAGCATACTTCTGGGGAGAATGTGGAAGCTAAACTTTTGTCCATTTGAATTGATATGTTGCTTATTTGAATATTAAAACTCATCTTGTATTATTCCAGAATATTAGAGATAAGACAGGCTAGAGACTTGCATGCTTTCAGTGCTCCCATTGTGATCTGATTCAGAGCAGTCTTCTTGCTGCCCTCTTCATTTTCAAGTTCCTGATTTGTATTTGGGTCTGAGCAACATGACTGTTGCTGGACTCAGTTCCATTCAGCCATCTGGAAAGCTCTGCTGGTTCAGAGGGACACAACTGTAAGCTCTCTTTTGTCTGGTATTCCTGCCTTTGGTTATTCCTCTGGGGGTTTCATGTTGGGCTAGAAACTGGAACTGAGACGTCACTTTACACCTAGGATCTGAGACATACCATAGCTACTTGCTTCTGAATTTATTCCTAGTTCCTGCAACCATTTCTTACCCAGGAATGCCATCCCTGGGGAATCGGGGCCCCTCCTTAGGCTACTCTGCCTCTGTGACCTCAATCTTGGCTATAAGCAACAAAGCTGTCTGCTGACATCTATTCTTATTGTGGTGCCCTGGAATCAGTCTAGGGACACGTTGGTATGGTTCTGGGATCTCATTTTGCTTTTGTGTAACATCTCTCCCTTGCACTAAGTGCTGTAAGTGGTGCTCTCCTGGCCAGAATCCTTCCTTGGTTTCTATAGACCTCTCTGTCTGTTTTACTTAAGCAAAACTCAGTTAGAAAAAATGACTCAATGACTTTGCCTTGGATTTCTCTATCAGCATTCAAATCTGTTTGGAAGAGAGGGGTTTCTTTTTTGGAGGGGGGAGATCAGGGATACCTCTATTCTGCCATTTTAGCTATATCTTGCATAGTCTGTAGGAACATAGTCTGTTAATAGACCTCTGCTCAAAATCTTTCCAGCTTGATGGACTCTGCCAGATTCTGTAGTCACTATTTGAGAGCACAGCGTAATCTTTTCATCAAGCCATGAAACTTTATTTTATTTATATTTTCAGTGTTTTTATACAATCCTTTTCCAAATCGTAGGCATATAAATGATATACCAATGAACTTTGACAAAAATGTTCTGCCTCTGCAACCTCCCCATAACTTCTTTTCCCCATTCAACCAATCCAATTATTTAAAAATTCTTCCTTTACTCATTTATACGTATACTTCTACTCATTTATACTTATTTTTACATATTTATCTAGACATTATAACTAATTTTCTTATTCAGTCTTATCAACTCAGACTTGTAAGGTGTCCCAAAACCTCATTCAGAACTCATAGCAGCAGGGATATATCATTGGTTTCCTTGATATTTAAACTCATTTGCCAATTCAGCGAGAGACAGTTGACATTTAAAGGATACATCAATATTTTAAGGATTTATAATACTATCAGTATGGGTTCTCTGTTTCTTGGTCCTCTATGACCTTACCTAGAAGCTGGTCTTCAAGAATTATGATGGCCAATAAATTTACCAGCCTGTTGCCAGCAGTAGTGATGTGCCTCCCAAAGCTTACTCAACTTGTCCTCAGGCAACAGCCACACTTTATGTTACTGAATCTATACCTGAAACAGTTCCATTTTGGGTAGGGCCTGCCAGAGCTTGTGTTCTACTGGCTTAGCTTTCAGGAAATCATTATCACCTAATGTAAGGATGAGGTATTAAAGGAAGATATTAAAAATATATCTATTCTCCTTGAAGTCCTACTCCCATGTGTCATCTTGGCATGGAGTTGGCCCTGAGTTCCTTAAAGATTATGCCAGAGGAGGAAAATGGTTGGCAGATTCTACCACATTAGAAAGGTTTTGAGGGGTCCTGGTAGTAGACTGCGTCTACTTCATGGGAGCTAAGTATAGGACATTCATCAATAGTAGGATGGCCACTTGGAGATAACTAATTTGTCCATAACATTGCACAGAGCAAAAAAAAATATATACAAAAAAGCCCTCATTTTTATGTGGCCCTCTTGGGCTTTTGCAGAATACATAGGAACAGAAAGTTCTAAGAATCATAGGTTTTAGAGCAACTATAAATGCTCACTTAGTTGTTTGTACACTAAATGTTAAACAAGGAGGTATTTTGTACGTAGTTGTTTGTGTGTTGTTCCCTTCCTGAAGGCAGAAACTATTTTTGCTTTAAATTTTGCCTAGTTCATAATAGGTCCTTAAGAAATATTGTCTTGATCCGTATCCAGTGATCAGAAAGTGAGTCCAACACTGGAGAAACTGAGTATATTCATTATTATATCATCACTGCAAATGAAACCAGAAAAAGAAAGAAGTTGCAGCTAAATGAAAGGATTCTTTCATTTAATAAGCATTTATTAAACATTTACTTATAGTAGGCATTGTGTTATATATTAGGGATATAAAAAAGTCCAAACTATGTGGCATGTCCCAGAAGTTTTAGTGCAGTTTTAAGCTATTAAAGTTTAGGCATGGAGGATATTATATGCAGAGACACAGATTAGAAATGAAATATGGTATTGTATTATATAAAAAAATTAACCTGTTTACAATTAATTGCTTTTTCCCTGTAACTGCCTAAGTCATGGTTCTTTGTCTTTGAACTTAGATCAGAAATTCAGCTGAGTAACAGTTAGAAATTCAGTTCTCTAGCTAATTATGATTCTGTTCTTTCCTCAAGAAAATGTGCTATGTTGGGGGATGCAAATGGGCAATAGGGAGTCTGATCTAGTAACTGAATTATCCTTCAAGGTGTTTAGTCCAAAGAAGTCTGGCCCACTTTCTCTAACTTTTCAGGTACACTCAAACAATGAACATCTTTTAGTCACAGGAGAGAAAGATGGGGGTTTTGGTAGCTTTTCATTACCAGTTTTCTACCAATCATATTGTCCCCTATGCCTCAGCTCTGTAACCATGCATATTGATCTCACTATTTATGATATTGAGTTCTTTTAATCAATTATAACTTGTTCCCCACCTACAAAATTTTCTTCTTTGTTGTGTACTCCCTGAAAAGTATAAAAGGCAGCTGTTCCCCTCATTTGAGGTCTTATCTTTGCTGAGGAAGCTGAGATATTATTTAATGGTAAATTCATGTTTTACTAACAAATTGTTCATGCTTGAAACTTTTTTTGTCTCGGTTTACTTTAATTTTAACCATTACAATATATTAGTAACAGCAGTTAGTCCCGTTTGGTAGGTGTAGAGAGAATATGAAAGGAAGTTAACATATACTAAGTTTGAACAAGATTGTGAGAAGTGCTAAATGCTAAACAATAGAGTTTGTATCTTATCCTACATCTGTAGGTGTAGAGGGAGCCACTGGAAATTCTTGAACAGAAATATTCAGAGTTATCTTTTAAGAAAATTAAGTAGTTTTGAAAATGGATTGGAGAAGGCATCAAGGCCAATTAGAGACTTTTCCAGGCAGATAGTGATAAGTACCTGAACCCTGTAAGTAGGGAGCAGGGATAGATATGAGATAGTATTGTGGAATCAACAAGACTTTGAATCTGACTGGGATGTGAGGGGTGGAGGAGAAGGAAGAGATGTGGAGATCTCCAATGTTGTGAATTTGAGTGACTAATATAATAGTTCTGCAATAGGATTAGGGAAATCAGTAATTGGGGAATAAATTTTGTTTTGGGGATATTGGGTTTGAGATGCTTATAGTATATAACTAATGTTCAAGAGATTTAGATTTGAGTATAAAGATCTGAGAGTGATCTTCCAGGAGAATTTAGTTAAACCCATTGTAACAATAACAATAATGATAATGATAATACTAACATTTATGTAATATTTACTATGTGCCAGGCACTATGCTTTAGAACTATCTCATTTGATCACAACAATCCTAGAGTATAGGTACTATTATTACTCCAATTTTACAGTTGAAGAAACTGAGGCAAACAGAAGTGCCTTGCCCAGAGTCACACAGTTAGCGAGCTGTTTGAGATCAGACTTTAACTCATATCTTTGTGACTTCAGACCATGCTGTATGAACCACTAGCTGCTTTGTAGCTAACAAGTCTAACATAATAGAGAAGGAATATGGAGAAGAAAAGTCTCAGAACCTTTGGATGCAGCCAGGAGGAGGCAGTCAATGATGATCCAACAAAGGAGACTGAAATTATGGCCAAACATAACTAGTACAGAGCTGTGTCACTGAAATCCAGCAAGAAGAGAGAGTCTAGAAAAGAGGGGAGCGATCAAAAGTATTAAATGTTTCTGAGAGCTCCCAAATAATGAACATTGAAAAATGTGGCAGTTGAGGTAAATAGACTGTTGGATAGAACAGTTTGGGATAGAATAGGAGAACGATGTCTGAAGCTAGAGTACAACAGTTTGAAAAGTTAGTGGAAGGTGAGAAAGTGGAGGCAAGGTTTATGAAGAGGATTTTTTTTTAAACCAAGAGTTTGGATTTGAAAAGAAAAAGAGATACCAGTGTTGGGGGATAGAAAGGCCAAGTAACATTTTAAAGAGAGCATAAGGAGAGCTTCAAACTAGGGTAAGAGAGGGAATGATTGATGGGACAAAGAGAAAAGAAAGAATATTGTTTCAGTGGAATGAAAGCTTCTTGAGGCAGACTGTTTTTGTATCCTTAATGCCTAATAATTCCTGCCAAGTTAGGGATACTTAAAAATGCTTGTTGATTGCTTGATTAAGGGGATCCAAGTAGCAAGATTTTAGGATTGACTTGGCATAGGGAAGTGTTAAATAACTGAAGATTGCAATGAGAATAAAGAATAGGTTTAGGAACCATGAGAAAGAGGAAGTTACGGTCATGAGGAATTTCAGTTTTAGATAGTGAAGCTTGAGCATTGAGGGTTCTTTGTTAGTCTTTGTTAGTACCTGCAGTAGAATGAAGATACAAATCATAAGAGATGATGAAGTTGATGATCCATGAAACAAGAGTACTTATGGGGAAACTGACATCAAATTAAAATCTTTTAAAAGAGTTGGAGAGGAAGGCTGATCCAGGTTTCAAAGTCCTTGAGAAAGGAGGGAAAATGACCTTGGAGCTGGTAAAAAAAATCACAATGGCAGTGAACTTCAAAAAGTGGTTTCTAAAGGAGAAAATACTAGTTTTTTTTAGAGAGAGAAATTGTGGGTTTGATTTTATCTCATATTCACAGGCAAAAAGAAACATAATTTCATGAGATTTTTGGTCATCTTGTCCTGCAATGCTCATGGTAAGGATCTGTAGAAAGATCAACATGAAAATAACTGCAGTTTATGTACCAAACCTCAGCTTTAGAAAATGAAGAGGTAGAGAAATTCTTTGAAGAACTTGATAAGACTTTTCATGTTAAATATATATATATATATATATATACATATATATATATATATTACTTCAGTGATTTTTATTACGAAGGTGGACATAGGTGAGACCAGTGAAAAATATCTCAGAGTGATACTATAAGTAAATTAGAGGAATGTAATATAGTTTACCTCTCAGACCTATGGAGATGGAATAAATTTATGTCCAAAGAAGAACTGGAACTCTTAATTGAAAACCAGATAGATAAGTTTGACTATATTAAGTTAAAAAGTTTTATACAAACAAAATCAATGCAGACAAGATTAGGAGGGAAGTAATAAATTGGGAAATCATCTTTACATTTAAGGATTCTGATAAAGGTCTCATCTCTAAAATATATAGAGAATTGTCTTATATTTATAAAAATTCAAGCCATTCTCCAATCAATAAATGGTCAAAGGATATGAACAGACAATTTTCAGAGGATGAAATTAAAACTATTTATAGTCATATGAAAAGGTGCTCCAAATCACTGTTGATCAGAGAAATGCAAATCAAGACAACCCTGAGGTACCACTTCACACCTGTCAGATTGGCTAAAATGACAGGAAAAGTTAATGATGAATGTTGGAGGGGTTGTGGGAGGGCTGGGACACTGATGCATTGTTGGTGGAGCTGTGAACGGATACAGCTATTCTGGAGAACAATTTGGAGCTATGCTAAAAAAGTTATCAAACTGTGCATACCCTTTGACCCAGCAGCATTTCTATTGGGCTTATATCCCAAAGAAATCATAAAGGAAGGAAAAGGCCCCACATGTGCAAGAATGTTTGTGGCAGCCCTTTTTGTAGTGGCTAGAAACTGGAAATTGAATAGATGCCCTTCAATTGGAGAATGGCTGAATAAATTATGGTATATGAACATTATGGAATATTATTGTTCTGTAAGAAATGACCAGCAAGATGATTTCAGAGAGGCCTGGAGAGACTTACATGAACTGATGCTGAGTGAAATGAGCAGAACCAGGAGATCATTATACACGGCAACAACAGTACTATATGACGATTAATTCTGATGGACATGGCTCTCTTCAACAATGAAATGTTTCAAACCACCTCCAATTGTTCACTGAAGAAAGCCATATACAACCCAGAGAGAAAGATGTGAAATGTGGACCACAACATAACATTCTCATACTCCTTGATTGATGTTTGCTTACATTGTGTTTCCTTTATCTGATATATCGTTTGTGTAGATAAGATTTTTCTTGCACAACAATGACAAGTTTGGAAATATGTATACATATATTCGATTTGCCATTATTTTAACATAATTAACATGTAGTGGATATCCTGCCATCTAGGGGAGGGGTGGGGAGTTGGGAGGAAAAATTTGTAACGGAAAGCTATGTAAGGGTTATTGTTGAAGAATTACCCACACATATGTTATGCAAATAAAATAAAATTTAAAAAAAGAAAAATATCTCAGAAAATATGATATGACGAACAAATAAATTCTGAGAAAGTCTAAAGACTTGTGGACTGCACGGAAGCTTCACCTTTATACATAAATATTCTCTTTGAGAATGGAATCAGAAAGTACTAGACGATGAAAGAATAGAACAGTATTATAGAAGAGTGAAGCACTATTTTGACAGATAAAAAATGAGGGAAGGGGAAAGGGCACCCACATTTAATAAGTATCTATTATGTGCCAGGAACTATGTTATTTTACAAATATTATCTCATTTGATCTTCACAGAAGGTTTGCTAACAGGTTCTATTATTAATGTCCATCTTACAGATGAGAAAATTGAGGTAGGTAGCCATAAATGACTTGGCCAGAGTTCAGTTGTTTCAGTCATATCCGAGTCTTTGTGACCCTATTTAGGATTTTCTTAGCAAAGATATTGGAGGGGTTTGCCCTTTCCCTCTCCAGCTCATTTTACACATAAAAAAAAAAAAAACTGAGACAAATAAGGTTAAGTGATTTACCCAGGGTCACATAGCTAGTGAGTGTCTGGGGCTGGATTTTAATTTAGAGCCTCTTGATTCCAAGCCCAGCACTATATCTACCCCTCCACTTAGTTGAGTAATTTACTAAATGGAAATCATTTCTGAATTGGCTTATAGTCAAACTACTTATATGTTAGAGCAAAGATCGAAATGAATACAACACTAGAAGAATATAAAAATGGAGAAAGATAGGATATGCAATTAAAATAACTTCAATTTGATTTTACAAGTTATTGATGTGAAAAAAAGGAAAATTGCTAGAAGAAAGATCACTGGTACCAACTACTATATAATAATTTCACCTGTTTAAATAATATAAATCATTTATCACAATAAAAAAGATTTTTATGAGATCCTTAAAAGCATCATAGTAAGCAAATACTTGGTTTAATTGCTGAGTGGAGAGAGTTGGTAGCCAAAGCCAAAATTGGTTTATATTATAATTTCACTGGTAAAATCACATGGAAAGAAGAGTGGAAGATTATGAGCAGTTCAATGTTCAGAAAACATTGAAAAGTAATGGAGGGGAAAACTAGGATAACAAAAAGATGAAAGATAGAAAATATCTGCAAATATTTTCTCTTTCAAGAATAGTGAAGCTACCACATTTATACTTTAGAATCATGGAATTGCTTCTATAGGAAATGAAATAGCACTGAAGCAAACAAAAATGAGAAAAGCATCTAGCATAGACTAAGTAAACATAGAGAACACATATCTTGGATGTAACACAGAGGGGAGGGCCTTGAGGGAGTAAGTTTCAAATTAGCTGAAAGAGGGAGAAGATGTTAGAGGAATGAAAACAGTCTTAGACTACTTTATTATCCAAAAAGACAACTGAGAAAAAAGCAATAATACCGACTCATGTGCTTGCTTTTTATCTCTTTAAAGTTTTTATGATAATAATTTATGTACAAATTAGGAGTATTTTTTGAGAAGGGCATTAAAAAGAACCACCAGGATTTTATAAATGATATTCCACAGTAAATTATATCTTTAATATCCCATAGTTAAAGAAAATATTTAGAGATACAAGGTTCTACTGTGCTTATTTTTGTTGACCATTAAAAATGATTCCACATAACAAAATGCCAGCGTAAAAGCTTTCCAACAAGGTATCTCCCATGTGTATTATCAGCATTGGATGATTCTTCCAAAGGGCAAACAGACTGAATCTTGTTTGTTGATTGTGTAGGATCATTAATTTCAAATGAGACATACATAAGGTGACATATACTTGCCAAAATTGTTTGCCATAGTCATGGAGGAGATCCAGAACAGGAACCAAGTTGTCTTTTAATTTTCTTTTGAAGTCCTATAATTGCTTTTGTTGGTAAATGACATGCTCATTGAATGTAGTCCTGGATTATTGCAGAGCCTTCTAAATGAGATTTATAGTCCTTCAGAAGAATTTGACCTATCTACCCAGGAAGAGAAAATTGGATGAAAAATGCCTATTGTCCAGGCTGTGACATGCAATTTGATAAACAACAGATAAAGTATATTCATATATATATATATACATATGTATATATATATATATGAGTTACATGTATTATGTGTTATGTATTATTATATCATTATATGTTATCTTTATCTAAATTTTTGCATATCTTATACAGATAGTGCAAATGGTCACTGAGTTGGGGGTTAAAATTGAACAGGAAGAAAACATGTTAGATTTCCTTTTGATAATTACAGAGTTCTAATCACTTTAGACTTCTTCCTGAAACAATGGTCAAACTTTTTAATACCAGTATTATTCCGGTAAAATAGGTCCATGAGCCATTTAATGCTACAATTTCTGAAATTTAAAATCACTCAAAGGGCAATAGAGAAATTGTGAATGTAATCAGGCAGCTGAAAGACATTACAAACAAAGAATTTTGAAGAATTGTGGTTAAGGGTGTTGCCAAAAATATAAACAACAACAAAAAAAGAGGTTAGTTAGTCACATGATGAAAGTGAAGGATAATCAGTGGAAAGTTCATTTTCTCCATTAATTACTATGAGATGTTAAGAAGAATAAAGAAAGAACCCTAGAAAGTTGGATGGACCCTCTTCTAGCTAATTTGTGGACAAGAGTTGTTTAAAATGGGCTGTCAGGGATGGTTTGTAATATTCTTGGAAACGCAGAAGATGGCAGAAAAATTGGAGTATTAGAATATATCTGAATATTATCAGAGACCTCTAAATAACTTTGGAATAATATTTTATTTTTCCCCAGTTACATACAAAAACATTTTAATATTTTTTAAGGTTTAAATTCTAAATTTTATCCCTCTCTTCTTCCTCTTCTTACTTCGATGGTAAACAATCTGATCTAGGTTATAAATGTGAAATTTTGTAAAGCATTTCATTTTGTGGAAGAAAATTCGAATCACTGAAAGAAAGAAAGAGAAAAATAGTGTGCTTCAGTCTATATTCAGATGCTTTCAGTTCTTACTCTAGAGGAAGATAACGTTTTTCATCCTGAGTCCTTTGGGATTCATGGATCATTGTACTGCTGTGAATAGCTAAGTCATTCATAGTTGATCACCATACATTATTGCTGTTATTGTATTGTACAGTGATTTCCTGGTTCTACTTTGTTTACTCTGCATTAGTTCATATAAATGTATCCGGATTTTTCTGAAATTATCCTGCTTATCATTTCTTAAAGCACAATAATATTCCATTACAATCATATACCACAACTTGTTTGGCCATTCCCCAATTGATGGGCATCTCTTCAGTTTCTAATTCTTTGCCCCCACAAAGAAGTTGCTGTAAAGATTTTTGTACAAGGACAGATATGGGGTGCAGTGAATAGAACACCAGCCCTGAAGTCAGGAGGACCTGAGTTCAAATCTGGCCTCAGACACTTAACACCTCCTAGCTGTGTGACCCTGGGCAAGTAAGTCACTTAACACCAATTGCCTCAGAAAAAAAAAAAAAGATTTTGTACAAACAGATCCCCTCCTTTTTAAAATCTCTTTGGGATATCTAGTAGTGTATTATCATTGATTTTTAATTTAAAAAAATTTTTTGATACTCTAACATGCAGAAGTAAGTTGAAACAAAATTATTTGTAAAAAGTCATTAGACAAAGTGCTGGATTTGAAATTAGGCAGACTCAAGTATGAATATTTATCTCAATGTTTTCTAGCTGTATGACTATGTACAAATAATTTTTCCTTTCTAAGTTATGATACCTGTCTCAAGGCTTGTTGGGAAACTCAGATGAGCATATTTATATTAAGGAAAAAAGAAAGGAGGGAGAAAACCAAACATTTATAAAACAGCTACTGTGTGCTTCCATTGGGTAAATACATATTGATTAATTAGTTGGCTGCAATGCATTATGTTAAATATATCATTTGATCCTCATAACTGCTCTGGGAGGAAGGTACTGTCATTATCTCCATTTTACAGATGAGGAAATTGAAACAGGCAGAGTTTAATTAAGTTGCTCAGAGTCACATAGTAAATGTCTGAAATAGAATTTGAACTCAGGTCTTCCTTTCTCCAGACCTGACCCTTTATTCACTTTGCTAACAGCTACCAAAGTGCTTTTTTTTTCTTTTCAAAACTTAAAGTGTTATGTAATGTTGAGCTGTTACTATTACTTGATTTTTTAGTTCTTTATTTATAAATTATTTAACATCTCTGGACCTTAGTATACTCATTTGTAAAATAATAGGGGTTAGATCAGATGTTCTCTAAGGATCTCTTCTAGCTATAACCTGTGATTCTCAGGATTATTAATATTTCATTATGCTGCCTAGGGAAGTAAAAAAAAAAAAACAGTGGAAAAAAAATTGAAACACAATATTCCTACCTTCCGCCCAAGAGCTATTGGATTGTAAAGCAGATAGAAATCTCTTTGTTTTGTAGTTAATAAAGCCTAAGGGGTAGTGGAGAAATGAAGAGGGCCCCTTTCTGAAGAGGTTTTTTGGGTGTGTGTGGAGAGGTACAAAACACCTACTCTTTATAATTTTGATTTTTTTTAAATCCTGCATCTTAATGCTTCCAAGTTCTCTTTCCTAGAATAGGTTTCCTTAAAATTTTTCTAAAAATTTTTATATTGATAATATTTAGAGACTCCTAAGTGCTAATATGGAGTCAGATCCAGCCTCCAATACTTACTAAGCATGTAACCCTGGGCAAATGATTGACTCTATCTGGTCCTCAGTTTCCTCATCTGTAAAACGGGGATAATAATACCTACCTCCCAGAGCTGTTAGGATCAAATGAGCTATTTATAAAGTTCTTTGTAAATCCTAAAGTTCTATATAAAAACTAGTTATTACTAAAATACATATTGATCTAGATTCTCCCCTTTTGGCCTAGAAGAGAAAAAAAATAGTTTTTCTCCTTGAACATGAGTAGAAGAAGCATTCTTTCTTATGAGTTTATTAGGATGTCTGGTTGTGTACTTGGTTGTATAGGAGAATGCCCTGGCCATTGTCTCCAGCCATTCTGTTGTGAGAAAGCAGCTTTTTAAATCTCAAGCTATTATATAAATGTGAGGAGGAGGAATTGTAATTATTACATATCCATCAGAAAAGCCCAGATGACCACTTTTGGAATGTAGATAGTTAATGGCCCTGGCTGAAGTATGATGATGTCATCTCAGCTCTAACATTCTGTGATTCCCTGAGAATTTATTCAGGGATGTATTTGCTAACTCCATGCTTTTCAGCCTAGGGCTCACACAGAAGTACTCTGGACAGAGAGCTGCAGTACTCATGCCTAAAGAGGACACCATTCTCCACCCCGTTGGGTGGGATGTGCTCAACATCTATAACCATGATTATATGAGTTTGCTTCTTCCTCTCCTTTTCCTCATTTAGTAAGATAATCCTATCTGTCCTGTACTGTGATGAAAATTGTCCCAGGTATTTGCAAAAATCTCCTCCCTTTACCCATAAATTATGCCTAAATTTTAAGGTTGGTATCCAAACCACTTTTCCCTTTTTTCCTGAAGTATTAAGGGCTGGTATTAAGGTACTCCAACTGCAAAGCCAGCAGCAGCCTCAGATTCTTCACTGTGTTGCCTCCAGTGGTAGAGAGGAGAGAGAAATGTTTGTAGATTGTACTTTTATGGCAAAAAAAAAATGAAAATGACTGGCATATTCAAAATGATGAGTTATCTCATTATGGGAAGGACATCTAAGAATGTGGCTTTTTACTCATTGCTAAACATGCAATGTTTAGCCAGGATACTTTCTTCTCCTATCTGGACATTTGCCCAAACATCTCAGACCCTGTGGCACTATGTTTGCAATCAAGTAGAATTTTAAACTTAAAAAAAAATAGATAGCTTTTATAGAGAACTTTAAGGTTTGAAAAGTATTTTACAAATATTTTCTTTTTTGGTTCTCACAGCAGCCTTGGGAGGTATTATCTTCATTTTATAGTTGAGGAAACTGGGGCAAATGGAAGCCAAAATGATTTGTTCAGGGTTATACAATTGTCTGGGGCAAGATTTGAACTTAGCCCTTCATAACTCAAAGTCCAGTGCTCTGTCCACTGCATCACCTAGCTGCCTCTCTTATTATTTAACTGTTTTGATTAGTATACAAAACTAGACAGCTAAGACCCAAACACTCTACTTTTCCTTAGTAGTTTTTGTTTTAATTCTTTATGTAATATCCTCAACTCTTAATTGCTTATTTAAACCCAGCCTAAGTCTGTTCTCACACTTAAGGATACAAAGAAAATGAAAATTTCTATGCTTTTCAAGAGCAATTGCAAACTAGGAGCCAAACTTTTCATGGCAAAAGAATGGACCAGTGGATTTTATTTGTTAATAAGCATTTTGGTTTACATTATCATAAAAATGAACATTTCCAAATGTAGCCATGTTTATTTTGATAGCCTTCCTAACTTCATATTGAAGACTTCTTGACTTTTGTTCACTATTTATATCTATATCTCTCTATATAGCTATCTATATTATATGTACATATGTATAATCCTGAATATTGAAAGGTTGTTTTTTCCCATTATAATGTTTCAGTTCAAATAATGGGTAAAATTCTTTGACTCAGCAGTGTTTCTACTGGGCCTATATCCCAAAGAGATTTTAAAGGAGGGAAAGGGACCCACATATTCAAAAATGTTTGTGGCAGCCCTTTTTGTAGTGGCAAGAAACTGGAAATTGAAAGGATGCCCATCAATTGGAGAATGGCTGAATAAATTATGGTATATGAATGTTATGGAATATTATTGTTCTGTAAGAAACGACCAACAGGAGGATTTCAGAGAGGCCTGGAGAGACTTGCATGAACTGATGCTGAGTGAAATCAGCAGAACCAGAACATTATACACAGCAACAAGACTATATGATGATCAATTTTGATGGACATGGTTCTCTTCAACAATGATGTGATTCAAACCAGTTGTTCAGCGATGAAGGTAGTTATATACATCCAGAGAGAGGCCTGTGGGAACTGAGTGCGGACCACAACACAGCATTTTAACGCTTTCTGTGAATATTTCCATGCATTTTGTTTTCCTTCTTAGGTTGTTTTTTCTTCTTCTCTTTCTAGATCTGATGTTTCTTGTGCAGTAAGATAACTGTATAGATATGTATACATGTATTGTATTTGTCATATAATTTTTCCTATTTAGCATGTATTAGATTACCTGTCATCTAGAGGTGGGGGGTGGGGGAAGGAGGGGAAAAGCTTGGGGAAAAAAAGTTTTTGCAAAGGTCAATGTTGAAAAATCACTCATATGTTTTGTAAATAAAAAGCTTTATATATTAAAAAAAACAAAAAAAAAACAAATAATGGGTAAAATTTAAAAAATTAATTACAGAATTTTATTCTGAAAGGAACTTTTTCAGTTACTTAGTTCAAAAGTCCTCATTTTGAGGATGAGGAAACAGGCCTAGAAAATTTGAATGACTTGCTCAGAGTCACACTGCCTATTCATGACAAAGGTCCAGACGTGTCCAACTGGGAGCACAGACTTATTTGAAATTTATTTGAAGCTTGTTGCAAGTTGCATCTTATCCTGTTTCTTCTGCCTTCCTACTAATCCATTCTATCCCCACATCTGCAGTGCAAACTGCTGCCCCTACTGTACTTTCCCGCCTCAGAACCTTTTAAAAAATAATAGCTTTTTTATTTTTCCAAATATATGTAAATATATGTAAAGGTAGTTTTCAACATTCACTTTTTTTGTTTCATTTCTTTTTTTTTATTAAAGCTTTTTATTTGTATAACATATGTATGGGTAGTTCCCCAACATTGATCTTTACAAAGCTTTCCATTACAAATTTTACCCCCAGTCCCCTCCCCTCCCCTAGATGGCAGGAAGTCCACTACATGTTAATAATGTTGAAATGCTTGAGAAGTTATGCAAGAAAAATCCTATCTACAAGGAAAAAAAAAAGAATCAGAGAAAGGCAACACAATGCAAGCAAATGTCAATAAAGATCATGAAGATGTTACGTTGTGGTCCATATTTCATTTCCCTCTCTCTGGGTGTATATGGTTTTCTTCAGTGAACAATTGGAACTGGTTTGAGACAATTCTTTGTTGCCATGTCCATCAGAATTGATCATCATGTAATACTGTTTCAACATTCACTTTTGCGAAACCTTGTATTCCAGATTTTTCTCCCTCCCTCCCCTTAACCCCCAGACAGCAAGCAATCCACTATATGTTAAACATGTGCAATTCCTCTAAACATATTTCCATATTTGGCATGCTGTGCAAGAAAAATCAGATCAAAAGGGGAAAAAAAACTAAGCAAACACTGCCACCATCAATAAAAGGTGAAAAAACTGTGCTTTAATCCACATTCAGCTCAGACCATTTTTTCAGATTAGTTGAGGGTATCCTGTATACTATTCAATCAAATTCTATCCCTTGGTCATCTGTATTCTTAGGTAAGAAGGTGAGCACATTTTTGCTTCAGAGTCTCAGTCTCCCTCAAACTGATTTGAGAATGGAGTAAATATTTATTTTTGAGGAGACAATTTTAAGTCTTTTTAAAGGAAGTTTTTGGATTTGGTGGTAGTGTTTTTCCTTTCAATTTCTTTTTCTCTGTCTCTTTCTCTTTCAGTGTACATGTTTGTAAGACAAACATTAAAACTTGTTTGACCATTTGAAAGCATTTTAATTTTAAAATTTGTTTGAAATTCTTATATAAGCTTCCGAATTCAAGGCATATTTTTTGTATGCTAGCCTAGTGTGTGTTTTGGGGGATATAAAGGTGAATGGGATAATTCTTGCCTCTTAAAATTTGGGAAGCCAAGTTACAAATGAAACTATAGTTTTCTGTAGATTAAGATTAAGAAATAGGAGCAGGGAAGAATGGAGATAGAGTTATGGATATTTCAGTTTAATTTTAAAAATATGTACTTAGTGCTTATTAGATACAAGACTGTTTTTAAGTGCTCGCATGCATGGTACTATGCTAAGCACTGCAGATACAAAGGAAGGTCCAAATCATGAATTCTGCCCTGAAGGAGCACAAATTTTAATGGGGGAGACAACATGCAGACAACCATATAAATAGAAATATATATATATATACATATATACATATGTAGGATAAAGTAGATTTAATTTCAGAGAGAAGTGGTAAAGGTGGTAAAGAGCCTGGGAGTAGGATTTGAGCTGAGTATTGAAGGAAGTATGGGAAGCTATGAGACAGAGGGATGGAAGGAGAACTTTGTAGACATAAGGGAGAGCTAGTGAGAAGGTATAAAATTGGGAAATAGATTGTTGCATGAGAGAAATGGTAAGAAGATCAGTGTCAGTGGATTGAAGAGTATATGGAAGGGAATAAGAAAAGGCAGGGAAGAAAACTGGAAAAGTAGAAATGGACCGACTCTTGTGATCCTTTATGAAAGTCTTTAAAAACCAAATGGGATTTTGTAGTTTATCCTGCAGGTAATAGGGAGTCCCTGGAGTTTATTGAGGAGAAGAGTGGCGTGGTCAGATCTGCACTTTGAGAAGATACTTGGGCAGCTGAGTAAGTCTAGAATGGACTGGAGAGAGTGGAGAGAGATGGTTGTATAGGTAGAGAGACATGTATAGGAGAGATGTAGAGGATATGTAAAGGCAGAAATAACCAGTTTTAATTAGATATAAAGTGAGTGAGAGTGAGGAATTCAGGTGTTGGGAGGGATAATATAGACATTGCTCTCAAGGAGCTAACATTGGAATGTTGCATTATTTCTCACATAAGATTCTCCTTTCCTAGAATATTCTCTCCTCATTTCTGCTTACTGGCTTCTTTCAAGTCCCAACTAATATCCCACCTTATTTAAGAAACCTTTCTCAGCCCTCCTCAATATTAGTGTCTTCTTTTTCAGAGACCCCCAATTTATCCTGTATGGAACAAATTTGTACATAGTTATGCATGTTGTCTTCCCCATTAGAGTGTGAGCTTCTTGAGAGATGGGTCTAACTTTTGCCTTTTTTTGTATTTCCAGTGCTTAGCATGGAGCCTGGCACAAAGTAAAGGAAAGGAAAGGAAAGGTTTGTGACTGGCTGACTGAGTAGAGAAAGGGGTATGTGTGTACTTGAGTAACTGTGGTAGGAGATAAGTGCAAAAAAAGCAGAATATCACAAAAATGTAAATGGAAGCCAAAAAAACCCCTATCTTAATGTTGTGAGACAAGTGTGTGGTGCAGTGGCAAGAGTACTGGGCCTGGAGTCAGGAACACTTGAGTTCAAATTCAGCTTCATGTATTTCATAGCTGTGTGAGCTTAGGCAAGTCATAATCCCTGCCTCAGTTTCCCCTACTATATAGGGTTAATAATAGCACTTACTTCCAAGGCTCTTGTGCAAATCAAGTAAGAAAATATTTATAAAGCTTACTAAGCAAAGTATCTGGCACATAGTAGGTGCTATGTACATGCTAGCTATTTTAATTATGAATTTAAATGATTAAATTTGACTTGGGAGAAGAAATAAGAAAATGTGCTTCTGGTTTTTTTTGTTTGTTTTTGTTTTTTGCAGAGGTGGAACTTATAACTATGGAACATTGTATATACCATTAGAATTTAGTGAATGAATTAGTTTTGATGAATTACTTCTCATTGCCATTTTTTTGTTATATTTTGTTGTTATATTATAGAGGTCAGAGGAATGTATTTGAAAGTTAAATTAATGTAAATATATGCTATGTATTATATAATTAATGTTATATGTGTATATGCACACATGTGAAATATATACACACTTATACATAAATGTATATACAACTATATCTACGTCTTTATAAAAAAAAGTCCAGACAAAGTGGTATCAGAAATTTGAGAAAGGAGCAATCCTTAGGCATGGGTGTTGAACTCGATATAAATTGAACCTTATTTCAGATTGTTAGAAGCACTAGAAATTATTACTTCAACTAGAAGGAAAAATAGAGGCAAGGGAGCTATGCGAGTAAGGATTATATATGTCTACTATGTTAATGGAGAGGAAAGTTCTTTGACGACATGGAAATTCACTCTGTATTAAATGTCAGAAGTTAGATGACAGAATCTATGGCTATTAATATGTTTCTGATATAAAATTCTAGTGGTATATGGATGTTTCACAGATCCTGAAGAGCCTTTCATTCTTTCACTTGCCTTAGGAATGAATTTCTACCTGTAAACTCATATAATATTTTGAACTATACTTGCCCTTCTTTATTCTGTCTTTCATTTATCTCTGTACTTATCTCATTTATTGATACTAGACTGAAACCTCCTTGAAAGCAGTGACTGTCTTGCTGCTAATGTTTATATTCTCCCCCTGTTCTTATCATAATCTTTATCCTGTGATTAGTTGCTATTATAATCTCTAGATCCCACATCTAGAACTTAGATTATACCTCATCCAATCATTTCTTGAATTCTTAAACTCTTTTCATATTTTTTATGATACCTCTTCTAGTGGTTTTTACTTCTAGTGGTTCTCTACTCACACTTTTCCTTAAATGCTAACCTTTTAAAAAATTAGCACAAAGTTGAAGTAATTCTAGTTGTTAAGAGATATTTCTCTTCTTATATATTAAAATCTAGACATTAAGGAATCTTTGCCAACTTAAATGAAGTGAAATGAATGTTTTGATTGGTTTTCCATTTTGTCTGACTTGACAGCTTTTACTTTGATTCCCATAGAAACTTCAAATGCAATCTATACATTTTCATTGTGATTGTTTGGTTAGTTAATAATAATGATAATATTAATTTCCTTTGTAATCACTTTCATATGGAGAATCACAAAGCATTGTACAAACATTTATTAATTCACTTCATTTGAGATAAGTACATAGTAGAATCACCATTTTACAAATATAGAAGCAGGCACAGGCTACATCATTTTCCCTTTGCTGTATAGTCAGTAGCAGAGCTAATATGAACTCAGATTTGCTGACTTCCATGTTCTTCGAGTGTTTAAAAGCCCGTTGTATTATGCAAAGGAGATTAAAA
The DNA here is from genome assembly GCA_023553655.1 of Myrmecobius fasciatus. Taxonomy (NCBI): domain Eukaryota; kingdom Metazoa; phylum Chordata; class Mammalia; order Dasyuromorphia; family Myrmecobiidae; genus Myrmecobius; species Myrmecobius fasciatus. The sequence continues at coordinate 106,272 of JAJPUD010001580.1, forward strand.
TTTTAAACTCAGGCTTTTTTTTTGCTAGAATAAATTAGTAAATGGAATTCAAATTTCTTTCTTCTGTAAGGTCATGAATAGTCAAGCCATATTGATCCATGTGGTCCTTAACATTGACTTAAAAAAAAGAATTGGTTTACAATAGAGAACATAAACATCAGAATATCACTAATTCCTATAACAATATCTTGCCGAGGTACAGTAAAGCAAAATGAGTTGGAAGAAGAAGCCAGCTACCCTTCCTCCCACTCAAGCAGTCACCTAAGTACTTGTTCCTAAGTATTTTTAGTGCACTTTTTTTTGGCTTGGTAAAGCCTTGTCAGGGAGATTTAGGGGGAAAAATTAGGAGAGAAAAAAGGGACAAAGAATACGTTTGCAGAGACAGGAAAATTCATTTTAAAAATGATTACGCACTTGAGAAGGAATGTTTATTATCTTCCTGCTCTGCATACTTTTGATTTCTGTGGTTGATGATAATTATGCCTTGGATTTATACAGTTTGTTGTACTTTTTAAAGTGAATTCAGAGTCAGTAAACATTTATTAAGCATTTATTGTGTATCAGACCCTTTGCTAAGCACTGGGGATACAAAGAAAGGTAAAGCATGGTCCCTGTTCTCAAGGACCTCACAAAGTAATGGGGGAAATAAATGACATGTAAATAACTATGTACAAATAAACTACATACAGATAAATTGTAAATAATCAAAAAAAAACCTACAATTAAGAAGGATCAGGAAAGTCTTTTTGTAAAAGGTTGGATTTTTACTGTGACTAGAAGGAAGCCAGGTAAGGCTGGCAACAAGGAGTGAAGGGAAAGCATTCCAGGAATGAGAGACAGCAGTGAAGATGACTTGAATAGGAAGATGAATAATTGTTTGAGAGGAGCAACATCTTGCCTATAGGACAAAGTCAGGATATGCTTTATGTCTATTTTAAAGATATAACTGAATTTTCAAGTGATTAAACGACTTTCCAAGGTCAGAGCAGAAAAACTGGGATTATAATCCAGGTGTTCCTACTCTTAGTGTGATGGTTTTGCTGGCCGTAGTCTTTCACTTTATACTGCTTTTTCATTATTTTATTTTTTTGCTAATTTTCACTATCTCTTCTGAGGCAACTAGGTAATTCAAAACCAGAGTTCAAATTCTGCCTCAGATATTCCTAGTTGATGACCCTGGGCAAGTCACTTAATACTATTTACCTCAGTTTCCTCATCTGTAAAATGATCTGGAGAAAGAAATGACAAACAATTCCAGTATCTTTGCCAAGAAAAATCCAAATTAGTCCACTAACAGTTGGACATGTCAAATCAACAAAACAACAATAGCAGCAACAACAAATCTATCTCTCCTCACTACTTGTAACTGTTATTATCCTGACAAATTTAGACTTTTTTCCAAAATTTCTCTTTTATTGAGTTCATCTATTTATGTAATTTTTGCTATCATCTATGCACAGTGAATAATAAAATCTACATTAAAACAGCTCACATTTAAAGAATGTTTTAGGTAACAAAGGGTAACAATATCAATTCTGTGAAATAGGTATTTTCACCCATTTTACCAGCGAGGAACCTGGGGAACATGTAAAAATGATTCACTAACAGTAAAAGCTATTAAGTATCATTGAAATAGGACTTGAAACTCAGGTTGTCCGAATTCAAGCTTGGTGTCTTTTCACAGCATGGTGCTCTTTCTTCAGTTGTATCTCTTTCTCTCTAGAATCTTTTGTGACCTCCAGTCCCTTCTTCTACCCATTGGAAAGTTTCTTCTTTTCACATTCAGTCATCTTCTATCTAATCCCTAGGTATTAATATACTCTAAAGGTCTGCCTTTGCATCTCTCGTCTTTGTTTATCTTTTTTTTTTAACAAATCTTATTCATTTCCATGGCTTTGATTATAACTCTCTTCAGAGGACTTATATTTGTGTGTATGCTTATGTATGTATATGTATGTAAGTATCCTTCCCTGTTCATGAGATCAAAGGACCATAGATTTATTGCTGGGAAAGATTTCAGATGTCATTTAGTCTGTCCTCAATTTACAGGTAAAGAAATTGAGATTCATAGAATTTAAGTGAGCAAGGTAATAACTGAGGCAAGACTTCAAATCCAAATTCTCTGGTTTCAAATTCAAAGCTCTGTGTACTATACCACATTATTCTTGTTTTCTCCTTGAGCTCCTATTTCTGAATTCTTATTGGGTGTTTCCATTTGGTAAAACTCAAATCATATTCAAAGCTAAACTCATTATCTTTCCCTATAAACTGTGTTTTGCCAAACTTTTCTATTTCTTATTAATAGAATTATAGTCTTCTCAAGTATATAATCAGTCAATAAACATTTAGCAAGTGCCTTCTATATGTCAGGCACTGTGCTGAATATTGGGGATACAAATATGATAAAAGAAAGAAACCTTGTCCTCACAGAACTTACAGTATAATCGGGATGACTGTACTAAAATGAAGCTAAATAACAAAGAGGTTGGGGGCAGGGGAAAGAAGTAGCCATGCCCCAGAACAGTGAAGCTAGATGAGAAATGAGATGTTCTGAGCTGAGTTCTTCTCTGAAATGGAGATTTTGCAATTCATGGCTCACCCTTCAAGCATTGTGGCAGAGGAATGGTGATTAGATGGATTGTTCAACCTGATCAGATGTTGCAAGATTGAGGATCAAACCTTGGAATAGTAGTTCTTTATTTCATCTCGTTTTCCAGTCATTTACCAACTCTTGTCTATACCTCTTCCATGGTAATTCTCATATCTGCTGATTTCTTTACATTTAGAATGCTACCAGTCTAGTTAAGTTCTTCATTCTCTCTTACTATTGCTTTCTCATTAGTTTTCCTACTTCCAGTCTTTCACCTCTCCAATTCATCCTTCACTCAGTTAACAAAATACTCCTAAAGCATTTACCTGCTCCCAAAACCTTTTGTTTCTTCCTGTTGTTTTTGGATAAAATACAAATCTTTTAGCTGAGTTTTTAAAGTTCTCCAAAGACTGGTTCCAACTTGCTTTTCCAGCCTGATTTCATATTTTCTCCTCCAAGCACTTTGGTTTAGCAAAGCAGACTGCTACTTGTTCAGTCTAAATCTTGCCCTTATGACTTTGTGCTCATGCCTAGAATACTCCCTCTATTCCTTGTCTGTTGAAATCTTTTTTCTTCCTTCAGGGTTTAGCTCAGTTGCTGCCATCTCCTCAAAACCTTCTTTTTTAGCTAAAAGTTACCTTTATTTCCTCAACTTTTCTTATATGACTTAAACCCTTGTATCATACATGTGAGATCTCATTCCTATTAGATTAAAAACTCCTTAAGGGCAGGAACTGTCTTCATCTTTTTATTTTTAGTACTTAGCACAGTATCTTGCATGTATTAAGTGTTTGATAAATGTTTATTGATTACAATTAGTGATTAACTAGTCTCTCCTTATCAATTAGTGATAGAAACACCTAAAACTTGTGTAACATTAACTGCTTCTCCCCTTCCTCCCTCTTTTCTCTTTGTCTGGAAGGCTAAGGATATTAGATTTTACTTCTCTCTCAGGGTTCCCTAGTATCTTGAAGAGGGTTTGAGGGTTTGTGATATGTCATCTCTCTACAAATGGCTTCAGCCCCTACTGATGATGGTCCCTCAAGTATTGGAAGGCAACCCCTTGCTTTCTAGTTTCATTTAACCACTAATAGATAAGTTTTTACACAGAAATAGTTAAAAATATAATCATAAATATGCAAATTTACCATCCCAACATATGAGATACATAATCTCCTCCCTCCCTTTTTATCTCTTCAATCTCTGAAGAGAGAAAAAGGGGGCTCATAGATTGACATGGTTCTTATAGTACTAGTTCCAAAATCAAGCCACCTTCTCAGGCTCAAGCCCCAGACTTCCTGGCTTCTCAGGCTCAAGCCCCAGACTTCCTGGCTTCTCAGGGCTTCTGTTCCAGTCTGTCTGGCTGATTCCAAACTGCCTATAACCTTTACTCTAATGTGGTTATAACTCAGAGTCCCAGCTTTGGAAGATCATCTCAAGCACCTGAAATTGAGGATAAATGACACAGAACAGAAACAAACTCCCCTGGGTCCATTTCTGGGAGCTTGGGATAAAAAGAAAAAGCAAGGGAAGGAAAGTCCTTCCCCCTTCAATGATTCACTTCATGGCACCTATATTGTGAGGGAACTGTGATTTTCACCCTCTGGATGCAATAAATAAGAATGGTCAGAGAGAGCCTCAAAAAACCATCTCACTCTTGCCAGTTTTAAATAACCTATGAAGCTGCTCAAAGAAAGCCAACCTCACCTATATAGTACAAGATGTAGAGGTCCCAATGTCGGACAATCTGGACATGTTCCAAAGCCCCCAAAAGGGTGCCTTCATTTTAATTGAACTGGACAAGTCCAGAAAATCTTGGGTTCCTTTTTAAACAACCAAAACCAAGTTCCTTCTTTACCCCAAAGAATCACTTTATTGCTTATTTTCTTATTGATTGATGGAAACATTGTAGTCTCATAGTTTTATAGCCATATTTTATTCATTTCTCTTCAGTATCCGTTATGTTATCTATCATCAGGTTTTGCCAGTTCTCTCTCTTGGTATTTAATCACATTTATCTTTTTAATTTTTTCATTTTTATGATCATTATTCTGCAGCCATTGACTGGTTATTGATGTGGGAATCGTATCCAAATGGACATGCTATCTTTGTGCTATCAGACCAATGATTAGTTTGAGCAAAGAATTATTATATTTTGTTCTTTTGAGTTATGGAGAATGCCAGAGATATAGCTTATCTAAAATAGCTCTTATTATTTATATATATATATATATGTATATATATGTGTGTATGTGCATACACACACATATATATATACAAATATATATATATATATATATATTTAAACTTTGTTGTTAAGCCACTTTTCACTTGTCTTAACTCTTCATGATTCCATTTGGGGTTTTGCCATTTCCTTCTCCATCTCATTTTACAGATGAGGAAACTGAGGCAAATGGGGTTTATTGATTTGAACAAGGCCACACAGTAAGTGTCTGAGGACAGATTTGAATTTAGGTAGATGAGTCTTTGTGACCCCAGACCCAGTATGCTGTTCACTGTGCCATCTAGAGACCAAATAAATAAACTGCATAGATATAATTAGATGGGTTTGGTAGTGGTTTAATGGCCAGACTCAAAGTAATCATTAATGATTCAGTATTGTGAAAGGAAAAATATTAATACTGTATTCTGTGTTTTATGCACATGTTTCCTAGTAAGAACTTTTATTAACATTTTTTTTAAATCCAAAAATTTCTGCCTAGAGAGGAAAGAAGGAAGCAAGCATTTATTAATTCTCTAGTATGTACTGTAGACTTAGAAATGTTATCTCATTTGATTCTCACAACAATCCTGGGAGGTTGATGCTATTGTTTTCCCCATTTTACAGCTGAGGAAACTGAGATAAATAGAAGTTAAATAAAGGCTTGCCCAGGGTCACATAGTTAGCATATATGGGAGACTGTCTTTGAAATCAGGTCTTCATGACTCTAGGATTAGACTCTGCCCATTGTACCATTAATTTTCCTTTTTTAAAAAATGATCAGTTTTGGTATTTGCCAAATGTACATTGCCATGTCCAATGTCTACCAAAAATATAATTTTTTTCCTGAGGCAATTGGGGTTAAGTGACTTGCCCAGGGTTACACAGCCAGGATGTGTTAAGTGTATGAGACCAGATTTGAACTCGGGTCCTCCTGACTTCAGGGCTGGTGCTCTAACCACTGCACCACCTGGCTGCCCCTACCAAAACTATTCTTAAAAATATTTATCATATAGAGATAGAGATGGGAGGTTTGTGAATAATTTTTCAAGACTTCAGCACCTCTTTTTCTTATGCCTTTATCAGGTTTGTCAACTTTTTGGGGTCATCTTTCCCTTTTCATATCTCTGCCTTTATTTCACTGAGAATGAAAGTTTATGCTGTATATTCTTTATAGAAGCATATTCTTCATAGAATTTCATTACTACCTTATCCTTAGCACTAGGTATTGGTGCCTAAGTTGGACTTTTTCCAAATGTGCACCATTAGAACTTCAATGAGATGAATAGGTGTCCTGTGAAATGATGCTTCTTACTGAGTTTGTATAATTAATCTAACTATACTCGTTCCTTAATTTGCTTCTCTAAGGAAATCCTATGAGCTGTCCTACTTTGCAGTTTTGTTGTGCCCTCTGGTTTTATTTATAATGAAAATAAGTATGATTCAATTCCTCCTATAGTATGTGTTCCCTTACTGCCTCAACTGCTGTTGCTAATGCCTCCAGGTTCCACAATCAGTACAAGTTCTGTGATACTATACCCCTATCCAGTGTGTCCACAGTGTCTCTGTTTTGTGTTGTCTTAGGTTGGAAAAATGAGTCAGTGACTTCTTTTGGATTATCCCACTCAGAATTTGATTTGGCATGTGTTCAAAAAGTTGTTCAGAGGGTTCACTTTGCTGTCCTGGCTTTGCTCTCAGCTAAGTTAGTATTGATGGATGGCCTGTAGCTGAGTGATTCTTAGTACTCTGCTTTCTTTTTTTTTTCTTTTTAAGACACAGTGCCATTGTCACTGTAAAGAAAAAGGAGACCCCCCACTTTGCTTGTTTATAAAAGGGGGATATTAATGTTTGTGCTATCTATCTCACAGATTATTGTGTGAAAATTGTTTAGTAAAACTTAAAAGTATTATAAAAATGTGTGTTGTAATTGAGTTGTTAGTTGTTTTTGAGGGGTAGGAAGTATACATCTAAGACTAATGGGTGTATGATACAGAGATTCATATTTCAGTGCTTTCAAAAAGTAAAACTATATAAAAATGAAGTGGGCTTCCTAATGAGAAAGTGATTTCTTTGAATTGAGTTTCTTGAACAATGTTGAGATCACCACTTGATGGGGATGTTTTCAAAGAAATTTGTGCTTTAGGTATTGACTGGAATTAATGACCTTTGCAATCCCTTCCAAATTCTAGTAAGTTTGTAGGTGATACTGTGTTTCTGTTGTGAGCAAATGAGATTATGTTGTCAGAAAATCTGTAAATTAACTCAGTATAAAGGGAGATATGGTGGTGGGCTAATTTTTGAAGTGAAAGTACATACAGATCAATGGGAATTATAGACTTCTAACTACATTGCCATGAATGATGGAGGTCATTAAATGTAGTGTGCTTACCAAAGTGACCTGTCCAGTTCTCTCTGCCTTTCCTTTAAGGTCATACATTAAACTTAAAGGACTTTGGCTGTACAGATGAAGCTCTTGACTCTGGGGTATAGGTAGAATACTGCATACTCTGTCAGGCATTGTGGTGTGTTGGTTAGCTTTGTTAAACTGCTTTCTCTTTCTGTTTATCCTTTGTTACCTGGTCTGGCTCTGGGAGAGGAATGGAAGGAAGAAGAATTTATTCACAAGTTAGGTGATAAAAAGCTAGAAAATATCAATAAAAATAATATTAGGAACAAAAAAAGAAAATGGGTCTGTGAATTGTAGAGCACACTGATTATGTGATAAATTTAACCACTGGAGAATGATGGATAACTCCCATGAATAGTATTTCACTTCACAGACTAAAGCTAATAATGTGCCATAAACTAAGGAGAAAAACAAGATTAATTTTGTAAGGTTGTTTTGAAAGATAAGAAGAGAATTCTAAATTGTAGATTATATCAACATCCATTCTAGGATAGAATGATACTTAGTAGTAACAAATATAGACTAATACAGTAAAGGAAGAAAAATAGAATTTTATATATACAAAGTAAAGAACATCTGGAAAACCAGTTGAATGCAAGTGGTATTTAAAGCTTTTCACAAGTCATATTATTGAAAGATGGCAGACTAAACATTTTCTCCAGTCCCTAGATTACTAGGGATTGAGCATTAGCCCAACTCCTCTTCTCCCCGAAAGATGAACTTTATGCCAGGTATAAAATAATTACATCTGAATAGGGATTTAAAATAAAGTAAAGAAAGAGAGAAACATGACAGAGTAATAACTTTATGACGTTAGCAATTAGTCTGTTCACTTAGCACTTTAACCTATAACCACCCGCCCAGTGAGGACATACACCAATCTATGGGCATATACTTGGGACCCACACTTTGAATCCTCTGCTGATGCAGATACTAGTAATATGCTCCAATCTCTGCCCAGTATCTGCCCTATGAGGCAGACATAGATCCTTCTCATCCATATGAGGTGGAAGAAGAGGGAATCAGGCTGCCTTCTGCCATGTGGGTCCCCTAGACCAGGGATTCCACAGGCTTTTGATTCTTTCTAGAACAACATTCATGCCCTCCTCCATCCCTGCAAAAAAGGTATAGTTGTTCTGAACCAGAGAAGAAAAGGATGAGGGCCATGGCAAGAAGTGGGACAGATGGTTAACATGAGTGATTGGGATTGAAACATAGGTTGTTAAAATGCAAATTTTCTAGTATAGAAGGAGACTGGGATAACTTCTCAGTTTAGCTCTGGGGATGTACCCATCATGAATGAGGAAGGAGACAGAAAATGAATGATAGGGAGGAATTGAAAGAAAAAAGCTGAAATACTAGATATTTCAAGAAGAAAATTCAATTAAAAACTAGAACAGAAACAGATAAATCAAGAGAGAGCATCATAAAACTAGAAGAAAAGTTGAATAGTAAATATTGAAAAGGAGTGCAAAAGTTGCTTAATAAATTTTACAAGATAAAAAAATTGAACCAATGTCCATTAAAAAAAAGCTCCATGGACTTTCCTAAGAAAGCATGGAAAACAAAAAGAAATCACAGAATTGTTCAAAAAGAAATGAAGTCCAAATTAAAAAGAATAAATGTCTAAACATAAATAATTAAAAGATTTTAAAAGTTGAATCCACATGGGCCTAAAGGTGAGATGATGTGACCAGTGGGAAGAGTAACAATCATGGAAAGGGCAAGGGTTAGAATTGGACCACATAGTTTGGGACAAAAGGTAAATTCTACCAAGAAGTGTTGCTTTTATTCCTGTGATTTCTCTCATTAAATGATACTTCTCAGAGTAAAATTCAACAGGAAAAAAAGGATAGTAGAATAAGATCTAGAGAAACTATATAGGGATAGCTAGATGGTACAGTGGACTCAGAAAGACTCATTTTTGTGAGCTCAAATCTGGCCTCAAACACTTACTATCTGTGTGACCCTGGGTAAATCATTTAATGCTGTTTGCCTTGTTTCCTCATATGTAAAATGAGGTAGAGAAGAAAATGGCAAACCATTTCAGTATCTTTGCCAAGGAAACTCTAAATGGAGTCACAAGGAGTTGGACATGACTGAAACAACTGAACAACAAAATAAAAATTACTTAGAAGAGGAAACTTAATCTGATATGTTAGAAACTTTAACTCCATCAGGAATACAAAGAGATTAGAGAAGGACTAAATAAGATAAAAATGAAAAATCATAGAATTAATATTCACATACCTAAAAAATAAAGAACTGCATACAATCCAAATGAAAGGCTAGAACAAAATTATCATACGTTAGGTGACTCTAAAAAGCAATTGAAATAATGCTATTAAACAAAATTGTTATCAACAGAGATAAAAAAGAGATTAAATTCTATTTAAAAGAACTCAAAGAAAAGAAACCAATATTAACATTAAATTTATCTGCACTAAATATCACAACATCTAAACTCATAAAGGAAACATTAGCTGAATTGAAAAAATAGTAACAATAATATGAGACCTTAATGTTACTGTCTCTGACCTGGAAAAATTCAACAGAAAGATAAACACAAGAGAAAATATAAAGTTGAAAGCTCTTCACAACTCAACTTCTTCCTGATTGTCCAATCTTCTTTTATATTACTCTTCTTTTTTTAAAAAAAAAAAGCTTTTTATTTGCAAAACATATGCATGGGTAATTTTTCAACATTGACCCTTAAAAAGCTTTCTGTTACAAATTTTTCTCCCCTATGCCCACTCCCTTCCCTAGATGGCAGGAAGTCTAATACATTATATTACTCTTCTTTAAAAAAAGACATATTTTCCCTTTTTTGTATAGAGTGGCTTCATACTTCTTCCAAGTCAATTTTTTTCAAAGTTTGCTATTGTGAGTAAAATTTTACCTGTCTTTCCCCACATTATTCCATGTGATTCTGTAATAGGGAGATGAGTCAACAGAATTATTCTTTCATACAGTGAAATTTCAAAAGATTAGATGATGGTAGGGTAGGACTCTCTTTGCAAATCCATCTCCTTGCTTTAATCAAAAAACATAGGAACTTTTAGGATACTTTATGGAGTATTTTGTATATTTATATGATAATACAACCACAGTGGATATAATCAATGTCCTGTTTCCATGGTTCAGAGCTTTGTATTGATTTGTGTAATGTATGTGGGGAGAACAAGTGAGGGGAGAAGCAACAACTCCATCTTGAGATAAGGGAGAATATTAGTGGAACCTAAAATTCCCTTAGAATTGAAAGCTTTCACAAAACCCAACTTTAAAAGAAGCATGAAGTTAACCAATAAAAACAGATAATTGTCATTTTGAAAGGGCAAACTGGGCTTTAAATCTGAGGGTGGAACAATTATACATAGAGGGTTGGTTGAACATATGAATATAAACTTGGTTTAACATATTTTCTATAAAGTGATACTTTTCTACCATGTCTCCAGGTCCATCAAGTTTAAACAGTATTTTTGTCATGTTGTAGCCTTTGCAAAATTTATAATCAGTTATCTTAAATGTCAAGAATATAGTTGTCTAAAAATAATTCCAAATACTTTTAAAGAAGAGATTGATTTTCAGTTTTCAAAATACAGTTTTAATGTTTGATTCTTTGTTGCTTCCTTACCTGAGCAGCAATGTATTTAATGCCAATCTAGCAATTATAATTCGTTCAAAGTATTTTAGTGACAGTATGACACAAATAATTAGTGTATAATAATCATATTGATGATAAAAGACTCCCAAAGTGAAAGAAATATTTAAAAGCATTTCTTTAAAGGTAAAAGAGCAAGCCTCTCAAAGATATGATGAGCTGTTAGAGTTCAGTCTAGTAGTCTAATAGACAAATATGGATGGCATGGGTGAGGAAAGTGCTAGGCTGGGAGCCAGGAAGACCTGAGTTCAGATTTGACCTCAGATATTAACTATGTGACCTGAGCAAGTCACTTAATCTCTTCTTGTCTCAGTTTTCTCATCTATAAAATGGAGGCTCCTGCCTCCCAGGGTTGTTGTGAGGTTCAAAGGACATAACAGCTGTAAAGCACTTTACACAATGCCTGACATACAGTGAGAGATATATAAATATTAATTATTATTAGGAGGTGGCACTTGAGATGATCCTTGAAGAAAGTTAAGGATTCCCAAGGTGAATCCTTAACTTTCTTCAAGGATCATCTCAAGGAAATCATTTCAGGAGTAAGAGGACAATTACCTGAGGAAAGAAATGGAGGGGGAAGACCCTGCAACACATAGGAAACTGAAAGCAGTGGAAAATAAAATTTTATTAAATATAATTTTATTTTAAAGGTATTTAAGCAGTTATTAAATATATACTAGGCACTGTGCTTGTGATACAAATATGAAAAGTAAAACAATCCCCTCTCTCAAGGAACTCACTTTTTTAAAAAAAAATATTTATTTAGGTTATACACATATATTCATTTTTTACATCTTTTCATATGTCATATTGGGAGAGAAAAATCACAACAAAAGGGAAAAACATGAGGAAAAAACAGAAGGAAAAAGGGTGAAAATAGTATACATTGATCCACATTCATTCTTCATAGTTCTCTCTCTGGATCCAAAGTTTATTGGAATTGAATTACCAATTGCTAAGAAGAACCAAGTTTATCATAGTTGATTATCACACAATCTTGTTGTTTGTATATAATGTTTCCCTAGTTCTTGCTTCACTCACCATCAGATCATGTAAATCTTTCCAGGATTTTCTAAAATAAGCCTGCTTATCGTTTTTTAATAGAACAACAAAATTCCACTACTTTCATATATACCATAACTTATTCAATCATTCTCCAATTGATGGATATTCACTCATTTTCTAATTCTTTGACACCAAAAAAGAACTGCTAAAAACATTTTTGCACAGATGGGTTTTTTTCCCTCTTATGATTTCTTTGGGGGTTCCGACCCAGTAGTACCACTGCTGGATCAAAGGATATGCACAGTTTTAGAGGGTACAGAAGAAGTTATATTCTAATGGGGAGGTGAGAACATTTTAAAATATATGTACTGTAAACATAAAGTGAATAATTATAAATATATAAAACAGTTAAATACAAGGTAGTTTGAGAGAGAGGGTACTAGAAATCGAAGGGACCAGAAAAGGTTTCATGTAGAAGATGGTGTTTGTGTTATATCTTAAAGGAAGTGGCCGGTGCTTTGAGGCAGGTTGAAATATGGAAAGAGCCCCAGGCACAGGACATGGCCATTTCAAAAGCAAGGAGAAAGGGAATGGAGAGTCAGCTGAATCTTTAACTTGGCTGTGGAATGGGGCTGGACAGATTGGATGGAGTAAAGTTGTTAAGGAAGTATAAACTGAACAGAGGAGTTTTAATTTTGCCCTAGAAACAATAGGAAACCACTTGAATTGATTAAGTAGGGGAACCACATGGTCATTTCCCTTAAAGAAAATTACTTTAGCATCCAATCAACTAAGAGAGTTGATGGCATTATCTTTTGGCCAAAATGCTACTCTTTTCCTGACTATTACTGTTACTGTTAAGGACATCACCAACCTTCTAATCACCCAAACTTACAACCTAGTTGTCATCTGGTTTTACTTACTTATCTCCCTATCCCCTTCCAATCTTTTTCCCAATTCTTTCTTTTTTACTTCACAACATCACAGATTTAGACCCTCTTTTTACCTCTGATATTTACCACCCCCCTGGTATAGCCCATTTTTTCCCATCACATCTTAACTATAGCAGTAGTTTTCTGATTGACCTCCCCACCTCAAGTCTTTACACCAACTTCTCTCTTGTCTACTCAGCTACCAAAATGATCTTTCTAAAACACAGGTCTGACCATGCCAAGTACTTATCTATTGAATAAACTATAATGATTCCCAGTTACCTCCAGGATAAAATATAAAATTCTCTTTTTTACTTTCAGCTCCCATTTATGATTTTATTTTTTCATATATCCTACTTCCCTCCAAATATTTATTCTATGCTACCATAACTCTGACTTTTTTGCTGTTCTCCAAAGAAGACATTTCATTTTCTTTAGTTGTCCCTCATGTTTGTAATCCTCTCTGTCCTGATTTCTGCCTTTTGGTTTCTTTGGTTTCCTTAATTAAAATCATATTTTTTTTGCAAGAAGCCTTTCTTAATCTTCAATGCTAATGCCTTTCCTCTGAGATTTTATATATATATACATATATATATACACATATAAGAAAAATAGAGAGAATGCTGTCCATTAAACATATATAGATTATATAATAATAATTAATCTTATCCTAATCTTTTGAAATGGTAGCAATATTTTAACTAGAGAGAATGATTAGTTAGAGTACTCCATTTTCCAACTACTTTGGACAAGTTTACCAGATAGCAGAGATTATTATAACTTAAAAGTCCTTTCCAAACTAAACTAAATTTGCTGTGTGACTCCAAAGCAAAGTTGGGGGTCTTGGGGCAGTCCAAAAGGCAAAGCCTTGACCCTTCTCTGAAGTTACTCAGGAGTACAAGTGTGCAGCTAAAGCTTTGACCAACTTTAACATATTCTGTACTAATCCTAAATTGTTTCTTTGCCTTTGTGCCAGTAATAATTTATACTTACTTGGCTTTAGCCGCAAGAAGAGTACAACACAACCATAGAGAATAGTAGGCATACATTTTCTTGGAATGCAGTCAAAATCAAAGTAAGACGTAATAAATACATGGGTAGTGATACAGAAGACAGAGGCCACAGATATAATGTAAAATGAGTTTTCATAGCCAGAGAAAAAAAGAAATGAGAAAAGCAGAAAGAAGACAAAAAGATTAAGATTCATGACAGTCACTTTTGCTAAGTTCTCCCTGTGTGCCAGGTGTTGTACTAAGGGCAAGAGGTATAAAAAAGCCCCCCCCCCAAAAAAAAGCCCTTGTTCTTATGGAGCTTTTCTATTATAGAAAAATGACTGGATACACATAAAATATTTAGTGAGTGAAAAAAAAGTTATCTCAGAGGACAAGGCAGTAGTAACTGGGGGGCATGGGAAAGACCTCCTACAGAACCTTGAAGGAAATCAGACTTAAAGATGAGGGAGGGATGGGGTACCATAAGTCAGGTTCAGCAGATAAAGGAATGGATCACAGAGTATAGGAAGTGGTATATGATATAAGGAGCCTGGGAAGTTAAAAATGAGTCAGATCCTAGAGCTTCAAATAAATGTTAATGAGGCAGGTTTATATTGATTTGGTAAAGCATAGAGAGCCACTGGGCTTAGTGAGTTGTGGGGTAACATGGAAGGACCAAACTTGAGAAACCGTTACATTTTGGTGGCTAAATGGAGGGTGATTTTGAGTGGTTGTTCATGAAGGGGAGCCATTGGGCTCAGTGTCGGGAAGACCTGAGTTGTTAATCACAAGAATGAACCCTAAAATTTGAAATAATTTTAGAAAGAAACTTTTGGTCATTTGCTAAAGGAAAGAGCCAGAAGAAAATGTGACTTCTTTCTGATGCTCAGTGAGGTTTGGGTTATGCAAGACAATTGTCACTTTGGACTGTTTGTAGACTTCTATGTAAAGCAATTAAAAAAAATATGTGAGTTTTCCTGGGGATGTGGGGAGGAGAGGGAAGGAGGAAGGAGATGCCATGCAGGAATGGGGCTAGTACTTAGTTTAAGGACACAATGGGACCAAAGACAGAGAAATGAAAACAGGGAAAGAAACACACAGGGCTGAGGCTGGCCACGTTGGGGCTTGGCTGGAAGCAAGGGGAAGAACACATGGGGTGTAGACATATTGAAGCTAGACACATAGAACACTGTACAGTGAAGTTAACATAGGTGCATTGTTTGTTGTTTTTAGTAATATGGATTTCAGAATTATTTAAATGAAACTGATTTTGTGAAATGAAGATTTATGTGAAGTGAGAATTGTTTGGTTAGGGTTCAGATCAGAAGACCAATACAGGAATTTCAGAACTCCATGGAGTGATTCATGGAGTTTTGCAGAGAGGAAGGTTACCAGCCAGCTCCATTGTGGTGTATGTTATTAGTATAATCATTGATATATGGGGAAACTAAAGCACAAGCACTGTGGGGACCCCAGACAAGACCCAAGTAGGATCTTAAACATTCTCTGCAGCCATCTGGTTTCTTTGAGGTCAGCCTGACCTTTACAGTAAACTTTTGTTTTTGACAGTTTTATGGCCACAGAAAGCTAAGTTCAAACAACAAAATAAATACAAATTTCTGAATAATAAAATATTTCTCTACAAAGGTCAAATGTAACCTTAGGCACTTTGTAGCTGTGTAATCCAGGGTCAGTCATAACCTGTTTGCCTCAGTTTCCTCACGTTTTAAGTAGGGCTAATAATGGCACCTACCACTGAGAGTCAAATGAAATAATAATTTTAAAGTGCTTAGCCCTGGAAAATAGTAAGCATTATATAAATGTTAACTATTATTATTATTACCATTAAAATATGCATATATAAGCTTTGGGTTCATTTCTCTCAACTCTAAATCCACTAACAACTTACACCTAAAGAGCACAGCTACCTCTATATTCAATGATTTAGGAGTAACTTCAGAGGTTGGAATATATAGAAAACCATTATTATTGCTCTTGAGCTCCTATTTATATGTTGCTTCAAGTAGCAATTGCTAGTGTTTAACACCCCAATATCACTTAACTTGTTTATATTTCCTTTATATCACTGAGACACCAATGAACTTTTATAGAGGGTTATTTGCTAAAAAGAAAAAAAAAGTGACCAGAAGTGAAGTTCAAAGCATTTGTTTAATCTGAGATACCCTTTCCCCTTCTGTTTGAAGTGGACTTGACCTTTAGTGACAATTACTAGATGTTTGTCCTACCACGTTCACTTCTGGACTCATGAGTCAAAAGCCTCCTGGAAGAGAGATAATAATTTTGTCTATTTGTACCTTCTGTATACACGGTCAATTTCTACTTAGCAATAAATTAAAAGGCTCTTCATTACTGCTCAGAAATAGGAAATGTCACAAAAGACCTGTGCATGTTTTGAATTAGGGGCAGGACCCCATCCCTTGTCAACCATCATGTATTTATAGAATCAGGTTTCTACATCTATATTGTGAAGCTACTTATTCATTAAAAGGCTAATTACTGGAAAACTATATCATCCTAGACCAGGTAACTTGGAGATGCTTTCTAGGATATAATGGCAAGGTTGTACTTGAAGCAAAAATGCAGATTTTTCAAAAAAAAAAAGGGAAAAGGACCATTTGTACAAAAATATTTCTAGCAGTTCTTTTTGTGGTGGCTAAGAATTGGAAATCGAAGGAATGTCTATCAATTGGGGAATGGCTAAACAAGCTGTGATGTATACTTACAATGGAATATTGTGCTATAAGAAATGACAAACAGGATGATTTCAGAAAAATCTGGGAAGATTTACATGAATTGATACATAGTGAAGTGAACAGAACCAGGAGAATGTTGTACACAGTAACAGCAATATTGTTTGATGAATGTGAATGACTTAGCAGTTTTCAGCAATATTATAATCTAAGACAATTCTAAAGGACTAATGATAAAGCACCCTGTCTGCCTTTAGAGAAAGAATTGATATTGTTAAGAATACAGACTGAAGCATGCTATTTTTCACTTTTTTCTTTTATTTGAATCTTTCAGTACAAAATGACTAATATGGAAGTGTCTTTCATAATTGTACATGTATAACATAAAAATAATGTAGATTTACTTCACAGATAAAGGAAGAGGATAATTGTTTACAAAGGAATCCTGAATAAAATTCCTTCAAATAGTGCTCTTTCCTTGTGTATTTAAAATAGAATTAATTTTTAAAACATAACCACCTCAAAAAGATCACATACCACTTTTCAGGAATAATAATGAAGATAATGACATGATGATAGCTCACCTTTGTATAGTGCTTTAAAGTTTATGAAGAGCTTCTCCATTCAAAATGTAATGTAAGTTACTGCTGGATTTGTTGCCATGGGAGTCAGTCTGTACTATGAAAGTATTTTATGTAAGAGAACTGTTCATTGTTTTTTTTAAAAGGAAAGAAAGAAAGTGTAACATTTATATTTAAATCTTATTATGAAAGTGCACATTTTTCCCCATAGGAAAACTTCCTTATGTATATCTACTTTACTCTTAATTTTACTGCTTTATGAATAATGCTGAGAGGTAGTTCTAGTGCATTTGCTAAGCTTAAGAGAAAAAAATTATAGAGGACTATTAACATAATCAGTGTTATAATCCTTCCTATAATGCAACATTAGTATAATTCCAAGAAAACAAGCTGTTTCTTTAAGCTATGCACATAGTTTATATTAATAGTCTGGCCTACACAATCCCATCTACCCCCTATCCAACAAGGAAGTACATTGTTAAGTAAATCACCTTTTTATGAGTATTTTGCTAGAATAGTAAACTTCTTATGGAGGCTTGAATAAAAGAGAATGAGTTGAATAAAAGAGAACTTCAGTGACTGGTTGGAAATCTGCTGTCATCTAAGAGTTGTAGATGTTATAGTCTTAGAAATGAAAATACAGAGCAAGGGGAACATAACCAGGATGAAAGAAGTGAGAGAAGAATTGGAGGCATTATAGGGATCTGAAAAGATAAGGGTTGGAGTGCCACACATTGCCTGGCAGGGAAAGAAGAATCTTGAAGAAAAATAAAAAATACACAGGTGAAATTTCTACAGAAATTAAGTGATAGGAAAGAGGTCCCAAAAATATATGAATCAGATATGTCAGAAAGTTTTGACTTATATTGGATATGCCCCAAATTGACAGCTTGATATGATTGAAGCAAAAACTTTATGCTTCAAACGTTGTTTTAAGGATTATGGAATGATGTCATCTCTTCTCATTCTCTGGTTTTTAGAAATTCTTAGATTGGGGATGGCTGATAGGAGAATGTCTATACTGGGAAGCTACTTCAGGCTGAGGGAAGTTGACTCAATTGTTACTCAATTGTTGAGTTGAAGTTACTTCATTATGCCAATCATTTCTTCTCAAATATTGGGTATCAGTTCATGAGATATAGATTCAAAGCTGGAAGAGATCTCATCTGACACTTAATTTCTATTCCGTTGTTGTTGTTCAGCCATATCTGACTCTTTGTGACCCCATTTGAGGTTTTCTTGGCAGAAATGCTGGAGTATTTGCCATTTCTTTTCCCAGCTCATTGTCCTTGATCATTAACTGAGGTGAACAAGTTTAAGGGACTTCTCAGAGTCACACAGCTGGTAAGTATCTGAGGCCAGATTTGAATTCAGAAATGAGTTTCCCTACTCCAGACCCTGCACTCTCTGCACTACGGCACCACCTAGCTACCTTCTCATTTCTCAAGGCAAGCCTTGAAAACCAAAAGATACGATGAAAGTATTGACCTGTATTGGTAAAAGGGAATTTCTTTATCGGAAGGTTCCTTATGCCAGTGTATAAAATCTAGTCCCAATTTATCTCCTACAATTTCTAAAACGAGGACTGCCAAATTTTATGTTTATCTAAATTGCTTTATGTAATAAAAAGTTCCTAAAATGAAAATGAAAAATCTTTTTGTAAAGGACATAAGATATTTCTGTTTAGTTCTTCTGGAACTAATATTGTTTTACATATATCAGGTTCTAACCCTAGGTGTTAAAATACTTCCTTATAGTTATATCCCATTTTTAGGAAGGAAAAAATTGAGGTTCAGGAATATTAAAGTCACCATAAAAATGAAATGTGAAAATTCTTATGGACACTGCTGTGCTTTCCTTCCTCCTCTCCCCCTTGTCTTTCTCTTCAACTACTTAGAGGAAATAGTGTCGGTTACAAATAGGAATTTGAGTTGAAAATTAATTATTAAGATGTACTTCATAATTTTGTATTTTACAGGAGGTGTTTATATAGCGTCTGTCACTTGTCTGATGTTTTCCTGGCAAAATATAGATTTTTCTTGTTGAGAGCAATTTTTTTGGTAGTTGTAACTATTAATAGTGTTTTACAAGCTTTTATCTAATATTTCTTTTAGGTAACTGAAAGAGGGTCTTAGGACTTAAAGGTGAAATTTATTTAATTTGTTTGATCAACACTGAAATACATTTATCAGATGCTTACTTTATGTCTGGCATCGCCCTTTGAGAGCTGCCCTCACACAGGGTTTATGTGAAGGTCCACAATGACCTGTAGGCATATAACATCTTTTAGTGTATTTTACCCTCTTTCAGAATCTACAAATTATAAGTATCTATTTAAGTTAAATTAAGTAGCATTTTTCTAGCCTGTGCAAATAGTTTCATAGCCACCAAAATTATTATATTGCAATACTAAAAGGATTCAAGATTTTAATATTATGAAACAACCCCTTTATGCCTTTTTATGGCTCTAGAAAAATCATCATCTTTATTAATCTTTTTCTGCTAATGATCCTCTTTTAATTTAAAATGGTTCAGATAGTCAATAAGCCTGTACTTTATTATGAAATTGTTTTTTTTTTCTGTAGACCAAAATATATGGGAGTAGGTCCAGATGGATTTACATGTGAATTCTACCAAACATTTAAAGAACAGTTAACTCCAATATTATATAAACTATTCGAAAAAATAGGAAATGAAGGACTCCTACCAAACTCTTTTTATGATACAGATATGGTACTGATACCTAAACCAGGTAAAACAAAAACAGAGAAAGAAAATTATAGACCAATCTCCTTAATGAATATTGATGCAAAAATCTTAAATAAAATATTAGCAAAGAGATTACAGAAAATCATTCCTAGAATAATACACCATGACCAAGTAGGATTTATACCAGGAATGCAGGGATGGTTCAATATTAGGAAAACTATTAACATAATGGACTATATTAATAACCAAACTAACAAAAACCATATGATAATTTCAATAGATGCAGAAAAAGCATTTGATAAAATTCAACATCCATTCCTATTAAAAACATTAGAGAGTATAGGAATTAATGGACTTTTCCTTAAAATAGTCAGTAGCATCTATTTAAAAAAGTTTTTTTTGCAAAGGTCAATGTTGAAAGGTCACTCATATGTTTTGCAAATAAAAAGCTTTATTAAAAAAATATATGGGAGAGCTTATTGCTAAGAAATTTATTCTATTGGAAGTTCCTGGAAGATGTAACTGCAGCTATTCTTTGGCAGTAGTAAATTTAACACTGTCTCCTTCCTTCCTTCTACTGATGCTAGCTCCCCAAAAGAAGGATGTAGGTGAAGGTGAGATTGTAATCATTTCTCTAAGAATTTACCTGTTAGCCTTTTTGTCTTGTTTTCTGTTTCTCTATTAGTCACACTAATGCTTACTATTGACTTGAAAAAGGGATCTGCTGTTATACAAGATCTGAAGAATACAGATTTAGATGACTTTGTCCCTAATTATTATTATGCTGTTGTTGTTCAGTAGCTTTTCAATCATTTCTAACTTTTTATGACCCCGTGGACCAGGCTTCTCTATCTTCCACTATCTTCTGAAGGCTGTTCGGGCTTATGTTCTTTGCTTCCATGATACCATCTATCCCTTTCATCCTACGCCATCCCCTTCTCCTTTTGCCTTCAATCTTTCCCAACATCAGGATCTTTTCTAAAGATTCTCATCTTCTCATTAAGTAGCCCAAGTAGGTAAGCTTCAGCTTCCAATGAATAGCTTGAATTAATTTTTAAAGCATTGACCAATTTAATCTCCTTGCTGTCCAAGGGACTTTCAAAAGTCTTCTCCAGTACCATGATTTGAAATTGTCTATTCTATGGCACTCAGCTTTCTTTATACTCCAACTTTGATAGCCATATATTGCTAATGGAAAAATCATATCCTTGATCATACAGACATTTGTGGATAAGGTGTCCAGATTTTCTATATCTTTCCTTCCAAGGAACAAGCATCTTTTATTTTCATGGCGGCAGATACTATTTGCAGTGATTTCTGAGACCAAGAATATAAAATCTGACACTGCTTCCATTTCTTCTCTGTTAGGAAGTGATGGGATCAGTTACCATTATCTCAAGGTTTTTTAAATATTAAATTTCAAGCCAGCTTACTCTCTCCTTTTTCATTCTAATCAAGAGGCTTCGTGATTCTTTTTCACTTTCTGCCATCAGAATGATATTTACTGCCATCTGAAACGTTGATCTTTCTCCTGGAAACTTTAGTTCTGGCTTTTGATTCATTCAGCCTGGAATTTTGCATAATGCACTTTACATATAAATTAAATAAATAAGTTGGCAATATATCACCTTATTGTATTCCTTTCTCAGACTAATTAGTTTACTGTTCAGTTGTTCCATGTTTGCTTCTGTTGCTTCTTGACCTTGTACTTTCATCTCTTTGATGACTTGTCACATATTGTTGTGATCCCTATAGTCAAAGGCCTTAGTGTAGTCAATAAAGCAGAAGTAGAGGGTTTTCTGGGATTTCCTTACTTTCTCCATAATCTAGTGAATGTTAGCAATTTGATACCCAGTTTCCTTACCTCTCTGAAAACCAGCCTGCTTTTCTAGTAATTCTCAGTTCATGTATTAGTGAAGCTTGCCTTGTAGAAAAGAATCTTAAGCATAACCTCCTTGCTGGTACCTGAAATGAGCACAGTTTGGTAATTCAAACATTCTTTGACATTGCCGCTCTTTAGGATTGGGTCATAAACTGATCTTTTCCAATCTGGTGGCCACTTTAGTTTTCCAAATTTGCTGATGCATTGAGTGCAACACTAAGTATACCCCTATTTTCTCCTGTCCTCTTGTCATCTAGTTTCTATAAAGTTGGATTAAACTTCAGAAGTGGGAAAGACCCGGATTGAAATAGAAGTAAAACTGAGTTAAAACTATATTGACTTTAAACAGAAATTCTGTAGCAGATGATCATTTGTCTTCATGACTTTAGCCTATATAACATCTTTCCCATGTGTCCCCTTAGAATCCCTCTGCTCTAGTCTATGGCCTTACTATTTCTTACCTGGATTATTGCAATGTCACTCCTCTCCAATCCATTCTACAAAATTGTCAAATTTCTATTCCCATGACATGGATATGACTATGCTGTTATCTAACTCAAAACTCTTAAGTGGCACTATATTAATTCCAGTTTAAAATATAAAACCTGACATCTGATATTTTTCTAAGAGTTTTCTTTTATTTATTTATTTTTATTAAAGTTTTTTTTTATTTGCAAAACATATGTATGGGTAGTTCTTCAACATTGACCCATAAAAAGCTTTCTGTTACAAATTTTTCCCCCCTAGTCCCCTCCCCTCCCCTAGATGTCAGGAAGTCCACTACATGTTAATTATGTTAAAATATTTGACAAGCCGAATATATCTATACATATTTCCACACATCTTGCTGTGCAAGAAAAATCATATCTACAAGAAAAAAAATCTGAGAAAGGAAACACAATGCAAACAAACATCAATAGAGAGCATGAAAATGTTATGTTGTGGTCCACATTTCACATCCCTCTCTCTGGGTGTATATAGCTTTCTTCAGTGAACAATTGGAAGTGGTTTGAAACATTTCATTGTTGAAGAGAACCATGTCCATAGGAATTGATCATTATACAATCTTGTTGCCGCGTATAATGATCTCCTGTTCTGCTCACTTCGCTCAGCATCAGTTCATGCAAGTCTCTCCAGGCCTCTCTGAAATCATCCTGCTGGTCATTTCTTGCAGAACAATAATATTCCATAACATTCATATACCATAATTTGTTCAGCCATTCTCCAATTGATGGGCATCCATTCAGTTTCCATTTTCTTGCCACTACAAAAAGGGCTGCCACAAACATTTTTGCACATGTGGGGCCCTTTCCCTCCTTTAAGATCTCTTTAGGATATAGGTCCAGTGGAAACACTACTGGGTCAAAGGGTATGCACAGTTTGATAACTCTTTGAGCATAGTTCCAAATTGCTCTCCAGAATGATTGGATCCATTCACAGTTTCACCAACAATATATCAGTGTCCCAGTTCTCCCACATCCCCTCCAACATTCATCATTATCTTTTCCTGTCATCTTAGCCAATCTGACAGGTGTGACATCTGATATTTGATAAATTAAAGGCTGATATCCACCAAAATCTCCACTATTTTTGATATGGTTTAATATCTATTTAAATCTTTCTATGGTTGTATTATACAGATGATTTTTAGAACCTATGTGCAAAATTACATTTTATCTTGCTAAATTTGATACATCAGTCTTTCCTACCTGATTCTCTTAAAAATTTAAATCAGTTATATATTATATTCTGTCCCCAGCTTTGTCATTCGAGCATCCCTCAATTTTTGTATCATTCAAGGCATCAATAAAACTGTTGAACAGAATAAAATCTCTATGATCTCTCTCCTTCCTAATTTTTATTTTACATTATTACCTTTACTATCCATTTTATATTATTTTGCATACACTTTTCATTGCAGTCAAACTAGTCTAGTAATAGTAATTTCCTACTTCAGGCCTTTGGATAGGCATTTCTCCATGTCTAGAACACATTCCCTCCTCTCCAGCACTTCTAAGCATCCCTAGTTTGTTTCAGAATATGATTCAGATGACAGCTACAACATGTGACCTTTCCCAATTTTTTCCCTTCCACCAATTTGGTAGCCTTTCACTTTGTATATATTTACATAGTGTATTTCCCCAATACAATATAAACTCCTTGGGAGCAGAGACTGCACGTTGCTTTTGTCTTTATATCAGTAGCCGTCATTCATAGTGCCTTCTGCTTACTAAATGTCCTCAGCTGCTCAAGGTTTCTCCGCTTCTCAGTCTGATACACTTATTCAGTATTACTGAACTATTGTTATGTTCCCCTTTATTAAAACCTATTCACTTGTCTCTCATTCCTATAAGGCATTGCAATTAACTAACAGTTACAGTGGAAATCATTTCCACAAACAAATTTATGAGATATTATTCTTATATAATTCTAGAAATATTTCATCCCACCAAGGAATGGTATGAAACCTCAAAGTTTAGAAAGAATGATTTTCAGAATTTCATGCTTTATGTCTGACCAATGGGAAATATACTTAAAATATACTTACTTCTCCCTTGCCTCAAATCACTACTTAATGGTGTATGTCAGAGTACATCTTTGTCCTTTTTCTGTTCAACAATTTTGTCGATGGCTTGAATGAAGATATTGAGGGAAGCCTGCCAATCAATTTTGCCAAGTGACACAAAGCTGGGACAAACAAATAAAATGTTATACGATAGAAAGAGATTTTTAAGAAATTCAGATAGGATAGAACAAGAGATAAAATTTAACAAGATGAAATGTAATTCTAAAATTCACCTGCACTGTACATCCATGGGAATAGACTTAGCTAAACAGCAAACCATATGGAAAATAGCTGGAGATTTTGGTTGATTTAAATCTTTAATTTGTCAGCAGTGTGATTTTGTTACCAAATAGGCCCAAGTAATTTTAAGCTGCATTAATTGTTATCTAGAATGAAAGTGATTGATCAGGTGTATTCTGTGTTATTCATGCCAGGTATAGGATTTTGAATTCAGTTTTGAGAAATACACATTAATAAAGTCACTAAGAAGCTAGAGAAGGGCAGCTACCAAGATGATGAGGTAAACTGAAAATTTGCCAGGTGAGGGTTCAATTGATGGGGCCAAAAGCATTTATCCTGGAAAAGCAAAAACATGGTAAGTGTCTTCAAATATTTGTTAAACTGTCATATGAAGGAGAGATTAGACTTACTCTTTGTTGCTCCAGAAGCAGAACCAACAGATGGGAGCTATAAAAATGTAGGCTTAATAAAAGGTAGAACTTGCTAGCATTGATATCTCTTTTAAAAAAAGAGAAAGGGCTCACATAAGGCAATAAGTTTCCTTTCACTGGAGTTGTTCAAGAAGAGACTGGATGAAATATTGTCAGCTTATCATAGAAAGGATTCATATTTTAGGTAATAGGTGGACTAAATGACTAAGATACATTTCAAATTATAAGATTTAACTTTATGGTTTATTAAAAATAAGATTTATTAATTTCATAATGTATTTTTATGTATTTATATGGCAACTCTCTATGGCTAATCTTGACATAGGAAATGTAGGCTTTGTTTTTGGACAACAGATTCTTTGTAAATAGAAACCTCAGTAAATGATCTGATTTCTTTGGCCCAAGAATAGTGAAAAGAGTACCGACTGAGATCTAGATTCTAGTCAAGCCTGTCTCATAGCTCTATAATATAATTACTCTGTGCCATACTCATTGACAAAATGAGAATGATCATAAAAACTATAACCCCTATTGAACCTACTAATATTCCTTTGAAAATCAAGTGAAATTTTATATAAAATAAAACTCTAAGGTGGTGATAACAATAACAATACTTCTAAAATGCTCATTTCATCTATGTGGGTGGCCCCTGCATTTCTTAGTATATGATTTCATAAGTTACTGGTAGCCAAAAAAAACCCATCATCTGGTAATCAGCTCTCTTTGATGATGAGCTGTTCTAAACTTAGGCTTTTCTTTTAGTGACAGATTATTGGGTCATTTTTGAAACCTTTCTGGAGGTCTGTTTTTACTGTCTTAAGAATCAATAAATTAATCAACAAGCATTTGTGAAGTACCTAAAAAGTATAAGGCAGTATTCTAGACATTAGGAAAACTGAAACAAAGAATTAAATATTCCTTACTCTCTATGTCAGGAAGTTAATGTGTCCATGTAAAAAAAAATTAGTAAAGAAAAACCTCAAAATAAATACAAGGAAGTCAGGGAAGGAGGGCATGAACATTTTGGAAGTCAGGAAGAGCTTTATGTGGATGATAGCACTTGAGCTGCATATCGAAGGAAGAGCAGGACTCTATGAAGGAAAGGTGAAGAGGAAATTCATTCCAGGCATGGGAAAGTCAGTGCAAAAACTAGGAGATGGGAGTGAGAAAGAGAGAAAGAATAGGTCAGTTTTGCTCAGCCAAAAAAAAACAAGTATTATATAATGAGGCTGGAAAGATAGGTCAGGGTCAAGTTTTGAAGAGCTTTGAAAATGAATATAATCTCCTTTGTTTGCCTGTTGTTTGGCTCTTCAAAATCTGATCTCTTCCTATCTTTGTAGTCTTCATATATATTATTACCCCCCCCTGTATGCAAAGGTCTACCCTATTTGGGGTTACTCAGAAATTGGTGCTGCATTTCTCATTCATGTTAGGCAAGTTGTATTTCATGCTTGGAATTTCACCTTCCTCACCTCCATCTTGTATAACCCCTGATTTTTTTTTTTCAAATCTGAGTTAAATTCTAGTTTCGGCTTTTCCCAATCTGCCCCACCTGCCCTCAATTTTGCTGTAGTACATTACATTCTAGTAAGCTTCTTGAGGGTAGTGTTTTTTTTTTCTTCAGAGAAGACTGAGAAGGAACATTCAGACAGATAGGAAAACCAGAAGTGTTGGAAAACTCTAGAGAGAAAAGAATATCCAAAATTAGAGAGTGCTCTGCAGTGTCAAATGCAGTGGAGAAGCAAAGAGTGAGAACAGGAGAGAATATTTGATTTGGTATTTAAGAGATTGTTGGTAACTTTGGAGAGAAAAGTTTCAATTCCAATTGAGATCTGAGAGAAGAAGAAGTATTTAGGCAATGAATGTAGACTGCTTTCCCTAGGAATTTGATTAAGAAAAAAGAACAGATTTAGTTTGAGTTAGCATTTAGAATGTTAGGGCTTTTTTGTTTTTTGTTTTTTTTGGCAAGGCTATCAGGGCCAAGTGACTTGTTCAAGTTCACATAGTTAATCAGGTATCAGAGGCTGAATTTGAATGCAAATCCTCCTGACTCCAGGGCTAGTTAGTTACTCTGTTTACTGTGCCATCTAGCTTCCCCAGGATGATAATTTGAAGTGATAATAGAGAGCAGTGAAATTTTTTGTTTTTATTTTTGTTTTAAGATTGGGAAGATTTGAGCATGTTTGAAGATAATTCCATCTCAATGACATAATTACATGGGGATGATTTTGGATTTTCAAAGACTACGGTAATGAAGCTCACATTCTGAAAAGTCTTATTAAAAAATATTAACATTATTGTCTATTATGGTCTTCTTAGTGTGTATATAACCCCTTAGGCATATCTCTTTCTCCTAAATAAAATATCCACCTAACCCACTGTCCCCAGCTCTAAATTGATGTTCTGCCATGCCTTTGCTTCCTTCCTGTCTTATTGTGGCCTTTCTCTATGAGCAGACACCAGTTTCATGAGATTACTTATGCCTCTCTCAAAGTTCCCACTTGTTAGCTTTTTCTTTCCTCACCATTCAGGAATCCATTTTCCTCTGTCTTCCTCACATAAGTGAGGACATTTTTCCATAGTTTACTAGATGGTTTGCATTTTGGCTAGTTTAATCATTTTACAGTTGAGGCAGCTAAAGCCCAAGATTAGGAGATTTGCCTAAAATAATACCAGCAGTAAGTATCAGAAGCAAAATTTGAACCCAGGTCTTCTGACTATAGAAGCAATGTTTTCTTTCCTGTACCATGCTGCTTCCTCTGGTAGTGGATTTCCCCTCTTTATAGTTGTTCAAGCTAAGGCTAGTTGATTACTTTTTAGCTGCTTCCAATTGTTAGATTCTGCCATGATTCCAGACCCATTTGAACCTGGATTCTTTCCTTTCTTCATTAGTAAGTTAGTTTAGTCTCATGTGAGGTCCAGTCTTTTGCCTATTGGATATTTCTAACTGAATGCCTTGTAAATGTTTTCAATTTAATAGTTCCAAAATAGAACCTATTATCTTTTCCCTTAAACCCACATCTCTTCTCAGTTTTCCGATTATTGCTAAGGGCCCTCATAAATTGTTGAAATATAGCTCTGAAAAAACCAGTCTTTGTTAAAGCTTACTGTGATTCAAAGGAAATTACTTGACTATGCCTTTAAACTCAAATCATTGTTGGCCAATAATGGGTACCAGCCCAAACCTCATGGTTTGGATTTTGATGACTCAAAGTGAGTGTAAGTATGAGTTGTTTTTCTTCTGGCCAGAAACTCTGAGGGTCTTCCCCTCCCTGGTTGATTCTTTCATGCAGGCAAACTAGACTGTCTTTTACCTTAGTCTTACCTGGTCTTCAATTACTAAGTGGGCATTGTCTTAGACAAGTAAGATCTGGAAAAGACTTTAGCCAAGGGGCTGTTGCAAGTCTTTCTGACCTATGTCTTGCAACTAGACTCAGATGATTCTGGATAAGAGAGTAAGGCTGATGACATTATACAACACTTCTTCATTTAAATCCACTTTACTTGCAAGTCAAGACATCATCCTCCTGATATCATTGATCCTCTTTTGAGAAGGAAGGGTGAACAACAAGAATGCTGCTATGTTTCCATTCACTCAAATGCCTCAATTTCCATTTCTCTTTTATTCCACTTACCCAGTCAGATGCTAAGTCTTACTGACTTTGCCTCCACAGTTCTCATACCTATCTGTCTCTTTTATTATTATAATTATTATTATTTGCAAGGCAATTGGGACTAAGTGACTTACTCAGGATCAAATAGCTAGTAAATGTTCATGGCCAAATTTGAACCTGGGTCTCTATCCATTATGCTATCTAGCTGCCCCTGTCTGTCTGTTCCTTTATGCTCACACAATCACTACTCTAGTTCAGGTCCTCATTACCTTTCTCTTAGACTACTGCATAGTGTCCAAATTGATCTTCCTTCTCTAATCCATCATACACATACCTGCCAAGTTGACCTTACTAAATAAAATTAATGCTTTACCTCCTCCCTCTCTTCCCCAAACTCCAGTGGCTATCTATTGACTCTAGATTCAAGGAAGAAAAAAGGAAATAGACATTTATTAAGCACCCACTATGTGCCAGACACTGTACAATGAACATTACAAACATAGTATCATTTGATTCTCACAACAACCCAGGGAAGTTGGTGCTATTATTATTCTTATTTTACAGATCAGGAAACTGAGATTGACAGATTAAATGAAATTTGGCCAGCATCCCAGAGCTAATGTCTAAAGTAGGATTTGAATTCAGTTCTTCCTGACTCCAGGCCCATCATTCTATCTGCTGTGTACCTGGTTAAATATAAACTTTTCTGTTTGGCCTTGAAAGCTCTTTATGAGGACCTTTCCTACTTTTCTAGGCTTTTTAACACACTGCTCCCTCCCACATTATCTATGGTTGGGCCATACTGTAGTTCTTGCTGTTCTTATCCACACTGTATTTACATGGGCTGCCCTCCTTTTACTTTAGTGTTCTCCCTCTTCATCATCACCTCTTGGAGTCTTTGTCTTCCTTCATGACTCAACTTAAGTACTATCTTCTACAGGAAGCCTTTGCTTGTCTCCCAGCTGATAGTGCCTTCTCTTCTAAAATCATCTCGTATCTTCAGTATGTCTTTGTGGGAGTATGCATGTATACGTGTGCAATATGAATGTGCACATGTGTATATTTGCATATGCATCATCTTCCCTGATAGAAGGAAAGCTCCTTGAGAGTTAGAATCATTTTACTTTTTGTCTTTGGATACTCAAAGTGCTCGCTAATGATCAATCTAGTCTAGCTCCCTTTATTTTACAGATGAGGAAGTTGAGGTCCAGTCATGTAATTTGTCTGATTTTGCACCAATAATAAGTAAATTGTAGAAAGTTGGGTCTCCATTTTTCTATCAAATAGAAAAAACTTTTTACTGTTAGTTCTTATATTTCTGCATATTCCCATATTAAACATTTATTAACCATTCTCATCTTTCAGTTTTAAAGCCTTTCTTTGGCAATATAATCCCATGTATTAGCCAATTCTATTTTTTATGTTCTTCTAGACATAAAAAGAGCTTCCTTTGAAGGAGATTGTGCTTTTATACTAGAAACTATATATTCTATTTTATATGTATATTTTAAAATAATTTTAAAATTAAATTTATGCACATAAATACATCAATGTTTGCAACTATTTTCTTGGACTCACTGAAGCTGAATGTTTTAGCAGGTTTTATAGTCATCTGTGCAATTAGGGAGATTACTTATTTGTGATCTGTGAATTTAGCACATAATTTGAACTAAAATATGAACTTGTTAGTTTTCAAGTTGGTTTTTAGTCCCACTTGTCAATCATTGTTAAATAAAAATAAAAATGATTTTAAAAAATAAATCAATTGGAAAATGAGTCTATGGCAATGAATTGTTTAGAGTATATTTTTTTACCTGCTATGAAAACCCTCAAAAGTATTTCTATAGGCTGCTAGGTTTAAGGACTATGAAAGGTAAAATTTGTATTCTTAATAATCAGAAAATAAAAGGTTTCTCAAACAGTTTTTCATTCTGTTCTTTTCTAGTTAAGACCATAATTAACTTCCATGAATTCTTAGAATGCTGGAAGACACTTTAAATGTCATTTAATCCAACTCCTACTTGGACAATAATTTCTATTCCAAATGATTCTTCAATCTTGGCTTGAAGATCAAGAAATGAATATCTCCTGAGAGAAATGTTCCATTCCCCTTTTGGACAACAATTTTTCCCTTTTAAATCAAGGCTAAAGATGCATCTTTGATTCTTCTGCCTATTATTATTACCTAAGGTTCTGCCCTCTGGGGCCAAGCAGAACAAATTTAATCCCCTTCATGGCTATAGTCTTCCAAATACTGAATGATAGCTATTATGTTCCAGGCTCTATGTACTACTAATTGTTCTCTTCTTCTATCAAAACATACCTAGTTCTTTCAAGTAATCTTTATCTAGCATGAACTTGACATCCTTCATCATCTTGGTTGCCTGTCTTTGGAAAATATCTAGCTAATAAACTAGTTATTTCTAATGTCATTCTTAAGATTTGATATCAACAGTTAGATACAATACTCCACATGTGGTCTTATTTACTGGGGTATGGTATGGTAGGGTAATCACTTTCCAGTGCCAGATGTAAGATTCTATTAATTCATCCTTACTGTAGACTAAAATCTTATTTGTTTTCTTGGAAACCATTTAATACTACTAATATATTGGTTAAATGTGCCATTAAACCAACAGACCTTTTTCATCTGAATAAGAAAGGGGAGATGAAGGAAAAGAAGATAGTAAGCATTCATATAATACCTACTATGTGCCAGGCATTGTACAGAGCACTTTAGGAATATTATTTCACTTGATCTTCACAACAACTCTGCAAGGTAGATACTCTTATTATCTCTATTTTACAGTCAAGAAAACTGAGGCAAACAGTTTAAGTGACTTGCCCAGGGTCACACAGCTGGTGAATATTTAAGAACAGATTTGGACTTAGGCCTTCTTAACTCCAGGCCTTCTATCCACATGCCATCTAGATGTCTTAAGGCTGAATATATGTATAATTCCTCCCCTACTTCATGTTTGTGAAGTTGACATGTTGAACTCAAGTG
Source organism: Myrmecobius fasciatus (assembly GCA_023553655.1). Classification (NCBI taxonomy): domain Eukaryota; kingdom Metazoa; phylum Chordata; class Mammalia; order Dasyuromorphia; family Myrmecobiidae; genus Myrmecobius; species Myrmecobius fasciatus. Next base: position 137,824 of record JAJPUD010001580.1, read on the forward strand.
GCAGGCTTTACATGTATTCTCATTAAATTTAATCTTCTTAGGTTCACTTTGTTGAGATATTTTTAAATTTTGATTCTATTATATATCATGTTATCTGTACCTCCTTGGTACAGTTGCAAATTTGATAAGCAATCTATCTATGCTTTTAGGTTGAACAGTGTTGGGCAAGTTATAGATTCTTGTAATTCTTCACTGGAAACTTCCTTTGAAGATTACAAAATCATTTAAGACTTCTCTTTGAAAATGGCATTTTTTAAAGTTCTTCCAAAACAATCTATTTTTTTTCTAATCCACATCTTTTAATCTTTTCTAAAGGTATCATGAAACACTTTGTCAAATCCTTTACTAAAATCTGCATAAACTAAGCTGCAACATTTCCTTTATCTACAAATCCAGTAGCTCTGTCAAAAAAGGAAAAGGCTAGTTTTCTTTGTGACCATTGGTTCTTTTTCTGAATGTTTGTTAACAGTCCTTTTAATTATATCTTCTATTTTGTTCTGTTGGTTTTTTCTTCCAAGAGTAGAGATCATGCTAGTTGTATACTCCATGTTCTTTCTTTTTATACATTTTTTAAAAAAAATTTTCAAGATCGATTAGAATAAAGTTTCTTTAACTTTATACCATTACTCTTCTAATCCATAAATTTAATCTTTTGATTTGTTGGGAAAACAACAAAGTGTAATACATTTTCTTAGAGTAGTAGGTTAAGCTGTACATAATATAATTTATGGGAATTTAATATTTTACTCAAATTCTCTCATAAAGTTTAAAAATGTTAGTGTTGTGTTGTTCGTTTAGTATGGTTTACTGGAAGAATTTCAAAAATACAACCCAAGCTTTTTTTTTTTTTTTTTTTTTTTTTTTGCTTTTTTGCTGAGGCAATTGGGGTTAAGTGACTAGCCCAGGGTCACACAGCTGTTATGTGTCTGAGACCAGATTTGAACTCAGGTCCTCCTGACTTCAGGGCTGGTGCTCTATCCACTGCGCCACCTAGCTGCCCCCTCCAAGCTTTTTTTAATAAAGATTTTCACAACAACTTTTCACTCTAAATGTACAATTGGCTAATTTGCCTAAAGGCAAGCCAAGTTATGCCTTGTTGAATATTAAATCATCAGGTAATTAAAGTCAAAACTTGCTTTAATTAGTCTAGCATTGATTGTGTGAGACAGTGTTGTATGTTTGGAATGCACAGTGCTAAAATTTAATGTTCTGTTTCTGCCTTCAGATTTTAAGGAGTGGGGGCAGCTAGGTGACACAGTGAATGGAACACTGGCCCTGGAGTTAGGAGCACCTGAGTTCAAATATGCCCTCAGACATTTACTAGCTGTGTGACACTGGGCAAGTCATTGAACCCAATTGCCATCCTCTCTCTGCCCCTCCCCAAAGATTTCAAGCAATGCATTGATAAATTTAACCTTTCATTATCAATAGAAAACCTCTATCAATTTCAACTATTACAAAGAATTAAAAGTATCAAACTATAAAAGGCAGCCATTCTAAACCTTATCTAGAGCCCAGGGCTTCACTTTTCACATAAAATCGACTGAGGAAATTGAGCTCATTCTAGTGAGCTTTCCCAAATTCATAACTCTCAACTTATCTCCTTATTTCCAGCTTCAAAGAAATTAGAATTTGACATTTGTGGATTTCACATTTGTGATTTTGCTTTTATGTGGGTTGGCCATCAATAAATACATGGGAAGGATTTGTGGTTTACTGTAGAAAATGGCAGGTGATGAGCACACACAAAGAAAATGAATGAAAACTAGTAACTTATAAATTGTGAGTATTATTAATCTGTTTTTATCACTTAATACCATAAGTTTACATATGTGTTTATTGTAAACAATTAACCTTTGTTAAAAGCTTTAGTGTTCTAAAGAATTACAGGCTACACATTTTCTTTGGCAATGTCTCCTACCATCTCTCCACCATTTAGACCCAGTCACATGATTTTCTCCCTCAGTAATCTTTGAATTTATGCTTTTTGTACAAGGAAATCTGTGAAGCAGTTTCTGCATAGGGTATGAGATACTAATCTCTCTTGAATAGGAACCACAAATTTTTTATTGAGTATCAGAGACCACCTCTTCCTTTTTGATAAGCTTTCTTCTTTTGACTTTTTCCCCATGACACTGTCATGTTTCTACTATATCTCTGCATACTCTCTTGATTATTAATAATTTTCCTATTTCTTAAATATCAAATTTTCTGAGATTTTTAACTTTGGCCTCCTTATTTCTTTCTCTCTTTCCCCCTTTGGATCTTATCTACTCGAATTGCCTCAATTTATCACCCCTGTGCAGATGTATCCCAATTATAAATTTCTCTCCACAGTTTAAGAATTTATGCTGGATTTCTCCACACCTCAAAGGCAAAATGAACTCATTTTTCCATAGTCCCACCCCCATTTTTGCTTATGGCATTATTAATCCTATTTGTCACTTATGCTCAAAATCTTAGTTTGCTCTCTCTCTTCTTCTTCTTCTTCTTCTTCTTCTTCTCCTCCTCCTCCTCCTCCTCCTTTTCCTTGTCCTTCCTTCTCTTCCTCCTCCTAGTTCTTCTTCCCTTCTTCCAATCCAGTCTTGAGAATTCTACCTTCATAGTATATCTCTTCTTCTCATTTCTATTCCTAATACAACCACCCTAATTTAGATCCTCATCTACCCTATTTTAATAGATTCCCTATTGATCACCTTCTCAGTTTGGACTTTCACCAGTTGATCCCTTCATACTTTTTTATTATTTATGTAGTTCAAATGTTCTGATCATCTTACTCTACTAAAACAAAACAACAACAAATTAGCAACGTTTTTTGGAGTTCTCCTTTGTCTCTTAGAATACAGTATGAACTCATTGACACTCAGGACAGCCCTACAAAATGGAATTAGTCTCTCTTTATAGTTAACTAACATTTAATAGCCATATACTATGTTCTAGGCCCTATAGTAAGTGTTAGGGAAACAAAGAAAGGCAAAAAACAGTTCCTGCTCTCAAGGAGCTTCCAGCTTTTGTTCATCACCTATTACTTCCTTTTGTCATACTTTATATTCTTCCTATCTCAAATGTACGTTGTTCCTTCTTTTCATCCTGCTATTGCTCATCTTGTGTTTTTAATCTTGCTATTCTCCATGCCTGAAATGAACCATCCCCCATTCTTATTTGTGCTCATTCAAGTCCTTCCCAGCTAGGCTATTACTTTTCTCCTTTTACCCTAAAGCTTTATCTTTATAGATCCCATGAACTTATATTATTATGTTTTCTCTTTTTAGCTGTTCCTACACATTTATTTCTCCCTCTTTGTTAATTTGTAAAGTGTTTGAGAGCAGATTCAAGGTAAGTTTCTTTGTCCCTTTAGCACATAACATAGTGTTTCATAAATAGTAGATACTTAGTAAGTACTTTAAAAGAATTCCCTATGATGTTTTGTTTTTACCTGATATTTTGTTTTTCCCCTTTTTAATCAGCCACTGGCTGATTTAGTCTAGAGAAATAACTTCCCTAAGATTTTAAAAAATCAACCAATACAATATTTCTTTGGGTTTGGGACTAAGGGAGCAATAATAAAATGCCTAGTAATTGGAAACAACTTTAAAAAGTTATTCTACTATATGTATTCCTTAGGACTGGATAAATGTGTCATGTGTACTTACCTTTTTTGCATACTTCATGAAATTTGAAGAAACTAACCTGAAATATTTTTAAAGAACTGGATTCTGCAAGCCATTTTTATTATGAGGGGAAATGACTACTGCATTTACTCTCAAGGATTGCACTTTTAAATTCAGAGAGCAGGTTGATAACTTTTACCTTGCTCTACTCCAATATTTTATGCATGTGGCTCAGCACCCAAAGTTGGGAGAAATAACTAAAACACTGTATGACAGGGTCCCAAAAATACTGACAAGCTAGAACATTGAGCTGAACCAGATAAGATGAAATTCAATAGGAATAAAAATAACCTTGTATTTTATAACTTTGAAAATTCTATTTTACAAGTAGAAGATGAGGAAGCATGGTTAGATAATAGATTATTTGATTAAAAAATATAGAAGGACAACGGAAAGTATTTAGTGCACTGAAAACTCAATATGAGTCAATAGTGTGATTTGGTAGCCAAAAAAAGCTAATTTGATCTTGGGCTGCATTGGAGTTTTAGTGGACTGCAAATTCAATATGAGACAACAGTGTGATTTGGCAGCCAAAAGCTAATTTGATCTTGGAAAGGCATAGCTTTCCAGGAATAGTATTGCTGTGTTCTATCCTACTCAGACCACATTTGGAATATTGTATTTAGTTCTGGGACATTAGTAAGCTGGTGGGCATGCAGAGAAGGACAATTAGAATGGTAAGGCCTCTGAGACTATGGCATTTGAAGATAGTTGAAGGCACTGGAGATGTTTTACATGGAGAAAAAAAGTCTTGAGAGAGGCAAGAGAAGATGGGGGTTTGATACATGTCATTTATCTTAAAGTATTTGAAAGCATTCCTGTAGAAGAGGGACTGGATTTGTCCCATTTTGCCTCAAAAGGCAGAACGAGAATAGTGGGTAAAATTGCAAAGAGGTAAATTTAGGCAAACAGAAATGGAAAACTTCTTGATGATTTGAGCAGTCCAACAATAGAATGAGTAAAGTTCTTCAGGCAGAGGTTGGATGACCACAGCCTGGATATAAATATTGGGATTCTTCTTAAGATACAGATTAGACTGGATGGCCACTGAAATATCTCCAGGCTCTTAAATTCTGTCATTTCAACTAAAATTAGTAAGCTTCAACAACCAATATATATTTAGTGTCTTCTTGTCATCGAACAAAGTTTTCAAAAGGAATTTTATTATCAATGATGGAGAGCGTTCTATGGGCCTCATATTTTAGGTTATCCTGGTATCTCTAAGTAAAGGTCCCTTCCTCCCCAGTTATCATTTCCAAACCATGTTGTGTACAGAGGGGCCTCCATCTCCATTTCTGCCAAAACATTGAGCTCTATCACTAGCACCATCTTGGGCTCTGATAGGTGAGGTTTTCACTTTATTTTACATAGAATCAGATCTTCAGATCACTTGCTGGTCACATTTTCCAAACCCTGCCACTATGTTTATATATTCTCTTCTTCTTCCTCCAGTCCTCTTTTCTTGTGTTGAAGTTAGGGTAGTATAAGCCAAAGGAAAGGAGATTTCAGTTCAGAGACTCATTCACTGGCAAGCAAAGACCAGACACTCTACAAGCTATTATTAGGAGCCTAGGTTAGGATCTCTTTAGAAGCAGTCTGTAAGGACTGGATAATGGCACAATTTCATAGGACATTTACCTGATGGCATTTGGCACTTTATTTGATACAGTAAATCTCTAAGGCAGGTGGTTATTGTTTTGAGCTCACTTGAATGCAGATAGGAGAATACACTGAATAAGTAGGTGAACTCCTATCAGAAACCACCCTCTTCTGTGTGAGCTGCTATGACAGTAAAATTCTGAGGCTTTTCTGTTGAATGAAGGCTAATTTAGCTTCACTGATTATCCTACAGAGTAGCAGCCAATTCAGAAAAGGCATCATTCAGATTCACCTTACAAATAGATGCTGTTCACTTCTTGTTAGAAATAGCAGTGTTCCAACAGTGTTCCCAGATGCATTGTTTTGCTTTCTCTGGAGAAACAAAAGCTGTTCATGGCAATCAGAATTCTAAATTGTATTTGTAACTGAACTCATTAATTGGTTGTATTCTCACATAATTGAATATTGAAGTGTTGCTTTCTTATAGGAAATTACTCTGAATAATATGCATGTATATATGATCCATTTATTGTTTGTTTTTCATTCTCAAAGAGGGTCATGGCATCAAAAAGGTGATGCCATGACATGCAAGTGAATTGGAGGTCTGTACAAGGTCACCTGCCTCACTTTCTCCTCCAGAGCCAGTTGAATCCAGTGGCAAGATACAGATCAAAACTGTTGGAGATGGCCCTGGGATGAAATGAGCCTTTTTAAACTTAGGTCTTTCCTAGGTCTCAGTTTGATTAAGACACCACATATTCATGATTATATATTATGGAAGGATTCTAGTACAGGTATGTAGAAGGAAGCAAGGAGTGAGCAAGTATAATGCAATGTGACTGAAATAAAGAATTAAACATCTTTAGTGGTTTAATGGCTAGCTTTGAAGCAAAGAAAACAAGTTTAGGTCTGACCTCTATCTGTATTGCCCCTAAGTTTGATATGGGAAACATAATCAATCTCTTGTCATTTCAGGTAATTCAGTAGGACTATATAAGTAATCTGCTTTGGTGAAGGGAATGTGTAGCCTGGGAATGGCTCATAGCAATAAAGTCTGGACCAAATTTGTGAATTCATATGGAAACATAAGTGCATACAGCAACAAAAAGACTATATGATGATCAATTCTGATGGACATGGCTCTCTTCAACAATGAAATGTTTCAAACCAGTTCCGATTGCTCAGTGAAGAAAGCCATATTCACCCAGAGAGAGGGATGTGAAATGTGGACTACAACATAACATTTTCATGCTCTCTATTGATGTTTGCTTGCATTATGTTTCCCTTCTCAGATTTTTTTTCTTGTAGATCTGACTTTTCTTGCACAGCAAGATAACTGTAAAAATATGTACACATATTTGATTTGTCAAGTATTTTAACATAATTAACATGTAGTAGACTTCCTGCCACCTAGGGGAGGGGGGAAACTAGGGGGGGAAATTTGTAAAGGAAAGCTTTGTAATGGTCAGTGTTGAAAAATTACCCATACATATGTTTTGCAAATAAAAAGCTTTAATTAAAAGAAAGAAATATAAGTGCATATAAGCAATAAGTATGTGTTTAAATTTTTAGCTGAGATCTTTCATTGCTGTAGGGAACTTCTGGGAAGGAAAATCTTTCTACTGATGTAGATTTTCAACTGTTTTGAATCTTTATATAATTGTCTTCACAGCCAACATGTACCAGACATGGGTCTTGAACACAGATCCTGACTGAGGACTACTCTGTAGTCATTAACCAAGATGTGCATTTTGTGTGTGTGTGTGTGTGTGTGTGTGTGTGTGTGTTGGCAGGACAGAGAGACAAAAAGAGACACAGAAAGAATGAATATATTGTATATAATGCCTTAGCTTTTGTTATTCAACATATGTATTTGGGTATTACGTAGTCTACCCTGTAGTAACAATCCCTTCCTTAACAAGAGAGCATCTGTACTCTGTTTGAAGATTGCTAGTGAAGGGATATCCACTTCATTCTGAGGCAGCCCCATTTCTTTTGAAATAGTTCTTGATGTTTGGAAGGTTTTTTCTTTATATCAATGCTAAATCCTCTCTTAGAAACCTCTGCTTTAGGACCAAGAAGAACAAGAAAATACATCATGTCCTTTTCCTCCTCTTTTTCTTTATATTTTTTCCTTCTTATCTTTCTCTTTTTTCTCCTCTTCTTCCTGCTTCTTCTCTTCCTCCTTCTCCTCCTCTTCCTCAGAGACCTCTTTTCATGTCCTTTTGACCTCATACTTGCCCTCTAGCTTATATAGTTAATGCTAGTTTGATTCTAATGGAAACTCTGCCTCATTTATACTATTTCTGGAGTCCTGAGTTTATTTCTGGCAGTTTTGGACTCTTATATTTAAATTTATTGCAACACTGCTACTTTTTTCTGTACATAACTATTTTAATATAGCGAAGGTTAATATTAAACTTTATGGCTGCTGTGTCACATTTCTGACTCACTGACCTTGCAGTCTATTACTCCACATTTTTTACATGAACTGTTATCTAACTATACCTTTTCCTCCCTATATTTGTGAAGTTGGTTTTTAGAAACTAAGTGTAGCAACTTGTCAAGTATTTCAACATTATTAACATGTAGTGGACTTCCTGCCATCTAGGGGAGGGGAAGGGACTGGGGGTAAAATTTGTGAAAGCTTTGTAAAGATCAATGCTGGGGAACTACCCATATGTATGTTATACAAATAAAAAGCTTTAATTAAAAAAAAAAAGCAAAGAACAACTTTCCAAAAGCAAAAAAAAAAAGAAAGAAAGAAACTAAGTGTAGATCATTGCATTTTTATCTTGTAAACATCATCTTGATGTGGCATAGAGACTAGAAGCTGGACTTGGGAGTCAAGAAGACTTGAAGTTGTGCCTCTGGCATATATTAATTGGATATCTGTCAGCAGTTCAGGCAGTTCTTTAGGACTGTTTTAAAGCAGATGCTGATCTGCATTGAGAGAGGGAATTTGCTCCTAAAGAGTTCTTTATTCCAATAAAATTATGGGCCTGATTTTGAAAAAAAAATCCCTATTATACTTGACCCATTGTTTTAGTCTAATTAGTTTTTTTTTCTCATCTAACTGGCATATAAGATATTAGTTGTACCACCACATTTGTGCTATTTTCATATTTGACAATCATGCCCTCTTTGTCTATAGCCAAGAAATTGGTTCTATGCTGTTTATCAACCTTTTAATCAATAACAGTGGACATCATTAAAGATCACCTTTCAAGTTGGCAAAGAATTATTTTTCATTAAAGCTTTTTATTTGCAAAACATATGTATGGGTAATTCTTCAACAATAACCCTTACAAAGCTTTCTGTTACACATTTTTCTTCCCTACTCCCCACCCCTCCCCTAGATGGCAGGAAATCCACTACATGTTAATTATGTTAAAATACTTGACAAATTGAATATATGTATACATATTTCCACACTTATCATTGTTGTGCAAGAAAAATCATATCTACAAGAAAGAAAAATCAGAGAAAGGAAACACAATGCAAGCAAACATCAATAGAGAGCATGAAAATGTTATGGCAAAAAATTATTAATAACTGATTTTTAGATATGATGCAGAGAACATTATATTCATGTAACAGCATTTATTCAACCATTCCCAAATTGACGCGCCCTCATTTTCTTTCTATTTCTTTGTTATGCTTCTCTTAATATTTTGAGATGCCATTTCCTTGATGACAATACATAGTGATAGGATTATAAGGGTATGACCCATTTAGGTGAAACATTGCTTTTAGTTCTCTCTCTTCCCTTTATAAGTTTTTGTAAACCATCCACCTATCAATCTGTTCTAGAATTTTTCAAGGAATAGAAGTTGAATTCAGTATTATTTAGTAAGTAAATGCCATCCTTTTTCCTTTATTGAAAAATGAAGCACATCTCATTTTTAAGGTTTTTTTTTTTAAGATTGCTGATGATGGCTCAGCAATTACATTTTCTTTCAATATACTAGGAGGTATATATTTCATTTAGTCTGAGTGCTTTAAAGTCATAACAGTTATATGCTGCCTTCTTACTTAACTTAGGTTACTGTTCCCTGCTAACAATTTTTGTTTTCTCATTCTTCATTCTTAGTTCAAAAGACTTTTTTTGGGGGGGAGGAGGTAATATAAAAAGTGGTTCAGACTTCTCACTGCAATATATTATCAACTTCCTCTACTCTCAAACAGTTATGTTTTTCCTTTGATCCTTCTTTTGGCTTAAATATAGTGAAAAACAAACAAACAAACAAATCCTTTTTGTTGTTGTTCTTAAAATTCATTATCAACTTCAGCTAATTCTGGGTTTTAGCATATCTGACCTTATTTTTATGGAATAGTAGTTCTCTTTTGGAGGTTCTGTCTTTCCTTTTAACTTAAGTGCTTGTCTTTTTAAAAAAATTGGACGTGTTGATAAGTGTCTTACACATCCATATTAATCTTGTAAGAAGCTTCCCTTTTGAGATCAGTTCTATTAGTTCAGAAAAATTTATCATAAAGTATAAAATGCTTAAAAACCTTAATGAAAATAATTTTTTTTCTCTGCATTATTTCATTGGTTTTCAAGGTCAGGGAAGGAAATCACATTTGCAAATAACTACTTATTTACCTTTCTGAGATACACAATGAAACATTCAATTAGAAAACAATTGGATTTCATTATTTTATTACTAGTACCACTTCTGTTTCTATCAAGAAGACAAATGAAAGTAAACAATTCAGTTCTTAACAAATAGACATTTTAAAAATTCCATGAGTGTCATATTTTCTGGAAGTACAAGATTTTGCAAAGTGAATTTTCACACTGAGTGAGAATCCAGATATACAGCAAAACCTTAAATATTGGAATCCCTATACCGTCAACACAACAATAACAAATTATTAAGTTTTTCTTCTGTATATAAAAAATCATGCTAGTCTTTGAGCAGAGGAATACAAAATTAAAAGAAATCGTGTAAGGCAAATTCTTCCCTTAAAAACCATATAGGGAATAGCACAAATGCCTGTAATATGCAAGCATATGTAATAATAATAATAATATTAATAATGATGATGATAATGGTTAATATCCATGTCCCACACTGTGTACCAGGCACTGGTATATTAAATCAATAAATGAAGTCCAAATAGGAAGCTTTAGAAAATGCAAGTAAGAGAATGATAGTAAATCAGGGAAATTTTTTTTTGAGTTGTACTTTAAAGGATCATATCAGAATACAATAAAAAAAAATCCATATCAAATTAAAGAATAGCTTGAACTATGGCTATGATATGGAAGTAGGAGATTAGTGGTTATTTTAAGGGACAGAGTAATTCAGGTTGGCTGGTTCCTCAAGTATCAAATATTTTCCTAGATATAAAGATATCATCTCTTTGATGAAGGAACTTGGAAGTAGTGATGAAACCAAGTTAGAATCAAAGACCCATTGACCAGGTGATGTATTGGGAAAGAGGCTAGAAGTATTCTGTTGTTGGGTCTGTTTATAAACAGCCAGCCTTTTATGAAAAGACTCAGAAACACAAGGAGATGTGGAGAGGAGGAAGAATAAGTAATTAGCATTAGAATTAGGGAAGGTCAAGTAGCCATCTAAACCTCATATAATATTACTAATAGCTTATATTTTTATACATACATACACATATATATACATATATAACTTGGTTTTAACAGTATTTCATATGCATTATTCCAGCCATTAAAGTCACATTCTCAGGATACCTCTGAGAAAGCAGTTTGCCATTTCTGAGCACTACACATAAGCATATCTTTCAGATGTGTTTTTTTTTTACAAAATCAACTGATCTTTCTTTCCTTTCCCTATATTTCTAAGTCTTAGTATGGTGAATAAAATATGGTTAAATATTGGATGTTTATCAAAGTTGCCTTCCAACCTAGATATTCTGAGATTTTGGTAATCGTGTCATCCATTAAATAACCAATAAACATTTATTAAATGCTTAGTGTGTTTCAGGTACTGGGCTAAGCAGAATATCCTCTGTCTTTGGGATGGTTGGTACAATTCACCAAACATTTTTTAATGTTTAGAGGCACTGTGCTATGTGCTGAGAATTCAAAGACAAAAAAAAAGAAAAAAAGTAATACCTTGCACTCAAGGAGCTTTCATTCTACTGAAAAGATTTGATACCCAACAGATATATAAATACAAGATAATTTGACAAAGGAGATCAATCCAGCAAGTAGATGGATCAGAATTCAACATGTAGGAAGTGGTATTTGAACTGAGACTAGAAGAAAGCAAGATTTCTAACAGTGCATCAAGCTAAAACTGAGCTAGTAGGTGCGTTACAGATATAAGCAGCAGCTTGTGCAAAGACATGGAGGTTGGAAATGAAAAGCCTGAGTTTGGATACTAGCAAGTAGTCTGATTTGGCTTGAAGGGAAAGCTTTGCGCATGACTTTCCTCCAAGAAACTGTGAACCTTAATATAAGTTGAGATCTTTATTTTCTCTTTTCTTACCTTTCCTTATTTGTTCAAGTTTTTTTTAGTGGTTTCCTAGCTTTCTATTCATATTCTGTCCCAGAAATGCCTGCACTGTCCAGAAAATAAGTTAGGGGCTATTCTGTCTTTCCCATCTTTCTGATGTTTTCTTTGGATAAGTTTGGTGATCAGCCCAATTGCAGAAATGAGTGTGCTTACTGTTCCTTTTTCCTGTTAATGTCTTTTAATAGATCACAATTCAGGTGCTAATGCCCTTCCTCAATTACTTTTTGTGTATGTGTATATTGTAAATATATATACATATATATGTGTGTGTATATATTTGTATATGTTGTCTCTCTATGACTTTACAGAATGTAAGCCTCATGAGGCTGTGAATTGTTTCATATATGTCTTTCTATTCCCTATACCTAGCCCAATGTTTGACAGATAATGGGTATTGATAGATTTATATAGAATTGGTGGTGGAAGTATGACTAGATAAAAAATATTTTTAAAAAACATGAAATTTTTGGTGGATTGTAACCTCAGTATGTATTTATAATGTGACATGGTAGGCAAAAAGTGAATCTTAGGTCTCATTAAGAAAGTCTTGGTCTAGAGTCCAGAGTAAAGGAAGTAATGGTTTGGTTGTACTTTGCTTTGATCAGATGTTTTCTTGAATACTGTATTTAGGTTTGGGTGCCATAGTTTAAGAAGAACATTTAAAATCTGGAGAACATCCAAAAGGAAGTTACTAATATAGTGATAAATGCCATAAAAAAGTTTGTTGAAGGAACTTTTCATTATTTAAACTTTGAAACTGAAACATTATTTAAACTTTGGAGCTGGGGAAAAGACAGAAGTAGGAAAAGACAATAATGGTCTTTAGGAATTTGGAAGGATGTTGTGTGGAATGAGAATTTGTCTTATTTTTCTTAGACTCAGAAAGAACCTGGACTAGTGTAAAAGTTGTAAAGGAATATTTTGACTCAATGTAAGGAAAACTTCCTAGTAAGAGCCAGAATGGGATGCCTTAGGAAGTCTCTTCTTCAATGGAAACGTATGTAGGATAATTTCAGATTTGTATGACTGATCCTGACCTACCTTTGTGTGAAATAGTGGAAGAAGCCCTATATTTGGAGTCAAGAGTCTTGAGTTCAGATTCTTGTTCTGCTGCTTACAATCCTATATGACCTTGGGGAAAATTGTTTAGGTGCTGAGAGCCTCATTCTCATCTACAAAACAATTAATCAAATAATATTTATTAATCTCCTATGTCAGGGACTATACTAAGCACTGGGAATACAAAAAATAAAATCAAAAGACAGCCCCTGTTTTCAAGAAGCTTGCAATCTAAAGAAGTTGGATGGCTCTGAAGGGATCTTCTAAAGTTAATATCCTTTGCCCCTTGTGAATTTGTATTTATGTAGTACTTTATGTTTCATAAAATACTTCACTTACAACAATCTTATGATTGTTGGCAGGGAGGGTAGATAGTATTATGTCCATGTTGCAAATGACATGGGGATGCTCACATGTGTTCTCTGCCTCCCCCTTCTCCACACACACATGCACATACACACACACACATACTGTCTATTAAATTCAAGCTTGATGTAGTTACTTTCTCCCAAGATTATTATCAAGATTTATTTCATTTGATTATCTTAAAGCATCTACCTCTTGTCAGCAAGACAAGAATTTACCAGATAGTCTCTGCTTTAAAGAAAAGACATTAAAAAAAAGATAAGACTTTCAGGAAAAGTACAGGTTGTTTGACATCCCCCATTACTACCATTGCTTGTTTCTTCAAGTTTGGGCATTCTATATTAGGCAAATGACTCCTTTATATGATTAGGCTGTTTCACAGTTATTACTTCTTTTTCTCCTTTTATCTTTGCTCCAATGTTTGCTACTGTATTTCTACTTCTGGGAACTTGTTCATTTTCTTGTTGTATAGTATTATTCTGTTGTCCTTTCTATAAGAACTACTTTTCAAAATAATGTATATCTCTTAGAATATATATTTTTATTATATACTATTATACATGAAGTAAAATAAGCATTTCTTTTTATAGAATAAAACAGAAAAATATTGTATATGAAGCTGTGAATCTATTATGTATATCTTGTTTTTCCTTTTAAGTATGATAGATTCAGTTTAATTATAATCATAATTCAGTGTAATTATAGTTAAGTATAATAAATTAAATATTTTTTCAGTGAACAAAAATCTGTTCTCTTCTTCCTCTCCAATGGAAAAAAGCAAAACAAAAATCATATAACAAATATATACAGTCAAGCAAAATAAATTGACTATGTATACAAAACTACTTTGTCTCACTCTACATCCTGAACATGTTACCTATCTCTCTCTCAGGAAATGGATGATGTTTTATCACAGATCCTTTAAAATTATGATTGGTCATTATGTTGATCAGTCAGTTTGGCAACAAGCAATGTGCCAAATTCTGGACATAAAAATATAAGCAAAAAGAAAGATAATCCCTGCCTTCAAGGAGCTTACATTAAAATGAGTGAAAGAAACACATAAAAGTGGGGAGTCAAGTATCCAAGCTAGGGGCATAGTGGTCAAATTTGGAGAGACATCAGCAGAGCTGGAAGAGAAATAAAGGTTGGCCTGGGGCTTTTTCCCAAATTGGAAGTTTCTAAAGGAACCTCACTGTTTTGAGAAGAGAGCCTGAGGGATGGAGGGATATTCCAGGATAAGAAGTTCCTTGCAGCATCCAGATGAAGTCTGTACAGTCAGAAGCAGAGCCAGAAAAGGAATGTTTTCAATTGTTTCAAGTTGTTTGTCTTTGCAATTCAACATGCTTCTTCTTTCAAAGCTGCCCTATCTGTCTCTGCTTCCTTCTTCCTTCTACTCTGTCCTGGAAATTTAATAAGTGCTTTTGTGAACCTCTTTTCTTTCTTTCCCTTTTTTGGACAACTCTAGTACTACTTTCCTGACCTCCTCCTCCTCCTCCTAGTAATGTATACCTTTCTGTTGACATGTTTCATTTAATAAACCCAACCTACCAAGCTCAGTAATTGTTAAAGATTAATTTCACTCTGTTCACTCTGTTAATCATCAAGCATTGATATACAGACATCTGAGTAGGTAAATACTATTGCTAATCCTCTTTTCTAATTTTCTTCCTGAGAATTCTGGTTTCTTCCTGTACTATGTTTTTCCTGAGTATATACAGCTTCTATAATACCTGTTTTATAGTTTTATCTTTTTTTTTTCATTTTCCCTTTCATATTTTAGTTTAAAGCACTCTTGAAACAAGTTAATAAATCTTTGGCTAAGTATGTTCTTCTTAGGTTTTATGTGAGACACAGAGAATCAGAAGCTCAGAATTCCAGGGTCAAAAACCATGTTCTTGAAAACAACCCCTACTCTTTAATCTCCCCTAGGAAGCTTCATTTTATTTCCCAGATTCATATTTAGTGTTTGTGTGGGGGGGTCTGTCTGTCTGTCTCTGTTTCTTTGTGTCTCTTTTTCTATCTGTCACTTTTTTCCCCTTTGTGTCCCTGTTTCTTTCTCTATCTTTGTGTCTCTGTTTCTCTCCTAAAGTCAAAACCTTTAATTGGTGAAAGAAAATATGATCCATTCCTTCAAGTCCTTTCATTTTCTACCCAAGATTTCAAAAATCAGGAGAAATGTATTTCATGGGATTTTTTTTGGAAAGTTTGTTTGCTTATATGAATCTGAAGATATATATATACTATATATTGGGTCTGATAAGCAGACCAACAGTCTATATATCAAGAATATAGATACTTTAGGAAGATAGTAGGCTGACTTTCGGATTAGCTATGTCAGGTGCACATCTCTATAGGCTCTAGGCCATTTTAATGCCCTAGAAATCCTTTTTTTTAAATCGAATAGATGATCTTTCCTGATCTGTGATATATAGGTTGCTATTGATCAAATTTAGAATTGGAAGGGACTTTAGAAGCCATTAGTTTAACTCTTTCTTTTTATGGCTGAGAAAACATGGACCCAGAGAGATTAACCAACTAACCTGGATCACAGAGCTCCTGAGAGTCTTGGCATCCCAAGGTTAGTGAGTCAGAGTTTCTAATCTAGACCCTTCCTACCTTTCTAGCCTTATTCTTTATACCTCCCCAACTCCCATGTCTTCAAGTCCACAGATAATACCTTCCTTGCTATTCCTTACACAAGTCCTTCGGAGTTGTTTGTTGACTTCTGACATTTTCACTTACTGTCTCCCATGCCTAAAATTTCCTCATCTCTGCCTCCTAACTTCCCTGACTACCTTCAAGGCTCAGCTAATGAATTACTTTTGCAAAAAGTCTTATGCTAGTGCCTCCCCTCTATTAATAACCTTCAGTTTATTCTATATGACTCTTATTTGTACATATTCTTTGCATGTTGTCTCCTTCATTAGATTGTGTGCTTCTTGAGAGCAGAAACTATCTTTTATCTTTCTTCATATACTCAGTGCTTAACACAGTGCCTCACCTGTGGTGGGTACTTAATAAATTAGTGATTACTCTTTGCCTTATTGTATTGAACTTGAGTATCTGATTTAGGATTCGAATCCAGGTTCTTGTTCATTTTTTAAAGGAGAACTATTATTTTAAGTATCACTAATACTGAGGTGAAAGGAATGGTGCCTTTAGCTTCATTTCAGCTCTCCTCTCTGACTTTGAACCCCAAACCAAGAGCTCCATCTTTCTGAAAGTGCCCATAGTCAGCAGCATCCCTGCCTATTGCTTCTGCACTCACTGGATAATCTGGTTCCTTGTTGCACAAGTACAGGTCTCTGCAGCACAATAGACCTGGTATTCCTAATCAGAAGAGGTTGCCTTAGTCTCCCCAGACTCAGATCTCCATTCCCCATGCTGTCCAAGAGGTAAAAGTTCTTGTGGTAGGGGCTGAAGCTACAGCCAAACCTAGCTATCCCCAGTGATCTACAATTGCTGTTTCTCCTGAGCTAGCCTGGAGATATTTACATTCCACACTAGTTAAATTCTATCCTGGTATCTTCTGCCAGGCTTCTTGGGTTGTACCAGGAGGACCCCTTTTCTGCCCCAAGTCTTCTTTGTTTTTCACCAGTCTGTGTTCACCTTGAGGCACAAATTTGTTCTGTTTGGGGTGGAAATCTGGAGAGCTTGAAATGTTCTGACTTATTCCACCATCTTCCCAGAATCCTTCCCAAACCAGAGTCTTATGCTCTATCTATTTCAGGATTTCCTTTTTTTTAGTCAGTGCCTATGATTTTATTATGATAAGGAACTCATGATGAGGGAACTTACAATGAAAAAAATTCTTTCTACCAAAGAGGATGTTGGATTTACTTGTGAAATGAATTCTTACACCTGTTGTATGACTGTGGTGTTTCATAGCTGTTTCATCTTTGGCCTGATTCCACTGTGCCTTGCTAGAATCTTCCTCCTCCCCATTTCTTTCTTGAATAATTTCTTCAATCCTATCTAAGCATAATTTTTCCTTTCTAATTTATTAGAGTATAAAATGGCATTCCTCAAACCTCTATGAGGGAGACCTGCTGGTATAACTGCACAGTGATGGGAAACATGACATGAACACTAGATTCTGTGGACAGTTCTTGTCTCATCCATTAATCCTTGGTCTTAGAATAAACTATATATTCTTTTGTGGATTCTGGTATAAAGTAGCCCTACCAACTTCCAAGATAAATGTTCCTGTTTACCCTTAAATCCAAATACCTTTCCTGTTAGGTTTCGGCAAATGCTAATTAGCCTATAGATGATAGCAAAATATTTTTATTCACCCATTTCTGCCTCTTTTATTGAGAAAGCCTTGTTGTATTGGGTTTCTGATTAGCTTACTGATCTATAAAAGCAATGAGTTAGATTCAATAATCTTCTAATTTGAAGATTCTATGACCAAGAACTTTAGTTTTATATAACATTTTAAAACTATAAATGTAATTATTTTATTTATTTAGTAATTAATTAATATTTAATTAATTATTAAGTGTTATTTATTTATTTAATCTTTGCTTTGAGTCCTATTTGTTTAATAATGAGATCATGGCCAAATTAATGCCTTTGAGCAAACATCTTAAAAGCATAAGCTATGTATAGATTTCTGTCCTAGATGCTGAAGGTGGACCCTATATATAGCCTTTTATAATTTGAGTGGAAAATGCTCCTTGCTTCAAAAGGGAGAAAGAAATTGCTCCTTCTCTTCCTCTTAAAGAAAGAGCTGCTTGGAAGAGATATGATTTTAGATTTTTGAATAAATGGAAGAAATTTGGAAAATGCTATAGTTGTCTATGACTCTTTCCTGTCCCTCACCTTTCATATCCAGTTAGTTATCAGTTAGCTGCCAGTTTCATCTTTGCAGCATTTTTCACAACTATTCCTTCCTTCCTCAGATCCTTTGATATCACCCTAGTAGTGGCTCTCATTACCATCTGCTTAGATTATTCCATTAGCTTTGGAATAGCTCTTCAATATCTTCACTCTCTTCTCATTCAACCTTCTTAGGATTGGTAGGCTAATCTTCATTATATGCTGATTTGCTATTATAATGCCTCTGCTCAAAATTGTTTAATAACTCCTTTGTGAATAAAGTCCAAAGGTCTTAGGCTGATGTGCAAGGTCTGCTTTGATCTGATATGATTCATTCAATAAATATTTATTTGGCACCTACTGTGTGACTGACACTGAGTTTACAAAAGTTGGTTGGTTATATGGTAAGAGTACAAGCTAAAGAGTTTGGTCTAATAATCCATCAGGGAAAAACCAAATGGATAAAAAATGCCTGTTGCCTTAATTATGATAAGCTATTGAAAGAACAACTTATAAAGATCATCCATTAATATAAGTATCTTGACCAGGCAGTGCAAATGAATAATGTATGGAGTACACGATTAAATAAAAAGAGGAAAATGACTAGCTTGTCCTTGGAAAATTATACTTTGGCATTAATAATAGTGATAGTTATTGGATAGAGTGGATAGCATGCTGGGCCCAGAATCAGGAAGACTTATCTTCATGAGTTCAAGTCTGTCCTCAGACACTTCCTTAGATGTGTGACTTTGGGCAAGTTCACTTAACCCTATTTGACTCATTTTCCTCATCTGTAAAATGAGCTGGAAAGGAAATGGTCAATAATTCTAGTATCTTTGTCAAGAAAAGCCCATATGAAGTCACCAAGAGTCAGATATGACTGAAATAAGTGCACAAAAGCATCAATTTAAAAAATTGGGGGGGAAATGGGTTTTTACTTTTCTCAGTGAAGTGATTGTAACCAGATAACTTTTTTATATCATTTATTTCTTTGACAATATCCTTTATACTTCTTTTCTTTCACAGTTCCTTGTTTGTAGTGAGATTAAGCCTGTTCATACCCACCATAGATATTTCCTTTGCATTTTGGATGACATTCAATTTGGGTTTTTTGCAGTATGTAGTGTTCTATGACTTGGAACAATACAGCATCATCAGAAGAATATTGACATTAAAATGCTAGGTCTTTGTTTCCATGGAGAAACTTGCTATTTTATGAAAAGAACTATACCATTTTCCAAAGATAATTCAGCCAACTCTTTTATTCATTTCTGGGTCCAATTCATTGTCCATTTTCAGTGCCTTAGACCTGCATACTGAAAACTACTATCCATCTATCTATCTATCTTCATATTATAGTCTTGTAATGGTCAGGGAGAAACTGAGGCAGTATCACACAGTGGAAATTAGGTAATGCTTTATTGATGTTAATTGAGAGTTCAGAATCCATAGCTATGGATCAGGACTGGTGGGACTCATGTCTCAAAGCACGCAGTCCAGCCCAGAGACCAACACACACGTCAGCCGACTGAATACAAAGTACTCAGCACCTCATTGGTAGAAAACACTAGTTTTATAATCTCCATGGGGAAACAAAGAACTCATGGGAACAGCTGAGCACATCTTGTGTCCAAGGACACCATAAATTCAGTTCTGACAGGTTGGGAGTGAGAAGCCTTGGCAAAGCAGACTACAGATAAAGGGGGATGTCGAGGCTAGCCACCTGGAGGTTTCATAACTCCTTTGGAATGTGAGTCCAATTATTTCTGAAGGTCAGGAAGTGGGGATTGCTATTCTGGGACAGAGCAATTAAGGGAGACTGAAATAGCAGCTGAGGGAAACTGAGAGTGAGGGAAACTGAAACAGTAACTGAGGGAAACTGAGACTGTAACTGAGGGAAACTGAGACAGGCACAATAGTCTGAACCATAGCCATTTTTTTATCCATTTGGTACCTCCTTCCCCCCACTTCACCCTTGTGGTAGTTAGATAGAACTCTTCAGAACAATTTGGTTCTCATTATGATACTCTGCACTTGAGAAATTCTTATGATTATTATCTTCTGAAAAATTTTATTAATTGGTTATTCCTATAGTACTTTATTTAAGTGTTATCCAATTGCCTAAAATTATCTTAGGATCATAGGGAATCTCCCTTCTAATAAATTGAATGACTCTGGAAAAGTCACTTAAATTCTCAATGTTCTGAACAATTCTTTAAGTCTTTAATTTATAGTTAAGTATCCATTTGTATAAGCTGAAGATGTTTCCTTACCTGGAAGTTCTCTATATTAGTCCAATCACAGGTCTAGTCCCTATTTTTAGTTATCATCAATTTTGCACTATAGTATTTATCTGAAGATAAATAATTTTAATTGTAAAAGCTATATTATGTGAAGTAACACAAAACTAGCTAAGATACAAACATAAGAAGCACCTATTAAGCACCTATTGTTTGCAGAGGACTATCTTGGGTTTTAAACAGAATAGATAAGACCTATGTTTTTGCTTTCAGAATTAACAGTTCTGAATTTAACAGGTCAGAATTAACAATTCTCTTAGTTTCTATAAGAGCATAAGATACCAACACAGATAGCTATGTTGCACAATATTACTCATTAAATGTGTTAGATAATGACAGAACAAAGTAAAGAGGAAGTTTACATTCCTTAGAATTAGGGATGTAGGGGCAGCTAGGTGGCGCAGTGGTTAGAGCACCAGCCCTGAAGTCAGGAGGACCTGAGTTCAAATCTGGTCTCAGACACTTAACATTCCCTAGCTGTGTGACCCTGGGCAAGTCACTTAACCCCAACTGCCTCAGCAAAAAAAAAAAAAAAGCAAAAAATAAAAATAAAAATAAATAAATAAATAAATAAGAATTAGGGATGTAGAGAGGAGAAAGTGGGATTTGAATTGGTCTTAAAAGACTGGCAAGCTGGTAGTGATGGAACATGGTTATAATTCTTGCTCCTATGGAGGCCAAACTACAATGAGCTAAAACCAACCATGTTTCTACTCTAACTCTATCACATATTTGGTGAGTCCTCAGGAGGAGGGTGGGAAAGACACTACCTACTGTTTAGAAACAGCAGATGAAACCTTCTATGCTGATCACTAATTGGATTGGGCCTTTGAGTGGCCACTCTGCTTCCAGTGTAAGACAGGGAGGCCCAATGTTCCAGAAATATACACACAAACACCCAGATCCATACCCACATATCCTCAGGAATCAACAGACAAAGAAAGGGCATGAAGTAATCCCAGGTTTGAGGAACAGCTAAACCTAAAACAGTGATAGAAAAATACAGTGTAGAATAGAGAGTAGAAAACTGTCCAATTTAGCTAGAATATGAGTGGAAGAAAGTAATAGGAAATGGAGTTTAAAAGAGCTTTGGAATATTTTGAATGCCAGGCAAAGGACTTTGAACTTCATTAATGAGGCAATAGAGACCCTGAAAGTTTGTGAGCAAAAGAAGAAAGCTAGCAAAACAGTAGAAGTTTTTCTTACTAACTTAATAATTCCTTTTGTCAACTAAAAGAGGGTAGTGCTCTATAGGAATGGGATATAATTCAGCTAATTTTTTTCTGAGATCTGGGACATGGGAGTGCTGCCAAGAGGAGAGGTGCAAGAAAGTTAGATGCCTCTAAAATGGCAACTAAGCAGCATTTTGAATAGTCCTGCTTTGGAAGAATCAAGGATATTAAAAAATGAAAAAGTCCTAGATTTAGAGCTGGAAAGAAATTTACAAGCCATCTAAATACAACCCTGTCACTCATAAGGTGAAGCATCTGAGACCTAAAGACCTAAGTGGCTTGCATGAAGTCCTCCAGCCAGTTAAGTTACAGAGCTGGGATTCAGACCATCCTCCCAGTCCCAAATCCTGCACATCCTCCAGTGTAATGTGATGCCTCCTCTGAAGCTTGTGTCAAGGGCTGACTTTGAGTAGATCATCGATTATACATATAGAGCTGAAAGAGACCTCACAGGCCATGTAGTTCACATTCCCTCTTCCTTTACAGATTATAAAACTAAGGTTGAGGGATCAGGAGAGATTATCTTTCTCAAGACTACAAAAGTAGTAAACATTAGTTAAAATTTCAACCCAGTGAAGTTATTGCTCTACAAAATTCAAAACTCCAGCCCAGAAGCAAGTTGTCTACAAATGATTTAGCACCAGTCTTTATATCAGAAGCTCCAGATAAGTAGTACTTCTTTTTTTTGCAGTTCCCGACTTAACAGTTTTGCTTATAGGACAGTTGGGGAATAGTCTTTGTAGCATCTAAAGAACACTACTTTCTAAAAATGTAACTAAGACTCAAAACTTAGCAAACATTTGTATTTTGTTAAAAGTTATATATTAGCACCTATGAAGTAAATCATTTATTCAGTTCAATTCAAAAGAAATATTGGTCAGATGTCTACTATATGAGACATTATGCCAGGTGTAAGGAAAAATAAAGACCAAAAGATAATATTGTCCCTTCCTCAGGGAGCTTACATTCTGCTGGAAAACAGAACAGAAGGCATTGTGGGACAGCAGAGAGAGCACCTGGCTTCATTCATGTCTTGTCTCTGATGCTATTTGAGTGACTCCATATGGACAAGTCACTTAATTTCACTGGGTCCCTATTTTCTTATCAGCAAAATAAGGGATTTGGACTAGGTAGCATTTGAAGTCCTTTTTATCTCTAGAATTAAGATTCCATGATCCTTTTCAGTCTTCTGGGCCATAAAGGAATTCATTCAATTCTATCCACATATCAATGGTGATAGAGGACATTACCAATTAAGGAGTCATCTCTTATACTTGGACTTTATGCTAATATTCTCTATGATACCGATAAAACATTTAACCTGTGTTCATCTCTTTATTTTATACCTCACTTGATATCGATGATCAGATGATTATGTAGTGTAATTTTTAAGGAATCTTAAAGTTGACCTTGAAGCTTGTTTAAGCGGTTTATTTAACTTTATCTTATACATTTTACCTTAATCTGAATTTTTAACATGTGCATGGGAGATGCCTTATTGAAGGAGAACCTTTAAAGTAGGACATTGCTATTGGGAGACAAATTCTTTTTTTATTTTTTTATTTTTTAGTCAGTGAACAGTAAGTACAGTGGGATGTTCTCTATAGCTACATTTTAATCAACTATGTGAGGTTAAAATATGGATTGCTGTGGATTACCATTTGTAGAGATTGTTCACTACTGGTGCCTTCATCAAGGATGCTTTGATATCTATATAGACTATTTTCATAAATAGACACAAGAATTGCTAGTTATTTATGTTTTGGTAAGAACAAATTCTGAAATTTATTCTACACCTTTGATATTTTGTTCTCATTCAGATAGTTAGAAAAATTTTCTCATGAAACCCACAAAATTGTGTTGCCTCCAGCAAGGTCTTTCCCAGAGTATATTTGCACTAAGTTTTGGTCAGTACCATTTACACTAGAAGCACATCATGGACAGTGATGTTAAAATCCAAATATTGGAACTTCCGTGTCCCTGTGAGTGAGAAGAGTTTTTTTTTAATTTTGTTTTTTCTTTTTTTGCTGAGGCAATTGAGGTTAAGTGACTTGCCCAGAGTCACACAGCTAGAGAAGGTTAAGTGTCTGAGACCAGATTTGAATTTAGGTCTTCCTGACTTCAGGGCTGGTGTTTTATCCACTGTGCCACCTAGCTGCCCCGAGAAGAGTTTTTTTTTTAATTGAAATCTCTAGAGATTTTTTGCATCTTTGGTTCCAGTTTGATCCTTAAATGCTCTCTGAAAGGACTTGCTTAATAGGTCTTTCACCAAGCTGTTTGTTTTCTAGTGCCTCTCTTTATTTTCTGAGGAAACAATGATAATAACCTTCCTCCATTCCCCCTCCCTTCAATAGGAGTTTTATTCTAAACTTGTGTTTGTTGACTCAGGTTTTTAGTAGTTTTACTCATAAGATTTTCTTTATGTCAATGAAAGACACAGCCTTTTCAGTATCCCTAGTGAAACTTGAAGTAGCAATTTGTGGCATTAGTTAAAGACCTGCTATAAAAGACTGGGTGAAAAACTTGATGTAAAAGTTCTATTATAATTTTACTGTAAAATAAAAACTTTTAGTAATGTATGTCTCAATTGACACAACTTGGACCTTCAAAATGTTCTTAAATTCTGGTCCTTCTAGTGTTAAACATTCTCTCTATAATTTTATTTCCCCTTTTAAGTGACTTAGAAAAATTCATCATAAACAGTGTAAAGGTAAGAAATAGACATTTATCAATTAATAGTCTCTCTCCCTTTCCTTTTTCCCTTCATTCTTTTGAATTACTCTCCCTATCATCTTTCTTCCCTCCCTTCCTTTTCTCATCCCATCTCTTCTCTCCCTTCTTCCTTCCTCTCTTCCTTACTTCCTTTACTGACAGAATAATTTTCTAAAAAACCTGTTTTTAAAGAGGTTTTTAAACCTCTTTAAAATATAAGGTCTTCAAACCTTATATTCTCCTGAAAGCCTTATAAAATTGTCTCTAGACCTTTCATTGTCTGTTTAAAATGTATATCCTTTCTTTGCACTATACTGATGTGTTCTTTTGTTAAGTTGCTTTGTCAGTATTCTTAATTATTATTCATGCATATATTCTTTATAGGCATTAAGCTCTTTGAGACATGTGGCCCATGTCTTTTCTTTCTTTTGCCTCTCCTCATACAGGCATGAACAGAAAGCACAATGATAATGACTAGATTGTTTATAACTAATGATTTTTTATGTTTCATTTCACAGGCTGGGAGCATTAAGCGTGAAATGACCTTCACCTTTCAACAGGAGGACTTAAAACGTGACTTTAGTAAAAAAATATCCTATCAACAATTGTTCCCTTTGGCCATGGCAGAAGATATGAGAACAGCTGACACCAAAAAAGCCCACAGAGTCCCTGAACACGAAAAAGAGAACACTCGATCCATCTGTCTCCTGGAACAAAAACGCAAAGTTGTTTCGTCAAATATTGATGTTCCTCCAGCAAGGTAAGAAATAATAAAATATATGTCCATTCAGCCAACAAGTGTTTATTAAATGCTTGTTTCTTCATTCATCTATGATAATGAACAGAAGCCTGTTGCCAAAAGATTTCCTTCTTGAAATGAAGATGAGTTGGAGCCTGTGTAGAATGGATAGACTGATGGAACAATACTTGAAGATGAAGGGATAATGGAAATTAAAACAGGAAAACAGGAAAAACCTACCCCCAAAATTAGTGTGTATGAACAGATATAGGCATAAAAAATGAATGCATACTGGTTTTTTTCTATGATAATATTTAGGTGCTGTGAGAGGGACTGGATCTGTTATTTTATTCAGTTTGGGGATGTATAAGTAAGAAAACTACCTATATCAGTGCAAATGTGGACCTCCTCTGCAATTTATAGTCATAGAGAGTTTCCTGGAACACCAAGAAGTTAGTGACTGGTCCAAAAGTACACAACCAGTTAGCGTCAAAGGCAGCATCTAAACCCACATCTTCCTTGTTCTGAAGCCAACCTTCTAGCCTCTGTGCCATATTGCTTCTCAGTTATCGCATGGAATTCCCTATAAAACAAGCTGACCTTGAAATATGTCTGAGAAAGATTATTGGCTTTGTGTTGGGCTTTGTCTTACAGTACTTCACCTGTAGTAATGAGTCCAGTAAACTTCCACTAAAGTTCAGAAGCATTGACAAATACTACAGCCAAGTTCTGATATGTGTGTGTGTATGTATTACAGATTCTCATAATGGATCAAAAGAAGAAATATAAATTAAGTAGGAAATTGTGATTTTTAAATGCTGATTGTACACAGTTTAAAAGAAAAATTGATTGATCAAAGAAAATAAATAGAAATATCACATACTCATTGAGCCATTACAACACAGATAGTTGCTTTAGTTTTAACATCTACACCATATTTTGTTGCAAAAACTTTTCTAGCAAAACATTAAGATTTTTTGTAAAAAAAAAAGTATAATTTTAAGCAGATGAATTTATGACAGCTAGTTCAAGGATAATAAGCATCTTTTAAAAAAGCAACATATGCCCTTTTTGTATTCTAACTTCTTTGTTGCTAATAGAGAGATTATTTGGTTTGATCTGGCTAAAGTTTCAGAAATTGGCAGGGATGATTGCACATTGAGGTGGGAATAAAAACCTGAAAGATAATAGCTTGTTTTGGTTGTTTGAACTCTATTTTGGGTTTAGTTCAAAAGTAACTTCCCTAGAAGTTGTTTTTCAGTGTTCTACCGTCTTGCCAAATTTGTAAGACTTTCTAAAATTTCAAACCACTTTGTTTTCCCCATCTCTGCTGCCAAATTACTCAAGTGTGTTACTTTCTCATATGCCTGCTACATGTTTTTAGCTACTTAGAATTCTTCATGTGACTTGTCTTTCAAATAAAATATATGTAAAGTTGTGTTTTTTTCAATTGATCACATTTTTCCCCCTGAGGATTTGGTAACTGCAGGTTGCTTTCTCATCTGAGAACTATGTGATGTTTAATAGAAAACACATAAGTTTATAATATTAGAAAGTTAAGACCTTAAATTCTATTTTTCTTTCCTTCTAAGTTTTTAAAGAAAAAAGAGGATAGAATTTAATTATGCCAAGGAGTTTAGTGACAATTTAACATTATATTATTGGAATATAAATATATTTATTTTCCTTTACAGCATCCTATGCATTTGTTAATGCACTTTGCATTATCTCTGATTTTTGCAAGTCTACAAGTAATAACTACTCTTTCCTACTTTAATATAGTACTTACCATTGTTAGAAGAATCAAATATTGTCTCAAAAGTCTTGGTACAGCTTAAAGCTAATTAAATCATATATAAAGCTTTGCAAGTTTTGAGATACTTTATAAATGTCAACTATTATTATTGTTATAGGCACCATACTAGGAAATGTTATATTTTGAAAGGGAGGAAGATAATGATCAAAGAAGGAAAAGTCAGTATATTTCTCCTTTCTTCTGTGTTCTCTGGTTGTATTTTTCTACACTCTCAAATACACTAAATGTAATTAAGAAGCATAACAGTCAAGCTAGGGTTATAGCAAAACTGGTGAATGATGTAGAAAAATTAATTAGGTTTTAAATCCATTAATGTACAGCAGAATACTCTAGTGACAAGATGTGATTTACACTTCTTAATTCCTTAAGGGGAATTTTAGTTGAATTTTCATCATTTGGGGTTTCAGTAATCCGACTATTTCATCACTTGTAATAATTTCAAATTAGGCAAATGGATGATAAAGTAAATCAATCATTTTTTTCTGAGGATGAAAATCATAAAGAAATTGATGAGTTTAATGGTCTGTTTTCAGGTTATTTTTCTTTTATCCCTGAAAACTGACACATACTATTGTGTCAATTTAAAAATGCATATTTAAGACAAAGTTAAACCTTTATCTTCTGTTTAGATCATAATTTTGTCATAAATAAATTAGCTTTTAAGGACACAGGCACTCTTTCTACATTTTATTTATGATATAAGAGGAAACAACAAAAATTGGATTATTATTACAAAAGCAGTATTATATCAATTCTCTGCTTAAGAAGTTTTAGGATAAAACACAAATGCTTATCTTTAGTATTTAAGTCATTACAATCTAGCTCTAACCCATCTTGTGAGACTACATCCATATTATATTCTGTTATACCCTCTATTGCATACAAACAAACTGGACTGCTCACTATTCTTTGTTTGGGACACTGCATTTCCTGCCTCCATGACTTTGTATAAGCAGTACCTAGTTCTAGAAATGTTCTTCCACCATATCTCTTCCACTCGTAGTTCCTATGAATATAGTTCCTAACTTCCTTCAGGTCTCAAATTCAGGACTCTCTCTTATAGACCAGCCTACCTGATCCTCCAAGTTTTTAGTATCCTTTTTTCCTTTCTCAGATTGCTTTGTATATGTTATATATAATTTGTATATATTGTACATATTGTTGCATATATTTGTATGGTTGTTATTCTTTGTATCTATTATTTGTTATATTATTTCCTGCCCATAGAAGGTAAAGCTCTTTTAGGTCAGAAATTGTTTTGTTTTTTCTCTTCCTATCTCCAAAGACTAGTATATAATTTAATAAATGTTCATTTAAAAAGGTGTCTTTGGGAAAGTGGCATTTGTAATTATAAGAAACACCCAAATATGCATATGCGAAATGATCACTGAGATTTATTCATTGACTTCAAAAAAGAGGTTTCAACATTTTTTCTAACAATCTAGGCATCATTTTAGTAGGGTTACTGCTTTCCTAAGTAGCTAACTCTGTATTGTAAATAAGAGACTCCTTTTGTAATGATATATTCTCCATATTAATTCAATTAACTTTAGTGTTTCTTGAGTAGCTCCTTTATTTCTAGAGTTACTTTATTATTAATGCTTTCTGGGGAAAGAAAGAAAAGATGGAGCAAAAAAAAGTGTAGGAATACTTTTCTTTAAACCAGGAAGAATTTGTAAATGTTTATGTTGTAAATTACGTTATGCAAGCAGTGCTAAATTAAATTATTATATTTTTCTCTATATTACTTTATACTTATTATATTGCTCTTACCTCTTAGTAACATTTCACATTGTGTTTTGTCCACTTCACCCAGATTGAAATCTCTTAGAAGACAGAGTTTGTTTCTTTGGTTCTTTTGGCATATTCCTTTATGACACAATTCCTTTCACTCAGTAATTGCTTGCCAATCTGCTTATATGACTGGGCAAATATTTAGAGGTAAAATCTCCCAAGAACAAATACTAGTATGTGAGCTCTGTGTGCAGCTGCCGATTGTTCTGGTGAGTTTACAGCTATTAAAACTTATAAAGATAAAAAGTACTAATTAATAATACATATACTTGGAGCTTAATTGTGCAATATTCTTGGGCTTATTTTTCTAATCTGAAAGATTTACAGGAAAACATTTGTAAATAACCCAATAATTTTTGGTAAATGCTTTACAAATGCTAATGTCAACAAAAAAAAAGTAAGAAAACAAACCCAATCATTAATTGGTAGTTACTAGGAAGACTGACTGATAAATTGCATAAACCCTTTATGTAATCACTAAGTTGAGTTTTTATCCATACCATTTACGTACAAAGGGTTGAAGCTTTTATCTTTGCACATCCTTCTGCTAGGTTCCTGCTTATATGATGAAGTAATAGGGAAAAATCAAAGGGTTTATGTTTGTATCTTGGGCATGGTTAACTTGTTGACTGGGTCTCCTCACTACTCTGGGCCTCCATGTCTTTAGCTGTAAAAATGAAAAGATTAAACACAATCCAAAATTCTTTTTAATTGTAAATCCTGTAATGTTTATTTTTTTAATGTTTTCAGTTCATAAGCCTTAAGTCTTATTTGAATCAGATTCTTTTTTTAATCAAGTCACTGATTACTTCTGTTTTAAGCAACTGCTTACCTAAGAATAATAATAACTGAAATGATGATGATGATGATGATAAAATTCTGGACTTGTAGTCAAGAGACGAGTTCAATTCTGCTCTGCTTTTTCCTAGCAATGTGGCATGTCACAAGTTACTTAACTTTTCTCTGGCTCAGTTTCTTCAAGTATAAAATAAGGCTAATGATATTTTGCTGCTTCCTTCACAGTATCTGTGCTAAGCACTTTACAAATATGATCTCATTTGAGCTTTACAGCAACCTTGCGAGGTAGCTGCTGTTATTTCTCCTGCTTTATAGTCAAAGAAACTGAGGCAAATAGAGGTTTTTTTTAAGTGACTCACTCAGAGTAAGATAGTAATGAAAGGACTTTACAAACCTTGAAGTATCCTAGAGATGTGATCTATTGTTATTAATATGGGTTAGAAAATACTTGAGAAGTAGCATGGCAGAATTGCTAGAGAGCTAATCCCAGAGTCAGACATATATTGCCTGTGTCATCCTAGAAGCTTCCCCTTACCATTATCTTACTCTAGGTGAGTTATTAAAATTTCATTGCCACTATTTCCTCAGTTGTAAAACAGGGAAAATAATGCCACCTACCTTGAAAAGTTGTAGTGAAGATCAAAAGATCCTATCTGTAAAACACTTTAGTACAATATAGAAATGCTTCTTTCCAACTTCACCCTCACTCTCCCCAGCAACTTCCCACCTGAGGCCTAGAAGTGATCTTTTTCTTCATTTAATTCTTTTAGTACATTGTTTATTCCTCCTTTATCATAATACCTATAGTTTGTATGTTTTGTGTACCTATACTCCCTCTCTCCATATATATGGACATGACTATTGATATAAATATGCATATTATATTCACATTTTCACCAAAGATCTGGGATTTTATTAGTGTTGGAACCCACTTCAACTGTGCAAAGTAAATCCTGACTCTAATTTTGTAGAAAAATCCCAGTGAGTTGTTTGAGGCATAAGGAAGTTAATGATTGCTTAGGGTCTCAGAACCAGTAATATTAGAAACTTAGATATTCCTGACTGTTAACTTGATATTATGTACCACTATAACTGACATATATAGATGTATATATACATGTATGCATGTGTTTATCTTAACAGTTATAAATCCATAGATGTATGCACACCTACATGAAAAGAGGGAGAGGTAAATACTTATATAAACCAGAAAAGGTCTCCAGGAATCATACAAGATGCAAAAATATGATCTACACCAACAGGAGTATTCACATAAATGAAATTTTGGATGTATTGAAATACATACATATATATGAATTATTTTTTCTAATATTGAATATTGGTTTAAGCTATGTGCCATCCATCCTTTAAAAACATCAGCAATGAAACAAGCATTCTTGGATAACTCAAATTATTAGAGCATGGCATTTGTTACTCTGTTTTGCCAGACTTTGTATTTTTGGAGGGTACTGATGCTTAATTTGGTTGGATTTCACCCAAACAGCAATTACAATTTGATTATGCAAAGCAGTGACTGTCTTCTAATTATAACTCTACAGTTAAAGGAAGCTATTAGTAAACCAGTTGCAGCAAGGAAAGAGGAAGGAACTAGCCAAAAATTTTCCAGACCTAACAGCAGTTTATTAAAATACTACAGAATGTCAGTTTGCTGCTAGAAGAATAAAATGAACCCAACTATACTACTTGTATTGCTTTGTTTTATTTTTCCATGTAACTTCTGTTCTTTCCCATTTGCAAACATCTTCTCTTTATTTGGTGAGAGTCTAGAATTTTCATTGTTTAAATGAACCTGAGAAATTGAATAACCTTTGAATGCAAAGTGTAAATGATTAGAAGGGTCATCAGTACCTCGAATACTCATTGGAAAGGTTATGAAATAATTAGAATTAGCATTTTAAAATCAGAGTTAAGAAATTTCTGTTTCTTTTGCCTGAATTTTCTTCTTTGTATTTGATGTGAGATAAAGAAAGTATATAATATGAAGAGTTTTTTTAATGCTGAAGTTTTAAACAATGGAAGCATGTAGAGTTTGACTCAGTTGAGTATGCTCAATAAATTGTATATACTTTGAAGATGGGTTCATTTTTGTCTATATTAGTAGTCAGCAAATCTTTGTTGAGCATCTGCTATGTACTAGGCACTTTGCTAAGCACTGAGGATGCAAAGAAAGGCAAAAGGCAAAAGACAATTCCTCTCTGAAGGAGCTCACCATGTAATGAGGAAAGACAACACATAAAGAGAAACTGAGGAAGGGATGATGAGGAGGGTGAAGGTAAGAATATGATGAAGTCCAAAAGAGTAACAGCCTAAGAGGGAATGACGGGATGAATGCACTATGCACCTTCTCTCAATGGAAGATTTGAGAGGAGCTCTCTGATAGCTACCCTCCATCTTCTCCAGTTAGAAGGAGAAAGGGGCCCTGAAGGCAGAGGTGCTGACAAGGTATAAGTTTCAGCTTTGATGTGATCTTTCAGGTTAATGAATTTCTAGAGGTCATGATGAAGTCAAGAAATGCAGTTAGATAAGAAATTATGAGATGGCTACCTTACATATGCCTAACACAGCACAGTCACCTCTATATTGTGATCCATAAATACTGGGTAAATTTTTTTCATGATTTTATCACTATCAGGAACAATATAGAGATTGGAGCCTACATTGATTTGGTTATCCAGTATAATAATTTTCTTTTTTTGCTGAGACAATTGTGGTTAAGTGACTTGCCCAGGGTCACACAGGTAGGAAGAATTAAGTGTCTGAGATCAAATTTGAACTCAGGTCCTCCTGACTTCATAGCTGGTGCTCTATCCACTGCGCCACCTAGCTTCCATGGATAATTTTCTTTATTGGAAGCTGGAGTCGATTACGACAGTATGGAATATGCTTTTCTTTTTTATCGAAGATCTAATACCTTTCTAGGTATTTATAAATGCCATTTCTTCTATGAAGCCTTCCTTCAATATTCCCAGTTGCAGACTAGAAATGATCTTTCCCTTAATTTCATTCCTATGATACCTTGTTTCTGCCTCCTTTATGACAATTAATCCCATACTTTCTTATTTTTTTTCTAATAATTGATTTACTTAACAAAGTTTGGTAAATGCTCTACACATATCCCATTTGATTCTCACAACTATCTGGTGAATGAAATAAATGCTATTATTAACACTCAGATTTTGCAGATGATAAATTTGACTCTCAGAGAGGTTGAGTTGCCTAGGTTCCACAGCTAATAATGTCTGCAGCAGGAATTGAACACAGCTCTTCTTTTTAAACTCCAGACATGATATTCTATTCATTATACAACCTAGATTGTAAGCTCTTGAGAGCAGAAACTGTCTTTTTCATCATCCATAGTGATATGTATTCACACAGAGTAAATTATCAGTTTATCAAATAAATGAATACATTCTACTTTTATTAAGTTTTGTGATGTTCCTACTATCTTTCCCATTCTATGACCTGAGAAACAGTGTCCTCAGATATATATATATATATATATATATATATATATATATCCTTTTTGTGTTGCCTGTTGTTACTACAATTCATTATATTTTGTTAGGTGCTTTGGACCTAGAATATGGTGTCTCAGCAGAGTTACCTTACAATGCTTCCATTTTTCACTAACCACTCAGGGCAATAAACATTTATTAAACACCTATTATGTATCAGGCACTGTGCTAAGTGTTAGTGATATAAAAAGAGGCAAAAGGACCACTCTCCAGAAGTTTACAGTATGTGATGTCCAGGATCAAATATCAAATCTTCTTTTGGGCCCTTTATAACCTGTCTTTTTCTACCTTACCTTTTCAAGTATTGTTATATCTTGCACCTCTTCCCAAATACTTTGTCATTCAGTGACACTGGCCTCATTGTGATTACCTGCATAAAATATTCCATCTCTAGACTTTGGGCATTTTTGCCAACTCTCTCCCAGCTGAAATTTTCTCCCTCTTCTCTGCCTGGCTTTCCAATCTTTCTTCAAGGCCCATCTAAAATCTCACCTTGTGCAAAAAAAACCAACCAACCAAAAAAAAAAAAAACAACTTTCCACAGCTCCCCTTCCTGTTATTGATTGATTGTCACCTATTTGCACATTGTCTCCTCCATTAGACTCTGAGTTTTTTGAGACATAGGACTGTCTTCTGCTCTAGTAATTAGCACAATATGTGATATAGTAGGTGCTTAATAAATGTTTAATGATTAGGTGATTAGCATCATGTGAATGCATGCTGCTAAGCACACAGACTCCTGGACACTGGTCAGTTTCTGACCATTCCTAGTAGGTGAAATTTGTCAAAGATTCAAATAATTTTCATGCTTTAGCTATGTCTGAGGGCACCCAAGTATTTAAATGATAAAGCAAAGATAGCTGAAAGAATAGAGCAAAAATAAAAGTCAATATATTGGGGGAAAATGACATTAAACTAGTCAGAAGAATGTTGCATCAGACTAAGATGTTGGAAAAGACTTGGGATTGGGAACATTTGTGATATGGTGGATGGAGTGTTGGTGACTGTGGGCAAATCATGTAACTTATCTGTGTTTTGCTTTTCTTAACTGTAAAATGGGGGGATAATAATGCTTATAGCACCTATTTCACAGGGTTCTTATGAGAATTAATGAAAGCTTATATATAAAACACTTTATAAAGGCAGTTTATATTATTGTTTCCTTCTATAATTTGAATTTTGATTTTAATACCTCTTCTTATCAATAGACCAGCAGTTAGGTGGCAGAGTAGGTTAAGGGCCAGGCCTGTCATCAAGCAGAACTTATTTTTCCAAGTTCAAATCTGGCTTTAAACACTTACTAGCTGTGTGACCCTGAGCAGGTTACTTGAACATGCTTGCCTCAGATTCCTCATCTATAATATGAGCTGAAGAAAGAAATGGCAAAGCACTCTAGTATCTACCAAGAAAACCCCCCAAAGTTGGGTATGACCAAAATGACTGAATAAAACCATTATTTTTTTTAAAACCATTATTTTTAAGGAAGCAATGTGCTCTAGAAAATAAGTTGATTGGAAGGAAAAATGAGATCTTTTTCTTCCCCAAGTAAACTTATCAGGTAACTGTCCACATCTAAGTTTTGTTCACTATCTTTATTTTTTAATAAAATGCAAACTTAACATTGAATTTCTTGTATGGGAAAAAGGGGATTCTGGTTAATTGAGTCAGACATTGTTTGTAGGAAAGAAACATAAATTCTCAGGTTGTATTTGAAACCAGTTTAATCTCCAATAAGCTCTTAGTTATGCTTCTAGTCCAGACTGCCTACAAATGCTGATGGGATAGATTTCCTAGTCTTGCTACGGTCTGAATTGTTATTGTCATATTCTCAACATAAATTCATTTCAGCCCAAACCTGTCCAGCTGAGAATAGGTAGTTATATACTATTCTCTGTCCAGAAGCCCTTGTAATAGAACATCATAGATTTGATAAAAACATACTTATTGCAAGATGTTTGTTAGCATTCTATTGCTATTTTCTTTTAAAATTTTCATAAGGAAGTTAATAAAATGAGGTAAGATTTTTTAAAGTAATTGTGTTTTTATCATAACAGTAGTACCTTCTATAAGTGTTTCATAACCTATGATCCCTGTGTTCTTTAAGTATGCCTAATGAAATTTTAGGATTCTGAGAGACGTGGATAAAATTGGCTGTCACAGTATTTTTAAAACTAACATCTGCATTCTCCTTCTTTGTATTGGCTTTAAATATGGCATCTAGAATCTAACTGTCTGTTTCCTACAATTGGGTATAGTAACTCTTCATTAAAAGCATTTATAACTTAATGTTAAATTATAATGGAGCACCTGTACAGAAATGGCATGGCAGTCTGTCATGAATACCAGTTGAATTTATAATCTGGGTCATTAGCATTAATACAAAAGTAATTCAGTGATACTGCAGTACTTACCATTGATACGCATTTGATTGTATAATTTCTTTATTTTCCCTTTTCTTACTGGATTAATTTAGTGATCACAAAATGGACTGAAAATTTTGAATTCATACTATTGTAAATTTTGCTAAATAACCTTGTTCTTTAGATCATTGAAATATACTTTTGTTCCAATTTAAATCATTGGATGAATGATAAAATATGTTCAAACTGGAGACTGGATTCAGTTACCAGCTCAATCATTTATTAAATATGTGACCCTGGGAAATTCACTTAACTTCCAAAAGATATGAACAGAGAGTTCTCTAAAGAAAAAAGCAAACTATCAACAATGTGTGTGTTTTTCACATTTAAAATTTTATTCAATTGTGTGTTTAGCAGTTTCTAAGTTATATATATGAGACTACTTCAGACACCATAGAAAAGATGGATACTTTTGCTTTAATAAAAAAGAAAAAAACATATATCAACTAGTTGTCCAAATGAAAGCCAATGCAAATTTCAAAATGCTGGTACATGTACCAGAGGACTTATTCCTCAAATTCTAATGTACCAAATAGGTCCACATTATAACATTAAAATATTTTATTAACATTTAAAAAACAGATTGGAGCAAGCTTAGGAAATATATCCCATCAGCATTTATAGGCAGTCTGGACTAGAAACTTATTGGAGACTAGCTTGGTTTCAGATCCTACCTGGGAATTTATGTTTCTTTCCTACAAACCATATCATTCCCAACATACCTCAAGATCTAATCAGAACTAGTGAGTGTCTAACTCAATTAACCAGCATCTCCTTTTTATTATACAATGTTAGGTTTACATTTTATTAAAAATAAAGATAGTGAACAAAACTTAGATGTAGACAGTTACCTGATAAATTTACTTGGAGGAAAAAAGATATATCATTTTTTTTTCTAATCAACTTATTTTATAGAACATGTTATTACTTCCTTAAAAATAATGATTTTGATGTTCAGTAATTTCAGTCATCCCCAACTTTTTGGGGTTTTTCTTGGTAGATTCTGGAGTGGTTTGCCATTTTCTTCTTCAGCTCATATTATAGACTAGGAACTGAGGCAAATACGTGTTAAGTGATTTGCAGCTAGTAAGTTCCTAAGGCCAGATTTGAACTCAGAGAGATGAGTTCTACTTGTTGACAGGCCTGGTACTCAATCTTACAAAACTTATTATTAAAGTTTTAAAAAATTACAAAAAAAACATTTGTAGTGATTTGTGTAAACAAAGTTAAATTTCAATCTTTATTGAAGGAAAAAGGCATCCTTTTAAATTTCTTACGAATATCCTCTAAATCTACCACAAGCTTCACCTGCAAGAGTTTTCGTGGTTCCTTCACCAGAAAGAATCACCTTAATGAGTTACTTTCATTAAACGTTGCTTATATAAGATCCAACTTCATCTACATTTAAATTCTTACCTGACTTTGTGTCTATTTTTACTTTTCAAAATAATTGATTTTTTTTAAAAGGGGAACTCTTTGGTTAAAAATAAAATACAATTCTTTTCTTCCAAAATGACTGCCTCTATGGTACTGATTAAACCCTGAAGCTTTGGGGGAATTTTAGAGGAGACGGGTTGCTCAAAGGAAAGATTTCAGAATGAATTTTTATATTTCCCATGATTTACATGTTCACATAAAATATATTCCAAATTGGTAATAATGTCACTTCATACAGAACAAATTAGGAAAGATGACAAAAAAATAGAAACAGTCAGTTTTAGAGTGGTTGTATTATGACAGATACTCTAATACACTGATGGTAGCCTTCAAATTGATTTGACCATACTGGAAAACAGTTTAGAAATATAGGAGAAGTCACAACATTCTGCATGTTCTTTCACTGCTGGACAGATAGTCCAAAGAGATCAAAGACTAAAAGAAAGATTCTTTACATTTTGTGGTAGGAAAAACTAAAAAACAAACAAGCAACACTCCCCCCCCCCAACAAATTGTGGCATATGAATATAACATGTTATTGTATAATATGAATACTTCAATAAATATGTATTAATTGATATAAAGTGAAGTAACTAGAACTAGCAAGATAGTATACACAATAATTACAATAAGGAAAAAAATTCACTAAAACTAAGTCAAAGATTGTGTGATTGTAATAATATAATGAGCAGCTATTTTTTACTTACCTGTTTTTTTACCTAGACCCCCTTATCCCTTGGTACTGTCAACTGGTTCTACATTACAAATTGATATAATTTTAGTAATGGAAAAAACATTAAAGAAGATGCATTATAATTTGCTTTGCCTCTATACTCTTTTTTTTTGCCTCTATACTCTTAAGAACCATGGAGTTCTTCCTATAAGTTTTCACCTAAACTTCTGTATGTATTGGTCTCTTCTATAAAAATGTGAGCAGGGAATATAGCTAGCACTCAGTGGAGTGCTTTGCCCACAAAAAATACATAACATATGTTTTTCCATTCCTTCATTTCATTCACTCCATTTGGAGTGGAGTGCCTAGAAGTTTTTGATGTTAAAATAAAAGGAATCAATAAAATTTTAATTTTAAAAATAAAAAATTAATAATAAAATTGTTAGGTTGGTAAATGGAATTGCTTTTAAATTTTGTTCCTTTCATCATTATATTTGTAAATCATGATCTGCCTAGGCTGCTAGCAACTGAGGTTCCATTTTATCAAAAAATAACTTTATTCCAGGAGAATAAAGTTTGTTTTTTTCAGAAAATTTTCTTAAAATCCTAAGTGGATTAGCCCCCTTCTCTCACAATTGATTTTATATTCTCATGAGGGAGAGAAAAATTAAAAACTGATGCCCACAATTTATTCAAAAAGATAACTTTGAGGATATGTAGTCAGTATGGATTTCAACAAGTGTTCTATGTCTTCATTATTAGTACATTACGGGACAACTGATATACCTAAGGCTTGCCCTGAAAAACCAAGGTTATATTATGTTCATTAATTTCAGAGATTAATGAATTTTGAAAATTAGTGATCTATATTTTATCTATATTTTATAACAGTTGTAGCTTTAAGGTAAATCTTTACGGTAAATTTTTAAGAAATAAATTCTTTTTCTTCATTTTTTACATTTCTGAAATTTCTCATATTTCTCCCCTTATCCCTTCCTCAGAGTCATCCTGCATAGCATATTTTAAAAGTCAAAAAATGAGAAAGAAATCAGGAAATTCATCAACAAGTTG
The DNA here is from genome assembly GCA_023553655.1 of Myrmecobius fasciatus. Classification (NCBI taxonomy): domain Eukaryota; kingdom Metazoa; phylum Chordata; class Mammalia; order Dasyuromorphia; family Myrmecobiidae; genus Myrmecobius; species Myrmecobius fasciatus. The sequence goes on from JAJPUD010001580.1 coordinate 176,374, forward strand.
AAAAAGCTCAAAAATATTTACAATGTGCCACACTTATGGATCCTCCACTTCTATAAAAAGTTGAAGTGGGGATGTCTTCTCACATCTCTTTTTTGTAATTTTGTCACATTCATTTTTAAAATTTTCTGTTGTTTTTTCAGGGTTTTTTGCAGACTGCCTTCAGTAATCATTGAGAGGGACATCAATAGTGGGGTAATCACTTGGTGATGATTTTTTTGGTCATGGCAACCCTGAAATCTTAGAAAAAAATTAAAATGCCCCTCAGTCCTGTGTGATCCCTTTCTGTTTCCATAAGTGAAGGTGTCAGCATCTCAGGAAATGGGCCAAAGGATTCTCAGAATCACAATTTTTAGATCATCAGAAAGCTTTAATTTTACTTGTGCTTCTCTAAATATTAGATTCTTGTACTGTGACCAGTATGAGCATTTTACTAGAGGATCTGAATCGTATCAATTCTAACATTCTCACTGTGAACAAAAGTTAGAAGAAAGAAAAAAGTTCCAACTAAATAGAAAGATAGCTCACAGCTACTTCTTGGAGAAGCAAAAAATGTTGTGAATAAAGTTTGGTAGAATGGATTTTTCTCATATATCCCAGAACTACAAGAAATATTATTTCATAGTACATTTTCCTCTCATTTATTGTAATACTAATTATCATCACTTGAAAAAAGACAACCCTGAAAACAATTTTGCCCTATGCAACAACATTTGTTACTGAGAATCAAGCCTTGAAAAACCCACTCCAAAACAAATCAACATACTTGGTGTCTTCAGTGCAAAGGTGGAGACAGGTAAGGATACATAGAAATATATGGAAAAGCATGGTTCCCCAGAAAGAAATGAGAAAAGCTAGACTTAGAGTTTACACAAAAAACTTTAGCCTTTATCTTATGAGCAATTTCTTTTAAAGAGAATTAGTAAGAGCTGAACATGGTGAGAACCAAGTAACATCAAAAAGAATGATTCTGACTATATTTTAAACAGGCAGGAAAAGATTTTTTATAAAAGGAGAGGTTATCGATACAGAGTAGACTATTGATTCTTCCGATCTAAGATTAGAATTTACGATAAATAAGAAAAAAAGAATAACATGAGGAAGATATGGCATCAATTAAGATTTAACCTTGACATTTAAATATGTTAATGAAAATCATAATGGAAAATGAATGACAGAAAGGACATTAGCATTGGTTATAATAATTTAATCCAGAAGCTAAACTATTTTAGCACCAATGAGATCAAAAAAGTCACAGAAGTTCCTCAGTAAACATTTACTTGCCACATGGAGAGAGAGATGACTGCTAAAGGCAAGAGTAAGCTAGACTATAAACATGTAAAATCTTAGAAATGTAGATAACAGATAATTATGAACAATATAATTTCATAAACCGGCACATTCATTGGAAAGTAAAACTAGTCTAAAGAAAGCTTGGCAAGATATCCTATTAAGCAAAGTTATCCAAAGTTGAATTCAAGGATAAAAACAAAGAAAACTGCCAAGTGGAAGAAAAATGGAAAATATTTGCAGATACTATTATAACAAACTCTTTTTTCCATTAATGATAATGGAATCATCCCACTTGGATCTTAACATCAAAGTCCCTAAGGTACTTATAGAGGAAATAGAAATGGTACTAATGGGAATAAAGATGGGAAATGCAGTCTGATTAGACTAAGTATATATAGAAGTATAAATATCCATGCTGGAAGGGATACAATTATGAAGGCATTGAGGAACTGATTTACATGAAATCTCAGACCATTAATACCAAAAAAGAAGGATAGAGGGTATCACCTATTGACTTGTATATCTTATCTCCCATCTATGCAAGTTCTCTATAAGGATCACTTATACAGAAATTAAGGGCCTTTTTGATGATACTTAAAAACAGGTTTGTGCAAGTGTTATTAAGTAATATATACATCTTTACCATCATATAATTGACTGAAAGTTTTAGAGAATATGTAAGATCCCATTTCGCTTGTTTTTTTATTGGTTAGAAAAAGTATTTGATTTAGTAGAACAAAACTTCTCCCTGAAGGCTCTTTAATAGAAAGATATCTCATTTCCATACATCAACATCATTCAGGATTCCTTAGAATATATAACAACAGGAATAATTGTCCAATGATATTCTTCTAGAACACATCAGGCAGTGCATAAGACAGAGATGTATGCTTGCCACAAGTATTTATCACTGTAATGGAGAGCTAGGGCAGAATTAAGGTTGAAAAGGGATGCTCACAGGATGATAGAATCCTACAGAGACTCATATCTATGAATGGCATTCTGTTGATTTCCTCAACCTTTAAGACATTGCAGAACCCCTGAAAGAGATCAGTAATTACTGAAAAGAGATTGGTCTGTGCATGTACACAGGAAAAACAAAGACAATGAAAAATGTTTAATGTTCAAATTTTAGCATGCATTTGTGGAAATCTCTAGAGCTTCATCAGTAGATGATAGGTAGATAGGTAGGTAGATATGTAGGTAGGTAGGTAGTAGGTAGATAGATAGATAGATAGATAGATAGATAGATAGATAGATAGATAGATGAATAGATATATTTGGGGAAGAAAATAAAGATAAACAATAAACTAACCTAGAGTTGAAAAAGGAGGAGAGTGGAATAGATGATTTTCAGGAAATTGTAAAGTACTTTTATTGCCTGTAACAACAAACTCCCATCTTTCTAATACATATATTTTACTGGTGTTGAAGGGCAGCAAGACTTGGAACACCACTATCTCTGAAAAGATAAGGATGAGCATCACACAGAAGGTAAAGGAAAGACACAATGTGAAGCAACATATAATTAACAAGGAATTCTGAAGGAGAAAAGTAGTATAGGATGTTTATAAGGAATTTTATGACAAGAGAAGATGAGTTGGTCACATGGTGAGGGATAATAGTTGCTCATTCAGATTATTTCACTGGTATCCTTGCAATATTAAGAAAAAGTAAGTATAGTGTATAGCACATGGAGTGAGTAACCCCTTTGGTGAATTTTTTTTGGAAAAGCACAGACGAGTTACACAGGATGGGTAGGCATGGATGGATTGTGATCTATGTCTTTACAGTAAATCAATGAGATTGCCTTGGATCTGAATCAATAATATCACAAATTAATTTGAGTATATAAGATATTTTCTTTGAGAAAAATATATCTGAAGAATGGAATTTCAGAAAAGTGAGGAGATTTAGAAATCCCTTTCCCAAAGTTTGTTGTGTCTTGATTTTATATATGTTCTCATCTTAAAAGGGACTCATGATTTTTACTAAAAAAAACTCAGAAGAATGCAACCATGTAATAAATAATACTTTGTCCCCTCTGTGGACCAACAACTTCTACTTTGATGATATATTTTCCATTTTGAATTTGCCTCTATTTGCAAAAAAAAAAAAAGAAGGAAGGAGGGAAGGAAGGAAAGGAGGGAAAGAGGGAGGAAAGGGGAGAGAAAAGGGAGGAAAGGGAAGAAAGAAAAAAATAGTATTTATATGGAAATTTGGTTTTCTAACAGGCACTGGAGGTAAAACTCATGCTTAGTTTATAATATGCTATGCTAAATAGTGCCTGGCGCATAGTAGGTGTTTAATAAGTGTTAAATGATCGATCAGGTGAATAATAGACACAGCATGAAGTAGTACAAAGAATTCTGGATGTGGAGTCATAATTCAAGTTCTGCCTTTGACACATTAGCGATATGATTCTGAGTTAGTCAATGAACTTTTCTGTGCCTTAGTTTCCTTATGTGTATAATATGGTTGGGCTTGCTCTGGTTTGGTTTACTTGCTAGGTATATGTTATAATAATAATAGTTTTCAACAGTTGTTTCTTCAAGGTTGCCATGTGATTGTAATCTTTTTGATTGCCAATCAGAACTAACCAGACTTCCACAGAAAGCTGAGAAGGAGAACCCTTAGCAAAACTTTGGGATATTTCCTAGTGTAGCTCTTCTCACTTGCCATGATTTATATATGCCCCAACCTGAAGAGTGAATGCTTATATTTTTCTCTCAAGCCTATTCTTTGAAGATACTGCATAATTTCACAACTGCTGAGCAGAAGGCAGCAGTTAGTAAAGTCATTCCTTTGCTGTTAGTGTTAATCATTGTGCAGAAATACCACTTCTGTGAGGTGCCAGACATCCGTACCTCATTAATAAACTGCGGGTTGGTGTTTAACCTGTACTGCACATGTAAAACTCTGTAGCAGTCAGCATTTTCACATGGGAGGCTGAGTTTTCAGGATTATGTTGTGGTTATGCCAGCCTTGTCAAGTTTTTAAAAGTCATTCCTTTAAAGAAAGAGTCTAGTAGTGTTGCCCACATTTCCACAAAAAAAATGCTAAAAAAAATTTTTTTTGAAATATGCTACAACAGCTTGAAAACAATTAGCATTCAGAATTCAGGAGAATAAGTCACAGCAGAATCAAAAATTTATGCCCTTTTTGATTGACAGATATTGAGCCAAGATTCTACCCTATTCTAATAACACAAAGTCACCTACCATGGATAAGAGTAGTATACCTCAAAAGAATTTTAGAAGTATCTTTATCCTTCAGTCATGTCCAGCTTTTAGTGATCCCATGGACCATAAGGTCCACATATTTTTCGTTGGCAAAGATACCAGAGTGGTTTGCCATTTCCTTGGATTAAAACAGATTAAGTGACTTTTCCAGGGTCACACAGCTAATAAGTATCTGAGGAAGGATTTGAACTCATATCTTACTGATTCCAAGTCCAGTGCACTATCCATTGAACCACCTATTTGCACTAAGACTTTGCCTGCTTTTATGTGTCAGAAATAAGAACTGTGGATTACAAATTTTCAGAGAATTAGAATAAAATACACTCATCACAACAAAGAATATTTTTATAACTCTTTTAACTCTTAAGGGACCTCACTATTTTTCATTATTTTAAGTCAGTCTTTTTGCACTGTAGACATGAAATTTGTTGAAACCCTAAGTGTATTAATACATAGCATAGACTGAAAGTTATAGATTATTGTTGTTTGTTTTTAAATAAATCCTAGATATTAGGTTGCCATTTTTTCCCTCTTTATATATAAATGTGAGAGAAAAACAGACATCAAGTTTGAAAGATTTTTGGTTTCTTTTTTTAATTAAAAAAAATACTCTTGTCCCAATAAAGTATTATTAGGTATTTAGAACTTGATTGATAAATCAGTGCTAACTTTATGCATAGGTTTTTGTAAGGCAATTGGCTTTAATTACTTACCCAGGGTCACACAACTGGTAAATGTTAAGTGTCTGAAATCAGATTTGAACTCAAATCTTTCTGGCTTCAAGGCCAGTGCTCTATCCACTGAGCCATCTAGCTATCCCTATAATTTTTTTTCTTTTAAAAATGCTCTTAGAAATCTGACTATTTCTCTATCTTTGATAGCATATACTGTATATGTATATGGAAAAATGTATATATACATGATTTTCTCTTTCTCTTCTCTAATCACCTGAATAAGTAGGTTAATGGGTAGATTAACTAGGAATCTAATGAAATATGTGTATTCTCTTTCTTTTTCCTCTAGGCATATTATATACACACATACATATGTGTGTATGTACATAGCCACATATGTGAGAGACTTCCTTGGCACAGCTGCATTGATTAGTCTTAGCATGTAAGAACTGTCCATGTTGTCTGGCATTTCTTCATAGAGAAAAGGCTGGATTCTGGTTCATTTTGTTCTCTCCCCGCCCCCCACCCAATCCCTGCACATTTTGTCTACAAAGACAAACTCCTTTGCTGCTAGATTTGGGCTTAGCTTAGATAGAGATTATTATAAAAGAGGGGGTTCTCAGGACTACTCTACCTTAAAGATTTTGAATTTACATAGCATTGGGTTTGAAGGGAAGAAGAATCCTTTGAGTTGCTTAAAACCCTTTGGCTAATGTTCATATATTATCAGGCCTACCAATGACAGATGTACTAGCTTAAATACCAACATTTGTTTTGACTTTTAAATCAAATTTTACATGTTTCTTGCTCTAAAGTAGATGTACTTGAAGAGCATGGAATTTGCAGTCAGAAGAACCAGGTTTTAAATATAGGCTATAGTGAATATTATCTGTGTGACCTTAGGTAAATAATTTTACTTGTTTGAGCCTCAGTTTACTCATCTGCAAAATGAGGAGGTTGGACTTCTAGCTCTAAACCTATGGCTCTATGACATCATATCTTCTGATAGTCATATATTCAGATATCATGCACTTAAGATGCCCTGAAATGCAATAAAAATGTGAAGCCAGGGCTAATATTTTTTAAAGTTTAAAATAACATGTCTGCCCTGTATTTTTGATTTTTAAAAAGTTGAACATGCAAATCTACTTACAGTTTGCATCCTTTTGGTCTTTGTTCCATGGGATTCATTTATTTTGATGTGCATAAATAACTTTTTCTTACTGTATTGTGTTATTAGCATCCTTGAGACATTTAAAAATGTGTTTTCCTTTCTTACACTTCTCTGATTTACATGTTTTGCTCACATTTTCTGCCTTAAGCATCTTAACATGTTAAATGTTGGTTACCACATTAAGATTTATTAAAACAAATTTATTTTGTCTTGACAAAGACGTTCATTGGATTCATACTTAGGGATAGCAATTGTTAGATGCTTTCTCTTTCAATATTTTATTCTCTCTTCTCATCTCTTCTCTTTTTATCTCTCCTTCTCTGTCTTCCTCTCTCCCTCCCACCTTCTCTGTCTATCTTTTTCCCTCCCCCATCCACTTGAATAGTTGTTTTCCTAGAATCTGATGAAATATGCTTTTATTCATGATTCTTTCCAGAGAAGGATTTCTTTTTCAGGCTCAGCAAGGCAGACACATACAACATATAAGACCACAGATTTAGAGCTACAAAGCCAAAGTCCAAATCCCTGGTTTTATAGGTGAGGAAATGGAGACATATCAGAATTAAATGACTTGTCTGGTGCCACACTGTTAATAAATGCCCAAGATAGAATTTGAACCCAGATCTTCATGATATAAGTCAAGTAACCTATCCATTATGCTATGCTGTGAGAAGGATGGCCACATAGGAAGCAATAGCTAAAGCCATCTCAAGTGTGGTGCCCTGCATTGAAGAGAATCCTGTCAATTTTAGTGTCCTTCACTCTCCCTGTTTAGATCTCTGAACAAAGAAGAACATAGCCTGGAACATGTTCTATATTAAGAGGTATATCACTAAAGGTTCTAACTGTAATTTCATGATTTATTTGGGGTTTAGAACTTTCTATCTTGAGTCATACATGCAAATAGGAGTTATTATTATACTGGAATCACAGAATTTCTTTTTCATTCTGAATCATGCCTAGCTGAACAGAGCCCAAAGTGGGGCTTCCTTTGATTTTAAAGGTGCAATGGCTAAGTCAGCTCCACTAGATGTGGTAAAAGCTGAATGGTGGTTTCCTTAAATAGTACAGTTTCTTTTATAGAGCACTATGCATGCAAGAGTGAGAAAGAAACTTTATGTTCATGTTTACATAGTTTCAATCTAGTTATGGATAATACTGGATAGGAGTGCTATCATATAAATATAAATGTGCATGTACATATGCATGTAAGGGCCAGAGAATGCAGACAGAAAAGGATCCAGACATTGAACCACTGGCTGTCAGTCCCATCGAGCACTAATATCAGAGTTAGTCTCTAGCTAGAGAGTACATTGGGCAGAGCACTGAACCTGGATTGAGGAAGACCTGAGTTTCAATATAGCCTGAGACACTTACTAGATCTATGATGCAGGGCTGGCCACTTAATCTCTATCTGTATCAGTTTCATCATCTGTCAGTAGGTGATGATGATAGCACTGTCTCACAGAGTTGTTGTGAAGATCAAATGAGATAATATTGTAAAGTGTTTAAAAGTATCACACACATAATCGATGCTTAAAAATCCTTCCTTCCCTTTTCCCTTCCTCCCTTCCCCTTTCCTCTTTTCTCTCTTCTCCTCTCCTTTCCTTTTTTTGAATCTGAATGGACATTTCATTAGTTTCTAGATCATTCATAATTGCTAGTTTATTGAAGAAGAACCCTGCCCTTCTTCTTGCTGCTTCTAGGTAACCTTTTATAAATTTAGCATAGTAACCTTAAAAGTATGATAAGATGATAAGATTTATATAGAGAAGAAAGATTAGAGATCATTGAGGTGAACCTTATTTACTATGCGAGAAGGCTGAGGTCCTAAGATGGAAAATTATTTGTCCAGTTATAAAAGTGGTAGGGAAGGAAGACTCTAAAAAGCAGCAATAGAAAAAGAAAACTAATTATTTAGTTTTATATATACAATATCACCTGAATAATATTGATGTTAAAAAGATGAGGTATTGTTTTACAGTCAAGTTGGTATCATTTAAAGAATCTGATATTTTCCCAAAGGCAATCCAGCTGGCTTTCTTTCTCCTTTTCAATTCAGAGCTTAGCTCATTGTTCATTTCCTATGTCTGTCCAAGATGTATATACTGATAGATAAATTAAGCATCCCGTTGATCCAATGTCGTGTCATAGTCTGGGAATAGGCATTTACTGAGACCAGACTTATGGATCTCATTCAGAAGATTTTTACAGTATTTAGAGGTTTGATACAATTGGGGCAATGTCATCTACAGAAAACAATTGGAAGACTTCACTGTCTATGAGGAATCTCTTTCATTAGGGCCCTGCTAAACAACCTTCATGTATCTTCCTATTTAATACTTCACTTGATACGAATAGTCAAAGGTTCAAGAAGCAAAATTAATTTTATACTTAAATCTCTCAAGGACTGTCACATTACTTTAGTGTAAATAGCTACCTTTTTGACAGAGCCTAAAAAGTAATAGTTTGATTTACAAAATCAAATGCTTTTTTTGTAGTCAGTATGCAAATCAATGGGATATTATTTTCATTATTGTTTATTTCTTGTGTGACTCTAAAGACATAGTCTCTTGAAGAATGTGGTTTGTGAAAGACTGCTTATTTCCTTAGGAAAGACCTTTATCCAGGATGACTTCAATATATACAGGTTGTTTTGTGTCTGTGTATGTGTGTGATGTATGCATATATGTGTGTATATGTATATATCAAATATCTTTTATTTCATTTTACAGAAATGGGAAAATAAGCGAGTAATCAGCATTTTAAAAAAATATCAGGCCTGGGGCATCTAGGTGGCGCAGTGGATAGAGCACCAGCCCTGAAGTCAGGAAGACCTGAGTTCAAATCTGGTCTCAGACACTTAACATTCCCTAGCTGTGTGACCCTGGGCAAGTCACTTAACCTCAATTGCCTCAGCAAAAAAAGCAAAAAGCAATATATATATATATATATATATATATGTATATCAGGCCTGAAAATTTCCCCCTCTTTTTTTGGTATCTTCTCTTCTTTCAGGTACAGTGATAGCTAGCCTTTCAATGCCCTCAAAATTGTTTCACCTCCAACTTAAACTTAAAAGAATATTTCTAGTTTCTAGTTTAAAATTGATTTACCCATAAAAGGAAAGATAAAAGATCAACTTTTCTTCCAAGCCAATGACATTAGTGAATTTATGCACTGTAATTTTCTCTAGCATATATAATAAAGCTTAAATATAAGTAAAATTTCCAATATTACCTACAAGTAAACATTATTTTATATATTTTTTATTTTAGAATATAGTACAAGGCATGAACCAATTAACTTTGGTTCATGGTATAGCTAGAAATAACTGATAGAATCACAGAGTGATTTTTTAAGCTGGAAGGGACCTTAGAGATCACCTAATACATTGTCATTTTAAAGATGAGGAAATTGATTAAAAGAACAAAACAAGTAAGCATCTTATGTGAAACTTAAGAGTTTAGTCAGGTATAAAAATATATATACACATATTCGATTTGTCAAGTATTTTAACATAATTAACATGTAGTGGATTTCCTGCCGTCTAGGGGAGGGGTGGGGACTAGGGGGGAAAATTTGTAATGGAAAGCTTTGCAAGGGTCAATGTTGAAAAATTACCCATACATATGTTTTGCAAATAAAAAGCTTTAATAACAAATTTTTTTTAAATAAAAAATAAAAAAAATTAGGACAATCTGCTTATAAAGTGGATTTTTAGATTTTAACTCTATTTTTTTTTTCATGAGGCAACCCTAAAGAGTAATCGTCTTCCTTCTTATGTTTAATGGAAGAGGTGAAACTTTTGATTTTTTTTTCTAAGATAAACTTAATTTGGAGAGAGGAATTATGGAATTTAGGAGGTAGCACCATAGAGATTAATAAATTGTCAATGTGATACAATACTACCCACAGACCCACAGAGGATTTTGATCTGAGAATCTTCTAAGTTAAAGCTGAAGGAAGTTGAAAGCTCAAATTCAGTGAGTACTTTAAAAGCAATTTGACCTTCCTAAAATAGTATTAAGGAAGCTCAGTAGTGCTATGGATAGTGTGCCAGGCTTGGAGTGAGGAAGACTGAGTACAAATCTTACTCTAGGTACTTATTACCTATGTGATCCTGGGCAAGCCACTTACCTCTATTTGTCTCAGTTTTCTCATCTGTAAAATGAGCTGGAGAAAGAAATGGCAAATCTCCATTGCTTTTGTCAAGAAAACCTATGAAAAGTCAGGAATGACTGAAATGACTAAGCAACAATAAAACATAGCCATAAGTATTTTAACAAAGTTTTAATAGTTATTTAATCAACTTTTCAATCCTTAAAGTGCCATGTAAATATGAAAGTATTATTAGTATGTTGACAATGGGAATGTTAACTCTCTGAACAGAATATAGCATTATATATACTCTCATTTTTTTTCTAGTTCCTGTGTCTTACGCTCTCCTTTTTTTCTTTCTTTTTTTTTCTTTTGAAGTGGGATAATTGATGAAGCTCTATCCAAACCAACGATTTCATAGATTTGGGGAATCCAATAGAGGAACTCCTTGCACTGATACAGATCAGCAACTGATCTTTCATTTATTGTCTTAGAAAGTTATCTGGAACATTGAGAGGTTAAGAAGCTTCTCTGGAGTTCACATAACAATATGTGTCAGAAATAGGTCTTCCTGATTCTCAGGCCTTTCCTCAGTTCATTGGACCATACTTCTACTTCATCTTTTAATAATTGTTTTTTTTTTAATTCTGTTGGATGAAAGGGTTGTTTTTTGTTTCTTTGGGTCTCTGTTTCTTAACTATATTGTCTCTTGTCCTAGGTCACATTTTCCTTTATGGTAAGATAAAATGTTAGAGTTATACTTGATATCAAACTTTTCCTTCTTAATCCAGGGTGACACAGAGTGACATATCAAATATGTATCCATTTGACTAGTGTTTTTTGTAGTTGTAGAATTTGGAGTTAGGATATCATAGTAAGACAGAAAGTATTAGGAGTGCTGGAGAATTGTTTTCTGTTTCTCCATGCTTAATGTTAGCTTATTGTAAAACTTACTGATAGTGGCTAAGTCACGTCTGTGAATGAGAGGAATAACTGGCCACAGAAGGGAAAATTGACTTCTTAAGATTCCTCTGGTGTATTCCAGTTTCTGGATGCATAACTGTTGGGGCTGGTGATAATGGAAATCGCATTTGCTATGCCCTGTCTCTGCTTGCTTTAGGGATGTGTGGTAGTATCATAATTTGATGAGTTGTTAGCTAATTGTTACAGTTCAATTGTCCTTCAAGTGATGCTGTCATAAGTCTTGAAAGTCACTAACCAAAAGTGGAGCTTCAACAGCTGTCAGCTCCATGATATCAGTAGAAAATTATTGTTGTTATTAATATTTCTTATTAAGGTAATAGAAATTGCACAAGACAGACTTTTCATTCATACTTTGATTTTAATGGGTTAGTTTTACCAGACAGCTTTTGTAATTTAGAGAATCATTACTTATACTCAAATTCATTTATTTCTCCTGGGGATCAGTGATGTCTCTATTCCAATCCTAAGAAAACCAAACTTTAAGAATGATCAAAGTCAGTCAGTCAACATGCATTCATTAAATGCCTACTATGTGCCAGGCACTATGCTAAACACTGGGAATACAGAAGCAAAAGATAGCTCCTATCATCAAGGGGTTAAATCATTCTAAAAAGTCAAAAAAGGAGTAAATTCTCTTAGATATCAGGGTTATTGCTTGCTTCTAAATGGTCCTCACCCATGTTATGAGGGAATAAGAGAAAGGAGGTGCTGCTTTATACCTAAATAAAAACCCATGATGATAATTTCTTATACAGAAAACTTGAATAATAAACTCTTAAATAAACCAATACTATTAAAATGTATGCTTCCTTAGTATTAATTGTTGTAACTTCAGATCATTTTGTTGAGTGACTTCCATTCTCCTTAATTTCACTTGTTTTCTGAATAGGAAGAATGATTTTCCCCCCTTGATGAATAAGCAATTATTATACAATTTATTTTAATTTAATGAAATGTGTTCTCTTAACAAAGAACTTCTGTCTTCTCATCAAATAGCAAATTAGCACAGTTGATTATAATTTATTTAAAAAAATAATAATAAAAACTTTAATAATAATATTTAAGGGTTCCTTATGGTGAACAAAGTGTTTTATTTATATGTAGCACTTCCATGCTCCCACATGGCAGCTTTTCTCTCAGAGTTTTAGAGGACTCTGAAGGAGTATTGCTTTATCAAAGATCCACAGAGAAAAGTGAAGCTGGCATTACTTTAAAACCTTTGATCGGTTGATCAATTTGATATCTATATTGTCTCCTGATAAAGATATCCTAACTAATATTTTGTTAGTTACTTTTAATGAGGTTTGGTGTTTGTTTAATAAATCGCACGAACAAACCATAATAACTTTTATAGATCAGATATACTAAATATAAAAACAGTGAAATACATATGAATTTAGCTTAGTCTGATCTTATATGTAGTCAGTGAATCAGAAAACTTTTTATACAACTTTTTAATGTGTTTTCTGTTCTTTGAGTGTGTGTAGCTGTTTTGTTTTGTTTTGTTTTTTAATATAGTAGAACTTAAAGATATTTTCCATACACTGATCAATATAGGGACAGGTAGGTGGCACAGTGGATAGTGTTGGGCCTTGATTCAGGAAGACTCATCTTTCTGAGTTCAAATTCGGCCTCAGGTACTTACTAACTGTGTTAAAATGGGCACTTAACCCTATTTGTGTCTCGTTTTCTTCATCTGTAAAATGAGCTAGATGGGCAAATGGCATACAATTCCAGTATCTCTGCCAAGAAAACCCCAAATGGGGTCACAAGAACATAACTGAAAAATGACTGAACAAACTGATCAGTATTGGCTCATGCTTTGTGGAAATGAAGAATGCTGATAAGATTTAGTTGTTAAAATAGAACCAATCACCCACTCATCCTGATATGTTCTTTGGACTATTTTTGAATGACAGACTATGTAATTCATCTCTGGCTGATTTGTAGCCTCCTGTTTTATGTTTTACATTTTTCTATCTGAGAATTACAAGGTATAGAACTATTTTTTTTAAAAAAGTCCATGCTATTTTTACAAGGTTTGGAGCTTTTAAAAGAAGACAAATTATATTTAGAATCACATGGACCATTTATTCATATTTTTTACTGTTTAAGTGCTGTTGTATTTTTCCTATTCCTATTGAGTCTTTCTTGGGAAATTCCCTGTGGAAAAAAGAATTCTACATTTGTGCCCTTCCTCTCTGAACTTCTTTGAGTGTGTTTCAAGTTATATGACAGTTATGTGCTCTGTTCCTTTTCCCTCTGGATCAAGTGCTGGATTTGGAGAAAGAAGGCCCAAGTTCACTTTCCACTTCAAACATTTACTAACTTGACCCCAGGCAAATCATTTAACCTCTACCTGGCTCAGTTTCCTCAGCTATAAAATGGGGATAATGATAGCATTTAACTCCCAGAGTTTTTGTGAGGATCAAATGAAATATTCTTAGCACAGTGCCTGGCATATAGTGGCCACGTGAAAAATACTTAGTCCTTTCCCTTTCTTAGAGTTGGCATTTGAGATGGAAGAGTTATATGACTAGCATTCCTTAATCTGCAAGTACTGACACTTTTATTATGTCTGTTATGCTAATCACTATACTACATAGTAGGAGACCAAAAGTATAAAAGGCCTTGCCTTCAATAAGCTTATATTTCCTAATATTTCCCTTACCAAGATCAACATCATCAAGTTTTTGAGTGTTAAATTTGAGCATATGCCAAAATACAAAGCATTTGGAACCTGAAGACAAGTTCTCCAACTCTAAATCACTTAGAAAGAGGGAAACCACATAAGAAAATATATTTATCACAAACCAAAAAAAGTTATATTTTGTACTTATAAAAAATTATTTTGTTGGTGTGTATGTTTATTTGTCAAGACCTATAATTTCATAAATGGAGTGAGTTTTTAGATGAGGAAATCCCTCTCATCAAAGGATATTGGCAACTGCTTTGCCACTTAGGGTTTTAGAGAGTTTCCTGGGGCAAAGTGAGACTTTTCCTAGTCTCACAGAATTATGGATCAGAGATAAAAGATGGTACTTGAACCTAAGTCATTCTTACTCTGAAACTGGTTTTTTATCCAAGAATACTTTTTCACTGATTAGACCATTCATTAGCTGTGTTGCTGCCTGGACCAGAAGCCTTAACTCTTTCAGGATCAGAATACTCAAATCTTGTGCCTGCAAGGTCTTCCCTGGTGAGTGCTTCGTGTGTGCTTCTCATAATAGCTCTCATACTAGCATTGTCTCATTTTACACCATTGTCGTTTTATCATCATATCACTTGCCTCCAAGTCATGAATATACCTTGCCTCTCTTTTTGCTTTTACATTTCTGGAACCACATAATAAAATCAATCCATTGCTACAGGAAAAGAATGGGTTGATTTATTCCCCTATGGCTCCACTCCCCCATTCCCGTAACTTTCCAAATCAAAATGTCTTTGCTTGGTGAAATTATATGTGTATAGGTATGTAAACAAATACACATATATACATACATATATGTATATATGTGAGCTTATGTATATATGCATACGAGTGTATTTTATTTTTTTTAGAATACAAACAAATAACTTTCAAAGCAGGGACCATTTTGGTTTTGTTTTATATCCTCAAATTTTAACACAGTGCTTGGCATAAAACATTTAATAAGTGCTTTTTTCACTCATTCATTCACACATTATTTGTATTTCTTTAATAGCAGTTTTGTTTAAAATATTGAAATCATTAATGTGCTTAGAACTAAACATCAGTTCCAGGTGGCAGTCTCTCTCCAGTCAGTGATTCTAATGAATTTCCAACCTCTTGTTGTTTTTTTACAATGTTATTTGTCAAGTTCATCTTTCCTCATTTCATTATTCATATCAGGTACTTTTAACAAGTAGCAACAAAACACTAATAATAATATAGTAGAACTTAAAAGATATTTTCCATACACTGATCAATATAGGGACAGGTAGGTGGCACAGTGGATAGTACTAATCACAACTCCCTGAAATAAGTTGTCTTCCTCTATGTCTCTGCTGAATCTGCCTTCTCCAAGGTTACCTCCTCCCTGCAATATCAGATAATTTTTTTAACTTCTCTGTAACTCTATTCTTGATCATTCTTTTGTCCTCTCACTTCTCTTTCTTATATTCTTTCTATGTTTCCCTTAAGGGTTCTTTCCATTCCCTAATAGTTGGTATTCCCCAAATCTGTATCCTCAGCTTTCTGCTCTTTTCTTTCTTTATACTTTTATTGAATTTATACTCACTTAAACTGTTATGTCTGTGAATGACATATACATAGATAGATTTTTATATATCTATGTATATGTACACATGCATAATAGATATATACATATGCATATATATTTCCAACCCAAACATTACTTGGATCTCATATTTCCAACTGCCCATAATACATATTCATTTAACTTAACCTTCCTCAGTTCAGATTCATCATGTCTAAAATGAGTTGCATTTTGCCTGAGTCAATTTAAATTAATAGTGTGAAGTGGCTACCAAAAGAAACTAATAAAATATAATATAAAACAAACATCAGTATAGTATCTAGAAATAGGCAATATTTTCCTTCTCCAATATTTTGCACATTTTAAGACATACATCCCAGATTGGGAGTTGAACAAGAAAAGAGTATACAAAATGATAAAAGAACTCAAAAGTTATATTGTATGAACCATGATAGAAGTAACTAGGGGTATTTAGTGTGGAGAAAAGACTGCATGGGGTAAGTATAATAGATTCTTTCTCAGGGTTGAAGGATTGTCATTTGAAGAAAAGTGATTAGATTGATTCTGAGATTTTTTTGTAGGGAAGAACAAAACAAATAGGTAGAAGTTATGAGAAAGTTAATTGCTCTCCAGAACGACTGGATCAAATCACGATTCCACCAACACTGCATTAATGTGCCAGTTTTTCCATTTCTCCTCCAACATTTGTTATTTTCCCTTTCTGTCATATTAACTATTTTGATGGGTATGAGATGATACCTCAGCAATGCTTTAATTTGCATTTCTCTAATTAATAATGCTGTAGAGCATTTTTTTCATGTGACTAAAGATAGCTTTGATTTCTTCTTCTGCAAGCTGTCTGCTCATATCCTTTGACCTCATTAATTGGGCAATGACTTATTTTCTTATAGATTTGACTAACTTTTCTATATATTTGAGAAAGGTAGTCAGAGAAACTTGCTGTAAAATTCCCCTCCACAATCCTGTTTTTCTGTTTTCTTTGACTGGATTGGGTAATTCAAAACCTTTTTAATTTAATATAATCAAAATTATTCATTTTAATTCCCATAAAGCTATCTCCTGTTTTGCCTTTCCTGTTTTTTTCTCCCTTCCACTATTAACTATGTTATTATAGTACTGTGCCCCAGTACCATTTAATTAATATTTACAGCTTTTATAAAGATTGGCTTACTTTGAAGCTATAGTAAACAACAAATTTTTCTACAATATCTGGGTACACAATCCTCCTGCTTACTATCCCAGTCCCTGGGTGGACTGGGCTTATACTTTAGGCAATTTAAATACAAAGCATTCACCCTACCAACTTCACTTCCACAGCTGCTGTGGCTAATAGGTAGAGGAGTCTGCACCTTTGCTACTGTTAGGTTAGAGCAAAGAAATCTCTTGGAATTTCACTCCTCACTATCTGGTTCTAACAAATACCAACATGAATCTTTGCCCCTCTGTCTCTGGTGACTCACTTTCCATTTCAAAGTTCACAAAATCACAGATATCCCCAGTCTCCTTCACTTAAAATAGGGAAAAACAAAAATGAAGAAATCAGTAAGAGAGATTTATATTCACAAACCAAATGTTGACCTCAGATGGGGAGGGTCTGAGGTCTCTCTCCTTATAACCTTGTATTATCACCCAAACAACAGTTAGGCAGGAATAACACCAATAATCAAGATCCAGATCTGATTGAATAGGACTTTGGGATGTATTCAAATTCTGTCTTTGAAGCCAGTCCGCTGTCCTGTTCCTCATCATGTGGTTAGCAGACTAGAACCAGTTGCATAATGTCTGTATATTCTCCAGGCTGAGGAGCAAGACATTGCCATTACACTTTATCTTGCCTTTCTAGAAGTCAACTCTCCATCTATGCTCATGCTGTATCATCCCTCCCAAATTATAGATATTGAACTTCAAGTTGGAAGAGACCTTAGGTAGAGAATATGTCATAATTTGCTCATTTTACAAATTGAAGAAATTATAAGTACCTAGCATTTATATAGTTTTTGAAAGTCTTTGGAATGCTTTATAAATATTTCTCATTTTATCTTCACAACAATACTAAGAGATGATTGTTATTATTATTCCTATTTTATAGATAGGTAAAGTGAAACAGACAGAAGGTTAGTTAAGTGATTTTCTCAGGATCACACAGCTAACTATTTTCTGGGATTTATATTTAGATCTTCCTGATTCCAAAACCAGTTTTCTAGTCACTTCTATGATAGGAAGCTTGAGAGAAATTGACTTGAAATCTGCAGACTTGGGTTCTAGCCCTACCTGTGCCACTAACTAACTGTAAAATTTTGGGGAAATCACTTTAAATACTTTCCCAGTAGTTCTCTCATCTGCAAACATAAAATATTATGTAAAAACAAACATTAGTTTAGAATCTAGAAATAGACAGTATCTCCCTTCTCCAATATTTTGCACATTTTAAGAGGAACATCCTAGATTGAGAGTTGAACAAAAAAAGAGGAGCCTTTCGGCCTAACATTCTGTTTCAGTGACTATGAAAAAGCCTTAAAATATTACCAGAAGCTTTGAGGATACTTGATTTCATTTCTATTTGAATTGTTGAAGCTGAATCTCATTTTAATTTTGCTGTATTACATTTCTGTTTTCTTTATATTATTTAAATTTACCTCCATATCCTAGCCCAAGTTAAGATCTTATCTCATTTTAATTCATATTCACATCCTTGCTTGAGGCATTTATAATAATAAAAATATTATATGAAATTAAAACTGTCATAGAAATAGTCATCCTATTCTTACCATCTAGTTCTTTTGCTAATGAAATTTTGAAGCTTCTTGTTGTATATAGAGTAGCATTGAACTAGTCACATTCACTTCTACATTGTTACTTAAGTGAATCTGAGATCTCATTGGTATGGGTGTTTCCTTCATTATTCTAGATCGCAACCCACTCATGCCTTCCCCTCCTTTGCAACTCTTGTTCATGATTCACCTCAACCATTTCCTCTTTTCAAATTTAGCATCGGAAAAACTTCCGTTTTACTTTAGCTTGATTCTAAGACTGATTAAATTCTTTTATAAAAAGCATTCTAGTATTTCAGTAAAGGTGCTTGTTTTAATAGTGTTTATGTGTAGCTGCACTATTTTAAAAATCAGTTCATTTTTGATATTGTGTGTCTATGCAGAAAAACCATTAATTTGTGCTAATTGTGGGGAAAAATCACTTCAAAGTAGTGAAAAGTCTGAATGATAGAATTTTTTAAAGTAGCAGATGTATTACTTTCAAGGAGGTACAATTACTCAAATTAAGCTAACAGCATTCCATGATAAGTATCCTTAGGAGGTCCAATTTAATTAAGATATACGAACTCTTTTTAATGAGCATATCAATTATCTTTAAATAGATGCTTCTGAATTGCTTAAAAGCATCATCAAGTATTTTAAACGTTGTTCCTAACTTTTTTTACTTGTCCTAATGACTTCAGGTCAACTCAACAAATACTTATATAATATCTTCTAGAAGAAGATATGTTTAATGCTTAAGATAAAGAATTAAAATTAAAACAATTACTCCCTTCAAGAAGCTTGTATTCTACTGGGAGGGGGAGATAAAATATGTGTATGGATGAGAATATACAAAATAAGATCAGAGAGCATCATTGATCTAGTGTTAGAAGAGATCTAACTGAGACCCAAGGAAGTTCAGTGAGTGGTCCAAAGTTACGTAGGAAGTAAGCACCAGAGGTAGATTTTGAACCAGTAATATATTAAAGTATATTACCATTAGCTTTAGAAAGCTAAAGTCTTTAACAAGTCTCAGTTTGACTGAGGCAACTGTCCATTCAATGATTAAGGCTGGGTAAGAAATTAGGTGAAGAATGACCTCTTTTGTCTCATTAAAAATGAGAGAAGAGAGAGAAAGACAGAGATAGACAGACAGACAGACAGACAGAGAGAAGCAATCCAGGAGGGGAAGACCCTCCGGATTTTCTGGCCAAAACAAAAACAATTGGCATTCACTCTGAAACAATCAGAGCCAAAACAAAGACCAAGTGGGTAGAATAGTGTATAGAAGTATATCTGTGGAAAAAAGGGTCATGGTACAACCTTTCTTTCAAACTACCTTAGTAATGATGACAGTTTTAAGAGTACTGGTAACATTTTCATATATTACAAGTAAACAGTTTGACCTTAATAAAGTAATTTTAATTAGTCTTTACTGTTTTCCTTATATTTCTTCTGAATATTTTATATCAAATTGGACATTAAGGG
Organism: Myrmecobius fasciatus; assembly: GCA_023553655.1. Lineage (NCBI taxonomy): Eukaryota > Metazoa > Chordata > Mammalia > Dasyuromorphia > Myrmecobiidae > Myrmecobius > Myrmecobius fasciatus. The sequence goes on from JAJPUD010001580.1 coordinate 196,339, forward strand.
GCAGCTTGGTGATACAGTAGATAGAGCACCAGCCCTGAAATCAGGAGGACTTGAGTTCAAATGTGGACTCAGACACTTAACACTTCCTAGCTGTGTGACCCTGGGCAAGTCACAACTCCAATTGCCTCAGCAAAAATAAAATAAAATAAAAATTGACATTAAATTCTGATCTTTTGATACAAATAATATGAAAGTCTTTCAGTTTATCATATTCCTTTTTTTCATTCAGTATTATACTCAACTTTGCTATTATGTTGGGGACACAAGTAATTCCTGTAAGTCCAAAGTTGGTGTGAATTTCTGTATTATTGATTTTTTAATTTATTTTTCCCAATAGGAAGGCCTAAATAGTTGAAATGGTAAAAAAAATTATTTAAAGTAAATAGAATAAGAGTATGCACTATGTATGTATATATGTTAGGGGGAAAATGATATAGGGAAGCAAATGATCTGGCAACATTTCTTAAAAAGCTCAGGATTGTTAACTTTCCTTGGATGCTCTCCCAGAAGCATATCTTTCTTTTTAAAAATATTTTATTTTTTCCAGTTTCATATAAAAACAATTTTTAATGCTCACTTTATAAAATTTTGAGTACCAAATTCTCCCTCCTTTCTTTCCCTTCCCTTCTTATTGAAAAGGCAAGTGATTTGATATGAATTATATATGTAAAGTCATGCAAAACATATTTTCATATTAGTCATGTTGTGAAGCAGCTTGGTTGTATAGTAGATAAAGTGGCAGTCCTGGAGTAAGGAAGACCTGAGTTTAAATCTGGCCTCAGACACTTATTAATTGTGTGAGTCTGGGCAAGACATTTAATCCTGTTTGCCTCAGTTAGTATATATAGCAAAGTGAGATAGACCAAAATCTGGTCTCTGAATGATGTTTTTTCAAATATTAACCAGAATCTTAGTAGTTAACACATATACTACCCGCTCTCATTACTATCACATTTATTTAATAAAAACAAGGTTTTCTTTTGACAAAATTTATTTCTCTCTGGTATTTCAGTCCATTATTAATTTGCTCATTTTCTTCCAATTATATCCAAGAATATTTTATGTTCATTTCTTGATAATAAGAATAAGTCATATGTGGACATGAGTGGGGAATATTGAAGTGGGGAATATAGAAATTCATTAAATCTTCACTAAAACCACAGAAAAATATAATATTACCTTTGGAAAAGAACCTAGATGTCATCTTACCCAAATTCTTACTCATTGCAAGAATACCCTTTGTTGCATTTATTCATTTACTTATTCACTAATTCAGCAAATATTTATTAAGTGTATACTATGTATTCCAGGTACTATGGGAAATAAAAAAAATCAAAGATAATCCCTACCTTCACAGAGCTTATGGTCTAATAAGAAAGATAAGATACCTGAATAATGATAATATAAGATAATATAAGAAGGAATTGAAAATGTGATAAGAACAGTTATAAATTACATAGTCAATATATGTGATTATAAAGTACCTGTTTTAACACTTAAACTGATAGAGAACTCATTACCATCTGGGCAAATCCCTTCCATCTTTGAACTTTTTCATGGTTAGGTGGCACAGTGTATAGTATGCCAGACCTGGAGTCAGGAACTAAGTTTAGATCTGGACTCGGAAACTTCTTAGCTCTGTAACACTGGACGACTTTGTTTGCCTCAGTTTTGTTATCTATAAAGTGAGCCGGAGAAGGAAATGACAAACAACTCTAGTATCTTTGCCAAGAAAATCCCAAAAGAAGTCACGAAGAATTAGGTACAACTGAAAAACAACTAAACAATTACAAATGGCATAGAAAGTTTTCCCCTATATTGAGTCCAAAACTACCTTCATGAAATTTCTAATCCTTAATTCTAATTCTGTATTTCAAAGAAACATAGAATAAATCTGTCTCTTTTCTACAATCCTTTAGATATTTGAATACAATTATGTCCTCACTGGTTTCTCTTCTCCAACTTAAACATCCCTAATTTCTTCAATAATTTCTTGTACTAAAATTTTTTTTAGATATTTTACTATCATGAGTATTCTCCTGTATGTAATAATGCATTTTAAAATATGATGTTTAGAACTGAATCCCATGCCTTATAATGTGATATGATTAGTGGGATTGTTATTTTCTGTAGTTTGAGAGGTTTTTTTTTTTTCACTAATGCATTCTGTAACCTTAGATTACATCCACTGTTGAATCAGTGCCATTCTTTTAGTATATATAGTTAATTGAAATTCTCAGGGTTTTTTTTTTTTACATATACTACAATTGACTGAACTTTACTATATTGTACTTCTGTGAGTGATTTTTTGAACTATCATATAAGACTTTACACTTCTACCCTGTTTAATTTCAACTTGTAATACTATTAAATGTAAAAGTTGTATAATAAAAAAAAGATATAGTAACATAAACAAAGCATGCTGACAGGATACCAGGATGAGAATGGCATTCGAACCTTGGATAACTTTAAAAGTTGTTCATGTCTAGCTGCACATATCTAAGTATGCAAAAATGCCTTTTCTTACTCCTTCTTCCTTATCTTGCTCACTACCTTTTCTCATTCACCTCTCTAGCAGAGAAAAAAATGTGGCTTGTTGTATGGAGAGCCAGGTTTGAAAGTAGGAAGACCTGAGGTCACGTCTTGCCACTTATGCATACTGGCAACATGACTCTTGCTAAATCATTTAGATGTAATCTAGAGGCATCTTTTCAGCACTAGAGTTGCAGAAAAGATTGCTACATTGATAGAAGGAATTCCCTCATCTAGAAGTTCCCTATGCCAGTAAAATCGTAAGTGCAGCCCCTATTCCCTACCTAGATGTTATATCTACCTAATTTTTTCTCATAATTTCTTAGTTTCAAATTTAGGACCTGAAACTGGGAATTCAGTCTTTTTTCCCCAGCTAACATCAAGCTTGTTGATTCTCAGGAATGATGAGTCTTTTAAGTCTAAATTAGCTACACTTGTGTCGTGAATATAATTGTTTGAAAGTTTTTCATGCTATTAGTTTCAATAATGTATCCTTTGATGATTTGGATGGGTGATGAACACATGGTGCCATCTTTCATTCTTTAGTGACTTCTGTTGTGTAAACTAGCTTGTGGCCAAATGCTCAGTCAGCCTGGAATTAATTAGCAGATTCCCTCATTGTATGTGAAATGCACTGTTAGGGACATCTTCAGTGTCTGAAAAGATAAGAAGAGCCTTTGGGCTATTTTATTTCCGTTTCCTAATAATTATACATTTAATTTTAAATGATGGTTGATATTCATAGAAAGGGTTCCTTTGGCTTAAGAACTCCATTAAAAGTACCCATAAAGAGTTCATTTACCTTAACTGCAATTTACTTCAAGTTATAATTGCTGTTCACATTGGGAAATCATCTTTACATTTAAGGGTTCTGATAAAGGTCTCATCTCTAAGATATATAGAGAATTGTCTCATATTTATAAGAATTCAAGCCATTCTCCAATTGATAAATGGTTAAAGGATATGAACAGACAATTTTTAGATGATGAAATTAAAACTATTTATAATCATATGAAAAGGTGCTCCAAATCACTATTGATCAGAGAAATGCAAATTAAGACAACTCTGAGGTACCACTACACACCTGTCAGATTGGCTAAAATGACAGGAAAAGATAAAGACGAATGTTGGATGGGATGTGGGAAGACTGGGACACTGATGCATTGTTGGTGGAGCTGTGAACGGATCCAACCATTCTGGAGAGCAATTTGGAGCTATGCTCAAAAAGTTATCAAACTATGCATACCCTTTGACCCAGCAGTGTTTCTATTGGGCTTATATCCCAAAGAAATCATAAAAGAAGGAAAGGACCCCAAATGTGCAAGAATGTGGCAGCCCTTTTTGTAGTGGCTAGAAACTGGAAACTGAATGGATGCCCATCAGTTGGAGAGTGGCTGAATAAATTATGGTATATGAATGTTATGGAATATTATTGTTCTGTAAGAAACGACTAGCAGGATGATTTCAGAGAGGCCTGGAGAGACTTGCATGAACTGATGCTCAGTGAAGTGAGCAGAACCAGGAGATCATTATTCACGGCAACAACAATACTTTATGAGGATCAGTTCTAATGGACATGACTCTCTTCAACAATGAAATGCTTCAAACCAGTTCCAATTGTTCAGTGAAGAAAGCCATATACACCCAGAGAGAGGGATGTGAAATGTGGACCACAACATAACATTTTCATGTTCTCTATTGAGGTTTGCTTGAATTGTATTTCCTTTATTGGATTATTCTTTCTTGTAGATACAATTTCTCCTGCACAAAAAATGATGCAATAACTATACATACATTCGATTTCTTAAGTATTCTAACATAATTATCATGTAGTGGATATCCTGCCATCTAGGGGAGGGGTGGGGAGTAGGGGGGGAATTTGTAACAGAAAGCTTTTTAAGGGTCAATGTTTAGGAATTACCCATACATATGTTTTGCAAATAAAAAGCATTAATAAATAAAAAAAAGAAAAAAAAGTTATAATTGCTATTGGAGAAGATAGGGCTGTAAGTATAAAGCATATATAACCAGACATGGTTACACAAGGTCTTGGTATACAAGACTCATAGACACTGAGGAAGATTGGACTGTGGAACATGTCTCTCAATGGACAGGTGCTAAAAGCACTAAGACAAAAAAGGGTAGCTCCCTTCTGGGACCTGCATGGCACATAGATCTCATCTTCAGCCCAAGACAAATAACAGTCAATAGCTTCATAACTAGAATTTCAAGGGATCTCAGAGGTCATTTAGTCTAACCCCTTCATTTTACATATAAAGAAACTGAGGCCAAAAGGTTCAAAACAGAGCCCAACTCATTTAGTTAAATCATGATACTAATAAAGATTTAAAATGTATAACTCTAAACAAACATCAATTTTTGATACCACTATAAGAACTGTTAATGATTTGAGAGGAGCATCTTTTGGGAATTTGGACTTCTTGGATTCAAAACTATACACAATTCATCAAACAACAGATCTAGAGGTAAAAGGATTCATATACTCATTGATATACATATTATCTATTTCTGAAAGAATTTGATCACCTCATTTTACAGATAAGAGAACTGAGACTCAGGAAACTTAAGGGACTTCTCCAGCTTCTCCAGGTTCATACCAGTAGTAAATGTCAGAGGTAGGATTTCAGCCCTGGTCCTCTAACTTCAGAAAATACTCATTCCCTTGAATTACACTGAATGATGTACATTAAGATCATAGTTATTCTGCCTATTGCTGAAATTGGCTTAGGTTTTTTTTGGGCGGGGGGTCATTTTTTTTGTTTTGTTTTGTTTTTTTAGTTTTCCAAACCCTTAGTTTACTCAGGAAATAATGAAAAGAATAATCACATAATAATAATGACAATTATTTTTAAGATTTATGTGGAACTGGGGGCAGCTAAGTGGTGCAGTAGATAGAGTACCACCCCTGAACTCAGGAGGACCTGAGTTCAAATCTAGTCTCAGACACTTAATACTTCCTAGCTGTGTGACACTGGGCAAGTCACTTAACCCCAACTGCCTCAGCAAAAAAACAAAAACAAAAACAAAAAAAAACGTTATGTGGAACTTTAAGATTTGCAAAAGCACTTTATATATGTCCTACATTTTATCTTCACAAACCTAAGAAATACATATTAGGAGACTATGAGGGAATCAGAGGTTAAGTGACTCTCAGTCACACAATAAAAATGTGAAGCAAGATTTGAACTGTGGTCCTCCTGATTCCATGTCCAATCCTCTATACATTGCTACCAAGATGTCTCTAATTTTTTCATTATATATACCTTATAGGTCTTTTGTCAAAATACTGCTTTGTAAACTTTAAACTAATATAAAAATATAAGTTCTTATTAATTAATTATTCGTTATTCTCACTTTAAGAACAAATGCTTTTAGTGGTGTTCAACTTGTAAATTTGTGTTAGTTTTCAAAGTTCACATTTAGAAGACAGAGAGCTAGACATTAGATGCAGTTTTGTTTTAATAGCATGCACTACCCAGAAATTTCATAGACATGTTTTTTTTTAAACAGGGGTATCACATGAGAATTAAATGCTTTATGTAAAAAGGACTTCAATCTTCCAAAATAACCTCATTGAATGAAAAATTTTTTAGGATTAATTCAGAATAATAATTCTGAAAAATCCATTCATATATCAAACACTCAGAGAAAATGGACATGAATAATAAAACTAATTTTTATTTATAATTTTGGGTTACATTCCTATTTACTAATTGACAAATGCTAGAAACACTGACTTGCAGGGCTAATTCCCTGTCTGGATTTACATGACAAATGGCCCACTTTATCTCAATCTCAATTTGAGAAAGAATACTATCAATGACAGGGTCAAAGATTCTGGGATTTGGGGGACTAATTAGTCCAGCCCCTTCATTTTATAGATGAGAAAACTGAAGCAAAAGGACCTAAGATGATCCACCTACTTGTACCCATTCCTTTCTAATCCCCAATTCCTTCCACCCTATCTTGTTGGCTGGTTTAGACATAAAACTTACTCATACTGAAGATTGCTACCTCAGGAAGAGGGAAATATACAATATTTGCTTATAGATATATCTCAGATGTCACATTCCTGGGTTATCTTTTCTTTATGACTTGGGTCTGCTTCTATAACCCTTCCTAAAAGGGAGAGGAGAGGAGATGGGGGAAAAGAAGCTTGAGATCATACTTTTTAATATTTCAGATTTCTTCTATAAAGGAAGAAAGAAGATTGTTCTTCTTTATCCTATTTATACTTATCCTTGTATTTTGGGATTATTGTCTTTATTGGCAGTCATCTAATTATTTTAGTGGGTTCTGATCATCTCAAGGGGAAATTGTAAAGAAATTTTGCTCAATTATTCTCAGAAAGCTAATTCTTCAACCAAAACACAAAGACCAAATTTGCTTTCCTTTGACCTCTTCCTTTGATTTAAGACTATTCCAAGGGCAAATACCAGATATGCAGGCAGAAGGCTGCCAGGACATTCCAGAAATATGGACAGTTCCCAACATAAATAAGTTGTTTTTCAAAACTTTATTTATAAGTCATTTGTTTAAAATTTAGAAAAGTATTTTCCATAAAAATATCATTATAAATACTATTTAGCATCATAATATTTAGAAGCTGAAAAGGTCTTGAAGATCATCTGACCCAACCCCCTCATTGTATTCTGAACTTAAGAAATACCAAAAAGAATGAATGGCTGCATATTACACACAATAGAACAGAAAAAGAAGATTGTACCTAAATCTAAAGTCTCTCTTGTGAATAGTTTATTTTTCCTTTTTTAATACATAATGAGATCAAAGTGTCACTTTTAGAGCTGTCCTGTTTGTCTGGTCTTCTTTTTGGTCTTCCTTCTGTTTTTTTTTTTCTTTCTGTTAAAAAAAAATGCCTGAATGGTCTTTGGGGTTTTTTCTATTTTTTGATACCCTGTTCCTAAGTTCTCTTCTGAGATATATGTCTTTTCATATTTCATCTTTTGAGTCGTGTTTAAATTTTTTTTTGCAGTATTCACTTCTGATTTTCTATTTACATTGTCATAGCTGTTTTATTTATGTACTATTTTCATGTTTCTGCATACTTCACTACATGAGTTTAAAAAGGTATTACCAAATTTCTCTGAAACCATTTACTTTATTCCTTACAGCACAACAATATTCCATTATATTCACATGCCATGATTTGTTTAGGCATTTCCCAGTAGATAAGCACCCCCTTGGTTTCTTGTTTTTTGCTATTATAAAAAGAGCTGTTATAAATATTTTTCCTTGTTCTTTGATGTCTTTGGACTATAGATTTAGTCTAGTCAGGTCAACAAGCTTTTGTTAAGCAATGTGTTCTAGGTACTTTGCTAAGCAATGGAAATACAAAGACAAAAATATTCTGTGCTCTCAAGAATCTCATAATCTCATGAGGGAATACAACATATAAAACAATATGTACAAACAAAGACATAGACAAGTTTAAATTGAAAATATTAAAGGGAAGGCAGTACAATTAAGGAGCACTGCGAGATCCAAAGTGTAAAGGGGACAAAATGGGCACGTGAGGGAGATGTCATAAGAGCAGAGACTATAGGACTTGACAACTGATTGGATATGAGGCCAGTGAGAAAATGAAACATCAAGCTTGTGAGCTTTAGAGACTAGGAGTGTGATGATACCCTTGACAGTTGTAAGAAAGTTGGGAAAGTAGGAGAGCTTGAAAGTAATCTTAGTGGTCTTACCTGATCAAAGGAAACAGCTTAGTGACTTTTTAAGTATATGATTCCAAATGGCTTTCTTGATTTACTGGATCATTTCACAGCTTCACTAATAGTACGTTACTATACATGTTTCCCCACAACTCTTATGACAATTGTTATTTGTAATTTTTAATCATTTTGGTCATCTTTGCCAATCTGATGAATGAAAGTGGAAATCGCTGTGCCTTTGATTTGCATTTCCCTAGTTATTAGTTATTTGGATATTTTTCATGTTTTTGTTGATAGTTTGCATTTCTTTTTTTGAACACTACCTGCTCATGTCCTCTAACTATTTATCTATTGAGAAATGGTTCTTGTTCTTATAAATTTGAATCAACTACTTATATATTTTGGATATGAGACATTTATCAGAAAACCTTCCCACAAAGATTTTTACCCCAGATACCTGTTTCCTTTCTAACTTTCTAACTATTCAAGAACTTTTTCCTAATATGCAATCAAAATTGTCCATTTTAATCTTTTGTGATCTTCTCTACCACTTTTTTATTCATGAATTTTTCTCTACCCATAGATTTGAGTAATAATTTATTCCTTGTTCCTCTAATTGTTTAAATTGTGTCCTTTCATATCTAGATCATGTAGCTATTTGGAGATTATTTTGGTGTATGGTATGACATTTAAGCCTAATTTCTGCCAGGCTACTGTCCAGTTTTCCCGGAAATTTTTGTCAAATGGTTAATCCTTCCCCTAGTAATTGGGTCTTTAAGTTTATCAAATACTGTGCAATTGTATTTGTTTGTTCCTGTATATTATATTGTTCCACTGAATGACATTTTTAAAAAAATACCAAAACACTTTTAATGTTTACTATTTTGTAGTACAGTTCGAAATCTGATGGTGATAGTCTCCCCCTTCCTTTCTTTAGAGGGTAAAGTACTGGGGTGTGTAAAAATAGACATAACATTGAATCCTTCCTGGAAACTTTCTAGTTATATGACTCTGGGCAATTCACTTGAACTCCCCAAATCTCAGTTTTTGTCACCTGTAAAGAAAGATAGGATAATAATAACTCCTACTTCACAGGGCTGTTGTGAGAATCAAATGAGATATTCACATAAAGTGCTTTCCAAATTTAAAATTCTATATAAGCGACAACTCTTTTTTTTTAATTGAGAGCAGTGTCATGTAGTAAAAAGTTGATTTTTGAATCACTAAGACCTATATTCAAGTCTCACCTTTGACATCTACAGCTGTATGACCATGGTAAGTGAATTTACCTTTCATTGTCTCAGACAACTAAGACAAATTATAAATAAGTTCCACATCTTCATTGTTGGAGAGTTTCTGCATGGGGAAATCCCACATCAATAAATAGCAAATCTTTTCCTTCTCATAAGAAATATTATTAACTTCCTGAGGCAGCTCTTTCCATTTTGGGCTGTTTTAATAGTTACCAAGCTTTTCTTTACATAGAGTTGAAATGTATCCCTCAGCAACTTGTATTAGATTCAACTTATTAGTTCATTTGATCAGAGCTTTTTGTTGGTAAACCCACACTGTCAAATTAAATTCCTGTGTGGTATGGTTAGAACACTAAGACAAACTGAATCACACACTTTACTTACACTCACCTGTGTGTCATGAAAGATAGTAGAGGACCCTTCCATACCAAAATATTTAACTCCTTTACCTTATTGATGAGGAATATCAATATAGAAAAATAGCACATTATTATTAAAAACTCATGCATGTAACTTCATGTGGGCTTTCTTAATGGGGACTGGGAGTGGAGATCAGGGAGAGAATCTAAAACAAATATTTTAAAAACAAATGTAAAAATAGTTTTAAATGTAATTGGGCAAAATATTAAATAATTTTTTAAAAAACTCATGCATGTTAGGGCATTGATATCATTGTGAATTAAAGTGCTCTGCTTAGTTCCCACCTCAAGTAGTGAAGGAATGTCTAATTTTTCTTGAAAAACACTTGTTATTTCTGGAACATGATTTTATTTAAGTAACCTTTATGTTGCCACTTAGTATCTTGAGCAAACTGAAAGCTAGACTCTTCATTTAGGCTTTCAATGTTAACTCATATTTCAGTATTTAATTTGAACTTTTAATGCCTAAGAGGGCGACACTTTTCTTTGTCTCTTGTTAGATACTCTTTACTCCTACTGATAAAGCCTGAAAACTGTTGTCTATGATTCTTTCTACCACTTCCTTTTCCCAGACATATTTAATCAACATTTGGGGCTTTTGTTGCAACATACATACCTATAGAGTACAATCTCACCTTGTAAGGTATGGTTTTATTTGTTGCAGTATTAGATATGCCTTTGGATTGCTATGGAGATTTTAAGTGATATAAATGTCCAAGAAAATCTCAAGGAAGTTAATTTAGTCTATTATTTTAATAGCATAAGAGGACTGATAAAATGTACTAATAATAAAGATAAAAACATCAGATGAAGACAGTTATTTAAAAACGTACTTGTTTAATTCAACTTCCATTTAAAGAAGCACCCACATCAGCCATGGGCACTCCAAACCCAACTCAATCCATGATTCTGGAGAACTTCTTGATTTTGTTGCCTTTCACCTGTGTGAAGATCTTTTTCCCCTTCCCCAATTTTTTTAAGTACTGTCTTTCTCCTTTGGGATGTAAGTTCCTTGAGGATTAGAAATATCTTTTATTTTCTCATATTTGTTTTCTCAGAGTGTAACACAGTGCCTGATACATATTAAGTGCTTACTAAGAGCTTCATGCTATCTGTCTGTTTGTTTTTCTACCTATCATCTATCTCAACAAAAATGTTTAAGTACCTACAATGTACAAGACACTGTATTGTAGTTCAGGTTATAAAGGCAGAAAATGATTAGTTCCTAACCTGAAGGAATATATTCTCATGGAAATTATAGTGTCTGAAACAATAGGAAGATCAAACCAAGCTAAGACAGAGGACCTAAATGTAACAGTGGTCATTAGAGAAGATTTGGGGGGGAAGGAGGAAGGTAGGGTTAATATTTTAGAGACAGGAAATATAATTTATTTGGAATATTTACTTCATGCCACACAACATTAACAAAAATTTACAGTAAAAGGTAATATAGTGGAGAGAGTCGTATTCTTGGAATAAGGAAGAGCTTGCTTCTGCCACTAACTTAGTTATGTATCTTAGGTCAAGTCAGTCAGTTAGCATTCATTAAACACCTGTTCTCTGGGCTTTGGTTTCCTTATTTGTAAAATGGAGATAATGATACATCATAGGTTTGTTGTGGGGTACAAATGACTGTGTAGGCAAAATAATTTTCAAATTTTAATATGAATTTTCATTATCATTATTATTGAGTAATGCAGAAATATAGGTTATTGTATTTTGGGGAATGGAACTTGGCATTATTGATTTAATAGGATAACAGAAGTTTGTAAATCAGAGCTGTGATTCTTTTCAGTACCAATGTGTGGCTGTGAGACTTGGAACATAAAGAAAGCTGAGCACTGCAGAATTAATAATTTCAAATTGTGGTGCTAGAGAAGACTTTTGAGAGTCTCTTCAACAACAAGGAGGTCAAATCAGACGTTACTTAAAGAAATTAATTCAGACTATTCACTGTAGGGTCAAATACTGAAGCTGAAGCTTAAATACTCTGGCTCCATGATAAGACAGGACTCATTAGAAAAGATTCTGATGTTGAGAAAGATTAAAGGTAAAAGGAAAAGGGGATAGTAGAAGATGAGATAGATAGATAGTATCAGGAAAGCATTAAACATAAACATGGACAGATTTTAAGAAATAGTGGAGGATATAAGTGCTCGTCCATGGGATCCTGAAATATAGGACACTGCTAAACAACCACATCAAGAATCATAGAATATTAGAGCTCAATGAGATCTCTAATAATCATTTTCACTACCACCACCCCTTGACTTTATAGATAAGGAAACTAAGGACCTAACAGAAAATAACTTTTAGAGTCAACAAATCACAGTCAACTTTTAAGTGTCTGGTAATACAAATAAACTAAAAGTCTCTGACCTCGAGCTTATACTGCCATGGAGGAAGATAGTAGATAAAAGGAAATAAATATAAAAGGAGGAATTGAGAAAGACTTTTCCCTAGACAATGGTGGGCAAAATTCAGAGAGTCAATAATGGAGTCTAGAAGAGAATGAATATGCACAAAGTTGGCCTGAACACTTTTTTTAAAATGGGCGTTCTGGTCGGAAAGTCTAATCAAAAGAAGGAGATGCAAGGAGAAAGCAAACTTCCAAGGTCGGGAGCCTATGGGGAGACACAAGAAATATCCAAGGTAAAAATGCTGCTTTGACATAGTTCAGCAAGTTAAGAAAATCAGAAGTGGAACTCAGAAAGGAATTTTAATATTTTAGAGGCTTTTTCCGCATGAAACACAATTTAGATAAAATGGATATATTGCAACAGAAAAATAATTTTAAAGGATATTGTTCATGTAAACAATATACTTATTTAAACTAATTGAAAAAAAGTTCATTTGAATTTCTGAAAGGTCAGGATGTCATACACACATATATAGAAAAATTTCATTACTATTTAATGAGATTATTGTGAGAATCATAGAATTTCAGAATTAGAAATGATTCAAGTGTGCATGCTATTTGATCCAGCAGTGTCTCTACTGGATCTATATGCCAAAGAGGTCATAAAAAAGGGAAAAGAATACACATGTGCAAAAATGTTTGTAGTAGTTATTTTTGTTGTGGCAAAAAAAAAAACTGGAAACTGAGAAGATATCCATTAGTTAGGAAATGGCTGAACAAGTTATGGTATAATGGCATATGATTGTCCTGTAAGAAAAGATGAGCAAACTGATTTCAGAAAAGCCTGGAAAGACTTACGTGAACTGATGCTAAGGGAAGTGAGTAGCACCAAGAGAACATTGTACACAGTAACAGCAAGATTATGTGATGATCAGCTGTGTTGGATTTGGCTCTTTTCAGCAATGAGGTGATTCAAGGCAATTCCAATAGACTTGTGATGAAAAACACAGTATTTTCACCTTTTGTTGTTTGCTTGGTATTTTTTTATTTCTTGGGTTTTTTCCCTTTTGATCTGATTTTTCTTGCACAGCATGACAAATATGGAAATATGTTTAGAAGAATTGTACATGCTTAACCTAAATCAAATTTCTTGCTGTCTTGGGGAGGAGGAGGGAGAAAAATTGGAATACAAGGTTTTACAAAGATGAATGTTGAAAACATTCTTTGCATGTATTTGGAAAAATAAAATACTACTTAAAAAAAGAAATGGTTCAGGGCCCAACTAGTTCAACTTCTATATAGCCTAAAATCTCCTCTTCATTATTCCAAAAAAAGTGGTAATACAGCCTTCCCCTGAAAACATAGAGTGGAGGGAAATTTCCTCTCTGCCATGGAAACCCATTCCACTTTTAGACATCTCTCACCATTAGGTAATAGGTACTTTATAAATCTTAAAGTGCTCTATGTGAGTGAATTGTTGTGATTATTACAATGTACAATAAAATAACAAATTATTGCCTGGTACAAGTGTTAAAATTATAGATTTGAAGCTGAAGGGACCTTTAACAGTCATTAGTATTATTCTTTCACTACACAGATAAGGAAGTCTGGAAAGATAGAAAGACTTGGATAGTTCAAACCTCAGTCCTGAAGACATATTAGACTTAATTTGTCTAAAACTGAACTCATTATCTTTCTGCTCAAACTTTCCGTCTTCCCAACTTTTTCACTCTTTCTTCCCAACTTCTTCATTACTATGAAGGGCACCACCGTCCTCCTGGTCTCCGAGGCTTACAACCTCCACTTCTTATTTTTTCTCACCTTCCCATATCAATCATTTGTCAAGTCCTTTTGAGTTTACCTTCATAACTTCTCCCATATATAACCCTGTATCTCCCCTGACACTGCCACTATCCTGGTGCAGGCCCTCATCACCTCATTTCCCAAATACTGTAATAAACTGACTTTCTGGTTGATTGGTCTCCCTGCCTCAAACCCTCTCCACTACAGTTCATCGTCCACTCAAATTGATCATCCTCTAGTATAGGTCAGACCATGTGTCACCATCTAGTCAACAAACTCCAAAAGCTCTTTATCACCTCTAGCATATAGTTTTATAAACCTCTGCATAACCTTGCTTCTTTCTACTTTTGAGTCTTCTTACTTCTTTACTGCATGTGGTCTGCAATCTAGTGATACTGACTTCTTTGCTGTTCTTTCCACCAGACCCTCATTCTCCTGCCTTTGTACCTTATCACTGACTATGTCCCCCATTTCTGGAATATTCTCAAAAATGATCTCCTGGTTCTGCTCATTTCATTTAATATCAGTTCATGTAAGTCTGTCCGGCCTTTCTGAAATCATCCTGCTGGTTGTTTCCTACAGAACAATAATATTCCATAACATTCATATACCCTAATTATTCAGCCACTCTCCAATTGATGGGCATCCTTTCTGTTTTCAGTTTCTTGCCACTGCAAAAAGGGCAGCCACAAACATTTCTGCACATGTGGGTCCTTTTCTCTCCTTTAAGATTTGATTGATTCTTTTTATGTCTGAAGAGATACTACCATACTTTGGACCATCCTTTAATCATCTCTCCTTCTTGTTATAATTGGCCTACTTCCTCTGCTACTAACATATGTCATAAATAAATCCTTTTTTATTTTTAAACTGGCAAGCAAGTCATCATTAGTAATATAGTGCAGGCTTCTTATTTGCTACGTATCTTTCCTCTGACATTTGCTTTATTTTAATTTTAATTCTCAGTCTTCGTAGGATTCTTTAATCCATCATCAAGAAAATACAGGTGTTAGAGAAAGGCTTTTCTGGCAGCCATACTACTCTACTGGATTTCTGCAAACTCAACTACCTATAAACCATCTATTTCTTCTCCACTGCCTCAAAATGTGCCATATCCTAGTTGAGCTGGGTGACATTTCTCACTCATAGTTCTGTCATAGCTTTTTTTGTCCTTATAGATCTATCCCTATCTTCCTTTCTTTCCTTACTTGGGGGTCTACCTCTAGATTAACCTTCTCAGGAACCTTCCTAAGAGGAATTTTTGCTTGGTTACCAACTACTACCTATTTTAGACTGAATTTCCCCCAAGGCTTTACAAGAAACAACATCCTGCTGTCAATCATCTTTCTGCTTATGGTCTGAACACCTCAATGGAACAAAGGAAGGGATGTGACTCTATTGTGTGTTTTATTATAATATATTGTTAATCACTATAGCTGTACACATAGTGATTAAATTCTCTGCTCTGACACTAGCTCCACCCTGGTTCAGACCCTCATCATCTCAAGCCAGGAATATTACACTAGCCTTCTGAATGGTCTGCCTGTCACATTTGTCACCATTTTGGTACATCCTTCACTCAGTCATCGAAGTGATTTTCTTAAAGTGCAGTTCTTTCCTTGTTGGCCCTGTGCTTCCTACTCAATAAACTCCCTATTACTTCCAGGATCAAACTGTTTGGTATTCAGAGATGTTGATACAACCTCTCTCTTTCTTGTATTTGTAGCCTTCATATAATTTACAACCTTCCAACAAGGTTGGAATCCCTCCAATCTTATTCTGCATTGTTGCTGTTGTTTGTCCTTTGTTTTTGAAAAGGACCAGTGACATCACAGATGATGTCTTAACTTGGATGTGAATTGGATTCATATGAGGCACAATTGCATAAAGTCATCAGCCTTACTCTCTCTTCATGAATCATCGAAACCCAGTGGCAGGAGAAAAGTCAGGATAACTGGCTATGGCCCAGGATGCAGTGTATGACTTTGGGGTCTTCTATGTCTGACCAAACTTTAAATGCTCCATGGCACCTGCCTTTGCCAGGTGCTTCATAGCTGTTGGAACAAATTGTTCTCATCCACCCATTCCACTGGAGAAAGTCTTCACGTGCTTGAAGTAGACATCCTCCTAATTCACTTATGGGTATGGGGCCTGTGAGTTACCCTCAACCTGATTTAGCCTATCTGTGAGATGATTTACTAGGATATGGTCCCTATTTTTGCTGTAGTTTCTTGGAGTCACAAGTGAGAGTTGGGTGAATCAGGTGGACACTAAAGACAGATGAGCAGCCCTGAAAAGGTCTTAGCAATTCTCACACCAAAGGTGCTGGTGCTCCTGAATATTCCATTACAATGACATTGGTCTCCTGGCTGTTCGGTGCTTGGAATGCTCTCCCTCCTCAGCTGTCCCTGGCTTCCTTCAAGGTCCATGTAAAATCCCATTTCTGTAGGAAACCTCCTGAATTCCACTTATTCTAGTGCCTTTCTTCTGGTGATTATCTCTAGTTTGTCCTGTATATGACTTGTTTATACATAGGTGGTTGTATTGTCTCCTTAAAAGCTGTGACTCTGCTTTTCCGCAGCTCCTACAACAGTGCCTGGCATATAGAAGGTACTTAATGTTTACTGAGTGAAAGAACAAATTATTGAAATCAGTCTTACAGACATGAGTTTAATCGTAGAATATTAAAAGTAGATTGGGTTTTAAGAATCATAGATTTAGACCTGGAAGGGATTTCAGAGGACATTAACCTAGTCACTTCATTTTACCAGTAAGGAAACTGAGACTGAATTATTCAGTATTACATAACCACTCAGAGGCAAATCTGGGAATTGAATCTAGGTCTTCCAACTCCTAGTCTTATGCTTTTCCCACTGTATCACAGTTTTAATTTATTTTTCTTTGAACATGACTTCTATTTATATAAGGCAAATTATGGTATTCAGTTAATTGAAACAAGTGCCTGTAAGACATATTACTACTTAACTTTTCTTCATTGGCTATTTTTCTCGCTGAAGATATTCTTGGATATAAGGTGTTCTTATGGCAAAGTACCAAAATGTTAAGGAGCTTTCTTACCTTGCTTGTACTTGAATGACTGAAAGGACCAGATGGACCTGTGTAGTTTCCATTTTCATAAACTTTACATGCAGGTCTGGTAATTGATTTTTCTTTAACATCACTCCAAGTTTGGGGCAGGCGTCACCTTCCAGGATGATTGACATTAATTTGAAAATATATTCCCTTTTTCATGAGCATTTGCTTCATTTCTTTCTAAAAACATCTCTTTTAGAGCTGGGCATATCCTAAAAATTCAAATTGAATAAAGAAACTTGAGAGTGCATCCAGCTTCAACTGCTTTTGAAGAAAGAGTGATATTTGACACGGAACGGTATCAATGGGGAAGGCCACATTTAACTTTTGTTGTTTGGGTTCAGCACTGGAACAAAACCAGTTTTACTTGTCTCTTTTTTTGTCTGACTATGGCGCAAAGCCCAGAAGTATGAGTTTTTGCGCCAAGAGATAGTTCTAAAAATAGCTCTGGGTGGGCAGGAAGATTGTTTCCTCATGAATGCAACTGGTGTGTGACAAGTACTGTGCACCATAGCTCCCAATGGGCTGGGCAGTGAAGCACTTTGCTATCCTCTCTGCCACAGACTCTGCTCCCAACTGTTGAAGTTTAGAAACATTAGCCTGTGCTAGTTTACTTTTCACTACCATATCTAGCCAATATGAAGTTTGCAGATCAAACAATTGTTTCCTTGCCTGCTGCTTTCTTTCTTTGGGATGTAGGAGTTTAAATATACAAACCACAATGGTGAGCTTTCAGGGAAGGGGAACAATGCTTTGGTCATGCATTGCTTAAGTATCAGTTATTTACAAAAGGTATGAACCTCATAAATTGTCCTGTGCCTACAGGAAGTTAAAAAGTTTTTATTGGCCACAGTCTCCTGATCAAACTTTAAAAGCGGATTGTTGTTCTTTAGTTCATTGGGGGTACTTTGAAGGGACTGAACAAATCTGAATAACACTCTATAGAGCATACCTTAGACCTGTTGGAAAGAGTAAAGCATCAAGCAATTGTTTTTCATTTTTTCCCTAAAGCCAAGCAGAGCCAAATCAGAAAAGGCTGAGTTCAGAGACCCAACCTGTCCTTTCAGTCCAGTCAACTAAACAAAGTATAATTTAAAGGCTTAAAAATCACATTGCCTGAAGATTGCTGAACTGATATGGTTTGGGGCTTGGTTCCTCAATAAAGGTTAATTTTACTTCAGTTTTTTTTTTCCTGTCCATATACATAAAATTTTGCTTGGCAGCTTGAGAGATTAAGGTTGATTGGTTTTTATGGTAAAAGCTTATTGTGCCTTAGGAGATACTACAAAAAATCCAGGGCACGGTATGTAATGAAATCATCTATGTTGAATGTATTAAAATTGAGCAATTAAACTCAGCATGCTAGTTGGTTCTAAAAACAAATACTTCCTAAAAAGAGACTAGTGACTCACAATACAATGAAGCAGTAAGATTTTAAAATATCTCCCTGAAGCCCTGACATTTCCCCCAAGCCCCAATTCCATATTTTCAGTGGCTGCTGGATCTACATCACCTGAATGCCCTACTGAATCTCAAAATCAGTTTATTCCCTATTAAATTAGTTATCTTCCTATTAAAAAAATATTCTTCATCTTTACTTCCTGACTTTATGAAGATACCATCATTCTCCCAACCATGTAGGCTAGCAACCTTGGGAATTATTTTTGACTTTTTCCTCCTCCTCATCCCTCACATCAAATGAGTTACCAAGTCTTATCAGTTTTGTCTTTGAAATAACTCTTCCATCTGTCCCCTTCTTTCACAACAGAGGTTGTTGTTATTGAATGAATGAATCTAGGAGGGGAAGACTCTCAGTGTTTCTTGCCAAAGCAGAAATGACGGCTATTTATATTCACTCATCAATTAGGATTCAAACAATGACCAAATGAGGCTTGGCCTAGGTCACCTGTTGGTGACCAATTCGAATCAGATTGGTTTTGATTTAAGACCTGATCTTTAAGAAAGAAATCTAGCCAATAAATCCTAAGATATCTTGGGAAGGTTCAGAAATGTGAAAGAGGAAAAAATGTTTATAAGAGCATCTGTAGGTAAGGGTCTGATATCAACTCTATGTGGACAGGAGGAAAGGAGGGAAGTAAGGAAGGAAAGAAGAAGTCTTCCAACTGACCAATTCTAGGCCAGCTTTATTCACAGAGGCTGTTGTTTGTCCGTCGCTCTTAAAAAGGACCGTGACACACCTGTCAGATTGGCTAAAATGACAGGAAAAGTTAATGATGAATGTTGGAGGGGATGAGGGAGGGCTGGGACACTGATGCATTGTTGGTGGAGCTGTGAACGGATACAGCCATTCTGGAGAACAATTTGGAGCTATGCTCAAAAAGTTATCAAACTGTGCATACCCTTTGACCCAGCAGCATTTCTATTGGGCTTATATCCCAAAGAAATCATAAAGGAAGGAAAAGGCCCCACATGTGCAAGAATGTTTGTGGCAGCCCTTTTTGTAGTGGCTAGAAACTGGAAATTGAATAGATGCCCTTCAATTGGAGAATGGCTGAATAAATTATGGTATATGAATATTATGGAATATTATTGTTCTGTAAGAAATGACCAGCAAGATGATTTCAGAGAGGCCTGGAGAGACTTACATGAACTGATGCTGAGTGAAATGAGCAGAACCAGGAGATCATTATACACGGCAACAACAGTACTATATGACGATCAATTCTGATGGACATGGCTCTCTTCAACAATGAAATGTTTCAAACCACCTCCAATTGTTCACTGAAGAAAGCCATATACACCCAGAGAGAGGGATGTGAAATGTGGACCACAACATAACATTCTCATACTCCTTGATTGATGTTTGCTTACATTGTGTTTCCTTTATCTGATATATCGTTTGTGTAGACAAGATTTTTCTTGCACAACAATGACAAGTTTGGAAATATGTATACATATATTCGATTTACCAGTATTTTAACATAATTAACATGTAGTGGATATCCTGTCATCTAGGGGACGGGAGGGGAATTGGGGGAAAAATTTGTAATGGAAAGCTATGTAAGGGTTATTGTTGAAGAATTACCCACACATATGTTATGCAAATAAAATTTTAAAAATAAAATTAAAAAAATAATAATAATAAAATAAAAAAAATTTTAAAAAAAGGACTGTGACATCAGGGAGGTGATGTCATGACATGCAAGTGAATTGGATTTGAGTTAGGGAGGATTGTGCAAAGTCACTTGCCTCACTTTCCCCTCCAGAGCCATCTGGATCCAGTGGCAGGATTTAGATCAAGACAATTGGAGATGACCCTAGATACAGTGGGAAACCCTGGCCTTTTTAAGCTAAAGTTTTCAAGAGGTCTCAGTTTGACTGAGACTTCACCCATTCAAGTGATTAAGGTAGATAGCAATTGAGGCAAAGAATCTTCTCTTTCACCCAGTCCAAAAAAATTTGATTTTGAAAGAGGAGGTTCCTTTCACAACACCATCCTTCTAGTCAGGGGGGCTCATTACCTTTTACTTGAGGTATATTCATAGACTCTTAACTCTTCTCCTTATAGTTTAGTCTCTGCCCTTTTCAATTTATCTTTTACACCACTGCCAAAATATTCTTCCTAAGCTACAAGTCTGACCATATTACTTCTTTCTAAAAACCTCCAGTGACTCTCTTTTGTATATGAAATAAAAAGAAAATCTATTAGTGTATCAAGGCTCTTTGGAACTTGTTCCATGTCTTTGTCTATACTGTGCCCTCCCCCTATCCCATTACCTTTCTTCTGCATCTGTTGATATTCTTTTCTAACTTTTCTTCCTGAAGATCCATTTTAGGACATGTCCTCCATTATACATTCACTAATCTTCTTGCCCCCTCCATTTTCTTAGTACATAGTAGGTACTTAATAAATGTCAAACTGAAGATTTCACTACCACAGAGAGAAATCTCTGTGCTAAAAATGTGCTAAAAATGCATCAGGAGTCCAAGGAAAGAGGTGCTTTTCAATTTGGCTTGATGCCATTTATATTGAGAATTATAGGTACATAGAGCTATGAGAATATCAAGATAGTAATAGATGGGATTATTTAATCTTTCAAAAATAACAAGGGAATGAGCCTTTGAGTCTATTCTTCTCTGGGGGGTTTTGAAGAGCATTCTTGCACTCTAAATTATGGCGGACCAGAGGAGAATGCCCTCCTACCTGAGACCACACAACAGATATAGCCACAGAGGATCCTTGTGGAATGTTTTGTTGACTCATGGAGGATGGAAGCATTTGCTTGTGCATTAAAGGGCAGAATCATTTAGGAAATAAAATAGGGTATATAGATATAATAATAATAAAGAAGAGCAACTTGATGCATTTTGTTAATCTTTTTATACTTAGGGGGAAGGCCAGGGTGTTGCTCCGCCTCCTTAGAGAGAAAGAAATCTTTGATAGAGAAAGACTCCCTGGATATTTAAATTCAATCAAGCAAACATTTTTTATTGTTGTTTAGTGTGAATTCTTCCTGCCCTTATTGGGAGTTTTCTTGGCAAAGATACTAGAGTGGTTTGACATTTTCTTCTTTCACTCATTTTACAGATAAGGAAACTGAGGCAAGTAGGGTTAGTGACTTGCTCAAATTTTCACAGTTAGTGTCTGAGAACAGATGAACTTAGGAAAATGAGTTCTAACTGGAGTCTACCTGACTCCAGGCCAGGAACTTTTATCTGTGTACCACCTAGCTGCCCCAAACACATATTCAGCCCCTTCTATATACAGGACATTGAGTTAGGTGATGGGATTACAAACACAAAGGTTCCAAGTTCTTGTACTTAAGAAGCTCATCTTCTAGTGGGGAATAAAACACATAAACTGATTAGTGAATACAGAAAAGTTCAAGGAGGGACAGGAATTCCTTGGAAGGAGCCATTGAAGGAAGCCAAAGATTCCAAGAGGTTAAGGTAAAAAAAAAAAAAAAAAAAAAAAAGAGGCATATCTGATAGTACGTCTCTTCTACTCAATTTGATAAGATTGCTCTGCTTTTGGAGCATCTAGTGTTTTAGAAGATGATGATTAATTGCATGGCTAACAAGATGTAAAAGTATTATCACTTTTTATTGCTATACATAATCCATATCATTCCTCCCAATAGCCATGTGTGTTTATGTCCCATGTTCAGAACAAGAATTAGATATTTGAGGATTTGCTGTTTAAATGTCAGTAGGTCAAGATGCATATATTCTATTGGAGATCCTTAGTGCCTAAACACTTGGCTTAATGAATTGAGTTAAATTAACAAAGCAAATTTGCTCAAGTAATTCTGTTTTATCCTAGTTGTTTTACTTCACTGTGCTATTACACTTTGTGAAGCTGGCTTCCTTTCTATTATAGTTGATATAGTTTAGAAGTTAGCAATCATCTAAAAATGAAATACTAAGTTACACAATTTGTTTGGATTTCTTGCTTAAGCTCATCTTTTTTTTCTCCTATTCCTCTTCTCCCTTTTTCTAATTAATTTGGGCATTCATTTGAATTGATAATCTCTTTTTTAATGCAAACACTCACTTTGAAGGTTAAGCTTATTCATTCATACCTTTGTGTTAATTACTTTAATTAGAGTACTTTCCTCCTAACTAAATTCTTTAATAACTAAAAGATGTCTGACAATTATTTTATAAAATTGAGAAAACAATAAACATCTAATTGTTGGCCGTTTTCTATCACTTTGGGGGTGTGTGGCTAATTTTCTTTGTTTTCCTTTTTGTTTTTTTAACTTCTTATGCTTGAGATATTTCATTTTTTAAAAATCCCTTAGTGCTTTTAAAAATTTATATTTCCTCCAACATAAGTAACCTGTGCGTGTAAACATAGTGGTGTAGTCCAAACACTCTTCTCAATCTTTCTTTGTACCTTTTCAATCTCTTTGACCAAGCAAGTGTAATTAAGGTCCAAGTCTGCTGATTATATTATTATTGATTGTTAAAATATGTAATTTTAGTCATACATGTAATTTTTTTCATTTTTCATCTATTCATTGTCTCTCTGCCAGTTTGATTTATAACTATTCAGGTGGTAATTCGGCTTAGTTGTGTCTTATACTAGGTTTTTTTATAGACTTGTTTTTGCTTCCATTGCTAGTTACTATTTTATTCATGATTACAGCCATCCTCAGTTTGTATTATTTTGAATTTAATTTGTATTTTAAGATGTTCTTATCTTTCATTGTTATGTCTCTCTTCTTGACAAGGAAATCAAACTTCCATCTGAGGAAATTTCTAGGTTCTCTTGGGCTCTGTGTTCATGACAAGTGTATTACACCAACTAAACTTTTGCAGAAAATTTTTTATATTTCAAATCAACATTATTACCTTTACCATTTTCCATTTTCAGAATTGATCACTTGTGTCAACCATAATAGAATTGGCCTCCAACTTATCTATAACTGGAGTCCTACAAAGCAGACAAAAGAAAAGAGAATCAGAAATCAAACCAAAGTTTAATTAATTTCAGAGTGAGGAAAAATGCTTGTAAGCAGAAGCCGCCTTTGAGTTCCCACAATAGATTCAGGCATGAACAATGCAGGCATTCCTGGATCTTTTGGTAACAGACTCCAATTCAACGATCTCAAGTCATTAGTGGGGTACAGAACCAGAGTTAGCACGGTGGGAATAAGAATACCGTCACTTATAAGAAACAAGGATTGTGAGTGTGTCAAGAGATGTGATGGATGGCTCTCAGGTCCCTAGGAAATAGTGGGAGTGCAACAAATCTAAACAGTTATTGCATAGATCCCTCAGTGAATACCTGGTGCTGGTAAAAGCAATATACTTTGCCAGAGGGTGAGATCATCCAGAGGGCAAAGTGTTGTTGTTATGTCAAGCCCAGGGCACAGCTTGCTTGTTGGGTCTTAGCTCTGAGAAATTGTGTCACCAAATAACTTGATGTTTCTACCTTTTGGTCAAAAAGCTGAGTTGGGAAAGAAGCCCTCTCCTTATGGCCAATGAAGGAGAGGCAGATACAAGTCAAGATGCTATGAGAGACCAGTTGGACCTGAATGAGATGTTGCCAAAGGGCTTAGCTCCTTTTGGGGATCTCTCAGGGATGTGTATCTCAGTGATCATTGCTAGCCAGTTTGCTTGCAAACAGAGAAAAGAGCGGGGCAAAGAATGTAGAGGGAGAAAATGCCAACAAACACTTGAATCAGGGCCTTGGTGGCCGGGCACATAACTACACACCCACGAGCTTGGCAGCTATAGGGAATAGTCAAAAGGACCTAATAAGATGCCTAAAAAACAATGATTGATTGCCAATTTTCAAAGAAGACATATGGTTTGCTTGAGATGAACAATTGTGAAAGAACTACTTGCATCAATCTTTGGATCTGAGTTTCTCTTCAGTATAATACAGATTCTTAGTTAAAGAGTCTCTAACACATAGAGATGGTCTGCTTTCCCAGCCATGCTGTTCTAGGTTCAAACAGTACAATAAAGTTATTCATACAGTTCTCATAATTTCATAGTTACATTAAATCAGGTAGAGCTCAAACTACTTAGATGGCTCACATTGGACTGTTCTGAAAAGGGAAATCTCTAAAAGAGGATTCTCTGGTTCAAAATACAGAGATTCCTAGATAATTCTGGTTCTCTAATTTTGAAACTTCAGAAAATTTCAGTATGTGTGTATGTATATATACATACATATACATATATATGCACATATCATTTCCCATTTTTACCTAAATGGTATACCTGGTATAAGAATCTTTTTAAAATTTGTGAGGGTCCAATTATAAAATGAATTATTTTGTCTTTTAAAACTATCAGGGAGCTGCTAGGTGGCTCAGTGGATAGAGCACTGAAGTTAGGAGGACCTGAGTTCAAATGTGACCTCAGATACTTAACATTCCTAGCTGTGTAACCCTGGGCAACTCACTTAACCCCAATTGCCTCAGGGGGAAAAAAGGCAGATTTTTTTAATGGGAAAATAATTTCACTTTCAGTATCATTATCAATAAAGCTTATATGTAAAATCTAATTAACATTTAATTAATAAAACCTTAGAATTTATTACCAAAACATACTTAAAGCTGACTTTCCATGATAGATGAATTTAGAAATCAGTCATATACATATGTATGTAATTCTTAGAGAAAGCAATCTAATCCTGTTGCTTTTCTCAAATTTTACTATTCCACTTATTTAGAAAACTTTTATATTACAACTTTGTCTTATTATCTTGTCTAATCAGTTTCCCCTTTGGAGAATATATCCTATATATTATAATTTGACCACAAATATAGATCAGAATTATAAGATATTCATCATTGCATTCAGGTATATTAACTCAGAGATCTTCTAGTATCAATCTATTATTTAAAAGATTTAGTATTGATTGTACTTACAAAACTTCTTGATTATGGAAATTTTCTATAAAAGGAAAAAACAAGGTAATAGTTGTAACAGTGACATATATCATAACAGGAGGGGGAAAAATTCCCTTAACTCTCTTTGATTCCAGGCATGAGTCATATCTGACAGTCAATCATGTATGCACAGTGTATCAAAAGCAAGGTTCAGGATTAACCAGGTGGGAATTTTCCTTTTCAGAAAGAAAACAGCACAATAGGGAAATAGAGTCAGGAGAGTCCTACTTAAGTTTTGTCTAAGGTCATCCCCAAAACTTTTCTCAAGCACCAACATCTACCTTTAGTAGTTCCCAGAGCATACACGTGCCATTTTCTATTATAGGCTCCCATGACAATTCAGACAGCAATCCCTGTAATCAATGCTCAAAACCAAAGTAAATTACAGACCCAGGAATTTTTACTTTAAATAGCAACATTTGACTAACCACAACTTTTAAGGCTTTAATATTTTTCCTCGTTTTTTCCTAACAGTTTTATTAATCCTTTACTTATAAATTAAAACTGCCCATATTCTAAGACTTCAAATATACAGCAAATACCTGATAGTTGACTCATCATTAATATGTTGAAGCTATATATTTAAACCACCTTGTATAGTTTCATAACAGCCAAAAATTTTGAAATGAAAACTTGTTTTAATAGGTAGTAGTAGTAGTAGTAGTAGTAGTAGTAATAGTTGTTGTTGTTGTTGTTGTTGTTGTTGTTGTTGTAGTAGTAGTAGTAGTAGTAGTAGTAGTAATACCACCTGTTTTATAACAAAATATCCCTTGTTAAATATTTAACAATTTTCAAATACCCAATTTTTATCAATCCTTTTTTTCAACAGTAGTATTTTTTTCCAAATGCACGTAAAGATAGTTTTCAATAGATGTCCTTATAAAATTTTGTGTTCCAAATGTTTTCTTCTACTCTGTTTCTTCTCTCCTCTTCAAAACATGTAGCAATTTGATATGTTAAACATGTGCAATCCTTTTAAACATATTTCCATATTTGTCATGTTAGTATAAGAAAAATCAGACCAAAGGGGAAAAAACTATGAGAAAGAAAAAACAAACAGAAAGTAAAAATAATATGCTTTATTTCACATTGAGTCTCCATAGTTCTCTTTCTGGATTCAGTTGGCATTTTCCCTTCCAAAACTACTGGAATTGTCTTGGATCACCAAATTACCAAGAAGAGCCAAATACATTACAGTTGATCATCACATAATCTTTGCTGTTACTGCATACAATGTTCTGGTTCTGTTCACTGCACTCAATATCAGTTCATGTAAGTCTTTCCAGATTTTTTTTTAAATCAGCCTGCTTGTCATTTATTACCTTCATATACATAACTTATTCAGCCATTCCCCATTTGATGGGCATCCACTCAGTTTCCAATTCCTTGCCAATATAAACAGGACTGCTACAAACATTTTTACATATGTGAGTCCTTTTCCCTCTTTTATATTTCTTTAGGATACAGACCCAGTAGTGACACTGTTGGATCAAACGGTATATACAGCTTTATAGCCCTTTGGGCATAGTTCCAAATTGTTCTCCAGAATGGATCTTTTCACAACTCCACCAACAATGCATTTGTATCACATCCAGTTCATAGGTAACAACAACCAGATTAAATAGGAAATTTTGTCTAATAGGTTTACCATCTGCAATCAAATTTCACAATATGAATTTAGAAATACAATACAATTTAGAAATACATTAATAACACAAATAATAAACTTCAAATGACATCAACTTCATTTCTAAATTATAATATATAAAAGTCATTAATCTTATTACCATTAACATTTTATAATTATCAAATATGAAACAATTACATTCAATTAAAAATAATAATAATAATAATATAGTGCTCAGCATATGCCAGTCATTATGTTAAGTATTTTATAATCTTTATCTCTTTGATTTCACAACAATCCTGGAGAGTAGGTGCCATTATTATTTTTCTCTTTATAAATCAGGGCACTGGGACAAAGATAAAATAATTTGCCTAAAATTACATAGCTAATTCATTTCTGCAACTGGAACAGAAAAGGGTGGATTCACAAAGGGCAAAGGCTAGCTGGCTGACCCACTTCATACTGACATGTTAAATGCTGTCAAGGGCACCAGGACCATCCCAGACATTGATCTTTTTCTTTTTTAAACAGTAAAAACAATTAGCTTGCGTCTCTTCTTTATTAAAGGGATCGTATTTTTCTTTCTTAATGGTGCAGAAGGAACTCAGGAACTAGTTTCTTCCTCTTCTGCTAGCTGTGGTCTCAAGGAGGAAATCTAATATCAAAATATTGCCAATCAGAAGTAGCTAAATTTGTTTAGAAATAGGCAAATGAAAATTATTTATAGGATAAAAACTGAAAAGTCAAGGAAGGGTTAACAAGAAATTATTATAAGGTGCAAACCATTTACCTATGTTTCTCCCTTTAGTCTCTTCACCCTAAGTTACTAACAAACTAGCTTTCCTTCATTTTACTAGAACAATGAAACTATCCGTCTTCAGGGAAAACTTTATAAAATTTAATTCTTATTTTTCCTTAAAGCAAATTCAACAGAGTGGTAACCCAAAACTTACTAAGATATTTCAGAATGGAGTGAGTGCCTGGAATTACTCCTCAGTCTCAGGAATGTTCTCCTGCAGTCTTAAAATGGCTCATTTCCAAACTCCTTAATGATTAATCTCCAAACCTCCAGAACTTGGTAAAATGTTTTTAGTGGCCCTACAAACTTTAATTATTTGATGATTTCTATTACACCAAATTGACCAAAGTTGAAATGAAAGGGGGGAAAAGGTGTCTTGCAGAGTTTTTTCCTTTTTTTTAATAACCTAATCTCCCATCCCCACCTCCCTACCCCCCAAAAGCCCAACATGGGTGTTAGTCCTGCTTACTGGGACTTTAGCTTGAAGTCTAAAAGTTCATTAATCTTTCCCAGTTTTTTAAACTCTCTGGCTCCCAACCTAATATTTTCTGGCTGGTTGCATTTTAAAGTCTTTCAGGGTAACAGAATGTAGCTGACAGCACAAAGATGACACAGACATTTTACATTTTACGAAGACAGACAAAATGATAAGACAGATATAAACAAGTGGTTCAGCAGTGCCACACAAGTTACCAAGGCATATAGTTAACATGCGGTTGCAATTTTACAGAAATGCACAGAGAGGCCCCAGATTCACAGAGGCATGCAGAGAACCCCAATTAACAGAGCTGTTCAGTTAAGAGAAGATTTCCTCTCTTAAGTCGGACTCCAGAGAAATAAATCTCTGGTGGCACCTAGTGTACTCCCACTGGCAATGGAGAATCCAGTGACCCGGTTCCATCCAATCCCATTTCTGACACCAATTAATGTGAACCGGCTTCTATCACTGGAGCTATACAAAGCAGACTAGAGACAAAAGAATCAGGGATCAAACAGAGCTTTAATTAATCATAGTGAGGAAAATGCTTGCAAGCAGAAGCCTCCCTTTCTGAGAAGAAAGGCTATCATGCTGGGGCAAAGGTAGGGTTTATATACATAAAACAAAACCACAAGTGGGCTGGACCATAACCTAGTCATTCTTAGTTAGCATGGTGGGAACAGAAGTGCAGTTACAAGAAACAAGGATTGTGAGTATGTCAGGAGATGTGATGGATGGCTCTCAGGTCCTGGGAAATAGAGGGAACTCCAATAAATCTAATCAATTATTGCATAAATCCCTCAAGGAAAACCTGGTGCCAGTCAAAGTAATACACTTTGCCAGAGGGTGAGATCATTCAGAGCTCAAAGGATTACTGTTATACCAAGCTCAGGGCACAGCCTGTTTGATGGGTTTTGGTTCTGGGAAACAGGTTATCTCCAAATATACTTGTGTGAATAGGTCAGATTGAAGTTGTTGCATTGTTGAAAGATCTTTTATTTCACCTTTTAAATATTGGTTTCAACTTATGCCTTAAATAGCTAATGATCTAACTGCACCCAGATAACTGATTCATCTGACTTCTTTATAGGTAACTGATCTTGCTGCCAATCTAGTCGTGTGTGTGTGTGTGTGTGTGTGTGTGTGTGTATGTGTGTGTGTGTGAATGACAATGATGATGGTAATGTTTGTTATTTTTTCTGGTATTTTGTCTAGAAGAAAGGGTTTGTGATATAGGGGTATACAGCTTCTGAGTAAGCTTATAGGTTATTGTTTCTCTCTTTCTAAGCTTGAGTCATATCTTCCAGCATACCTTTTGCTAGTCTTTCTTGTGTCCATCTTGACATTTAAGTCCTTGCAGCCTTAAGAATATGGCAATTGAGCATGAATTATCTTACTAAATTCTTCAAAGAGTTTTTCTTCGCTCTTCATTCTCCATAATAGATTTTGCCGCATAAACTTAAAGTTATCTTCACAGTAGTCCTTTTATTTATCTTGTCACTAGTACTGCAAAGCAAGATAACAAGGGTGCCCGCTTTTACCTTCTGCTTTGACCACAAGAATGTCAGATGCATTGATATGGGGCACATCTTCTGATAGCATGTCCCTTCACTAGTCATTGGATAAAGATCTTATCAGTTTTTAATCTACAGTTAAATTAATAGTTAGAGACAGTCTAAAAAATGCAGGATTCACTCCTTACTATTCTACTCTACCACTGTTACTATGGAAAGAAATGGTATTGCCTGATAATGAGAACCTTTTAAAAAACTTTATTTTTTTTCTTTCATAGGTTGCCCTGGCCAAAAAAAAAAAATTAATCATTTAGTGGCCACTCTATTATAATGGATCTCCGTATTTAGCTATATTAGTTTTTGGACATAGTCTGGCAGTGGCATTGGGCTCATATCCTGGTATAATTTGCAGATACTTCAGCATTGTATAATCTGTTGGAACTTAACCTGTAAAGGAATAGCCTTTGAGAAACCAGTTACATCCATTCCAGAATGAATCCTGGAGTAAGACTCTGTCTCGTCTAATAACTAGCTGAAAGATCTACATTAAGAAAATCCGGGTAGTATTGGAGAAAATATGGAGCAATTTTAGACCAGAAAGAGAAGTGGGAATGTTTTTTCCCCTTTACTATTTTGCCCTGCAGTCCAGATGGCTATAATTTTTTTCCCACATCACTAAAATACTCTACAGAAAACCTTTCCTGGTCCTCATAGTTATTAGCACTTATTTCCATTGCCTAAAATTATTTCTGACTTATTTTGTATATATTTTGCTTTTTGTTATCTGTATATATGTATCTCCACCCATCCTTAAATAGTGTTAAGTTCCTTGAGGTCAAGGACCTTTTTATTCTGCCTGGCATGTAGTGAATCTTAATCAAAGATTTTTGAATCCAACTGAATTGAAAGAGAACAACTCTCTGAAGGCAGAGGGTCTCAGTTCAAATCCCATGTCTAATGCTTATTACTCAAATGGCCTTAGTCAAGTCCCTAATTTTTCTTGCATCTAAGTTTTCTAGTTTGAAAATGAGGATATTAGATGAAATGGTTCTGATGCCCCTTTCAATTATAAATCTGTGCTTCTAAGATTGATTTGAATTTAATCTTTTTGATATGGCTATGAAACATGTCATCCTGATGGAGTATCACTGGAAAAATGCTGATATTAAAGAACTAGACTTTTGAAACAATGAAGAATTTTGGAGCACTAAAAGAACTATGCAGTATCCCAAATGCATTCTGACTAAATGTCCTCCTTTAAGTCAGTTCTGGGACCCCAACTCTGTCTATCTGTTGTTTCCTCAAGAAATACTTAGTGATAAGCTGATTCAGGCTCAGCTACATTTCATACTCTGGACAATGTACATTTTTCATTCAGTTTGATTATATGGGCAACACTTAAAAAGTAATCTCAAGTCATTATGGAATTAGTGAGGAAGTTTTGGAGTGATCTCAGGTTGAATCAGTCAATCAATCAATTAACAAGCAAGTAATTAATTAAGTGTTTTATTATGTGCCAAGCATTATGCTGAGTGCTAGAGTTACAAAGGAAAAGCAAAAACATTATCTGCTCTAACAGAATTTCCATTACAACTGGAAAAACCATGTACATAAATAGGTAAATATAAGATACAGACTACATAAAAAGTAATTTAAGGAAGGATGGTACTAGCCCTAGAGGAAATAGGAAAGACTTCTCGTAGATGGTGGCACTTGAACATAACAGGAAAGGAAGCTATGGTTTATTGAAGAAGAAGAAAAGAAAGAGGGGATGCATTCAAAAATAAAGGTGATGTAAATGTAGGAAATAATAATAGAAATGATAATTTAAGATAATTCCCGGCATCATATTCTTGTGTTTTTTGCCACTTCCTCATATGGTACAGTAAGGTAGTGAAACTACACAAAATGTGGTAGTTGTAACTGTTGTCACTGATAGAGCAATCAAGCATTCTAAATATGCCAGTGATTGGTTTCCATTTTCCATTTTCAATCTGTCTATTCATGTTCTCAGGATGATCTAGCTGGCTGGCTAGATTCCTTACCAGGTGTTCTAGAGATTTGTTTTCTCCTCAACAGCTTTCCTCTGTTTTGTGAAGCAATGCTCCTCATAAATTTCTGTCATTCTCCAATATAATGTTTTGCAAGAGAATTTATAATCCAGCATTACCTTTTGAAGCCATTATATCTCCAGGGTATATTTCACCGGTGCCTACTGAAGTGGTTTCCAGACCCTTTGCTTCCTTATTATTATTATTGTACTGCATCACTGTAAAACATTTTAAAATCAATTTTGCTAATCAATTTTGAAAATTTTGTCCACTTTTGTTTTGAGGTATTTTCTGTTTCTTTTTTTGTTTTTTAATGACTGCTTTGTAAACAAGCTAGATGAATCTTGCAGCAATTTGAAATGACATCTCATTTTATTCTTTTTTTCTAACTAGTATTTACTTTGACCTTTGTTCTAACATTTCAGGCTGACTGCCCATAGGCAGCTGATTCTGAAATGATTCCAACATTTGTAACCAGTCATTTCCTCTTCATCAAAATAAGAATTTTATTTTTAATAGTTTGGTCATTGTTTCCCATATCCAGTGCCTTCCAACTTCTTTTTCAAGAAAACATTCATGATACATAGATTTGAAGCTTTTTAATCCTTTATATTTATTAATCTTAAAGTCTGTTTCCCCACATAGTTTTCACTTTATTCCTTTATATCTTTTGAGTATCAAGCTACTTGTATAGTCTTGTCAAATTGTTTGATCTGGATCATTTTCTCATGTTTTTCAATGAAGATCTTTCTTCTTCATCCTCTGTAATAGATAAACTACAGATGGAGTTAGCAAGTCACCTTGTATCTTAAAGTTAGTGTCCTTTTCTCTCAAACATACATATATTAGAGATTGCTTATATTAGACACTGGCAGGAAAAAAAAAGGAGAAAATTAGGGAAAGAATTACATTTTGAAGGGGAGGCAGCCTGCTGGGTCTCGGGTTTATTAGAAAAAGCCAGTGAGTGGCTCACAGATTCCTATATTCCTAGCATTTCCCAACAGTAGCTCAGTTAGCAGCCCAACAATGGAGGGACCACAAGCTATACCTTCAGAATCCTTTCTGACTTAGAAATCCTACAGTGTCTAAAACATGTTGACCTTCACAGATTTACCTTACCAAAAAATCATGAAGTGCTTTGCTTTCACTCTCGCTATCTCCTCAGTTGTTTGCTGGCTAAAACTTCTTTAGCAAAAGAAAAACCTTTCACCCCACAATTATACATAAAATGTATAAAATGTAATACCTGGCTAAAGCAATACATTGGCAAAAATGAGTTCAACAAAATTTAACAAAATCAACAAACATTTATTTAGGGCCTACCAAATAGTCATGGTAGGCAATGGTAATACAGTTACCAAAAAATGGGAAAAAATACCAACTTTTCAGGGGTCTAATGCTAGAAAAAAAAAGTACATATATAAGAATATGCTGAATCTATATAAAGCTATTAACTGCAGGATATTTGGGGAGTAAAGGGATAAGGAAAGACATCACATAGGAGACTGTATTCAAGAATTCCCTCTCAGGAGAGTAGGATTCTGCGAGGTAGAAGCTAGGAGGGAGTATATCATAAGCATGGAAAATAACAGATTCAAAGAGACAAAGATGGAGAAACAGAGAAAGGGCCAATTTGACAGAACTATAAGAAACATGAAAGAGAATAGTGCATTATAAAACTAGAAAGATAGGTAAGAACTAAATTGTTAAGTGTTTTATAAAATAACAGATTTCATATTTTATCCTACAGGCCATAGGGAACCATTGAAGGTTACTGAACAAGAGAATGGGAGTAACATTTATGTTTCTAAAAAAAATTAGTTTACTAGCAGCATGTGCGACAGACTAGAGTGTGAAGCCTTTTGTCAGGGAGGCATTTGGGAGGCCGTGAAAATAATCCAGGTGAAATAATTTGAATTAATAAAGTAGCTGTGCAGAGATAAAGAATCTCATGCAACAATCATATTCTTCGGAGAAAAAAACAGAGAGAGAGAGAGAGAGAGAGAGAGAGAGAGAGAGAGAGAGAGAGATTGTTCTTCATTCTTGAAAAGGACCATGATCTCAGGGAGCTGATGCCATGACATGAAAGTAAACTGAATTTAAGTGAGGGAGGGTTGTGCAAGCTCACCTGCCTCATTTTCCCCTCCTGAGTTATCTGTGTCCTGGCCATACCTAGATTGAGACTGAAAAGAGAAGACTCGAAATTTGAGCTAAATGGTTCATAATTTCTCACCAAATAAGAAATTGGTAGAGTTGGTTTTACCATGCAACAGGAAGCAGAATTTCATGGGACTTTTGATCATCTCATAGTGAAATACACAGGATAAATATTTTCATGATGGTCTTTTTACAAAAACTTATGTATCAACTTTTGTTGCAAAATATGAAGAGGTAAATTGAACACCAGATGGATAATTTTGATTATCTTAAGTTAAAAAGTTTCTGTACAAACAAAACAAATGCAGACAAGATTAGGAGGGAAGCATCAAATTGGGAAATCATCTTTACATTTAATGGTTCTGATAAAGGCCTCATTTCTAAAATTTATAGAGAATTGTCTCATATATATAAGAATTCAAGCCACTCTTCAATAGATAAGTGGTCAAGGGATATGAACAGACAATTTTCAGATGATGAAATTAAAACCATCTCTAGTCATATGAAAAGTTGCTCCAAATCACTATTGATCAGAGAAATGCAAATTAAGACAACTCTGAGATACCACTACACACCTGTCAGATTGGCTAAAATGACAGGAAAAGATAACGATGAATGTTGGAGGGGATGTGGGAAAACTGGGACACTAATACATTGTTGGTGGAACTGTGAACGGATCCAACCATTCTGGAGAGCAATTTGGAACTATGCCCAAAAAGTTGTCAAACTGTGCATACCCTTTGACCCAGCAGTGTTTCTACTGGGCCTATATCCCAAAGAGATCTTAGAGGAGGGAAAGGGCCCCACATGTGCAAGAATGTTTGTGGCAGCCCTTTTTGTGGTGGCTAGAAACTGGAAACTGAAGGGATGCCCATCAATTGGAGAGTGGCTGAATAAATTATGGTATATGAATGTTATGGAATATTATTGCTCTGTAAGAAACGACCAGCAGGACGATTTCAGAGAGGCCTGGAGAGACTTGCATGAACTGATGCTGAGTGAAACGAGCAGAACAAGGAGATCATCATACACAGCAACAACAGTATTACATGATGATCAATTCTGATGGACATGGCTCTCTGCAACAAAGAATTGTCTCAAACCAGTTCCAATTGTTCTCTGAGGAAAACCATATACACCCAGAGAGAGGGAAATGAAATATGGACCACAACGTAACATTTTCATGATCTCTATTGACATTTGTTTGCATTGTGTTGCCTTTCTCTGATTCTTTTTTTTTCTTGTAGATAGGATTTTTCTTGCATAACTTCTCAAGCATTTCAACATTATTAGCATGTAGTGGACTTCCTGCCATCTAGGGGAGGGGAGGAGACTGGGGTTAAAATTTGTAATGGAAAGCTTTGTAAAGATCAATGTTGGGGAACTACCCATACATATGTTATACAAATAAAAAGCTTTAATAAAAAAATATGAAGAGGTAGAGAAATTCCATTAAGAATTCCACTAATAAGTAATTAAGACTCTCTAAATTAAATTAAAAAGTATATCTTGATATATTTTGGGACTTCATTAAAAAGGTGAGTATAGATGAATATGATGAAAAATATGGCTTAGAGGTAAGAAATGAGAGTGGCTTGATATTGTTGTATGTCCTTCTTGTTCAAAAAAGACCAAAATAACCTAATGATGGCAGTGTCAATGAACGGTATGTATGGCTGTGACTGATTATGCCAAAAAGAATTTGGAAGTCTCTACCACAGATCAGGCACCAATAGTCCATATGACCATTTGAGAGGGAAATGTGTCTAAAACTGCATGTTTTGCATTTCTTTTGAGCTTACTCAATTCTGTTTTGTTCACAGAGCACCAAACCTTCTTTGATTTGGGTACACAGTACTGTCTCCCATGTCTCACAATCCATACCAGAGTTCTTTAGAAAGACTTTGGGAGTATCCTTGTATTGCTTTTCTGACCCGGTGTGAGCACTTGCCTTATGTGATTTCTCCATAAAGTAGTATTTTAGGTGAGTGTACATTTGACATTCAGATAGCATGAACAGACTCTTAGAGTTGTGAACTGTATAATAAAGTTTGAATGCTTAGCAGTTCAGCTCAAGAAAGGACCTCAATGGCCAATATTTTAACTTAATAGGCAATCTTCAGAATCTTCCTAAGATAATTCACAAAGACTCTACAGAATCCTCATGCATGTACATCATATAAAACTGTCTTTAAGAAAAGAATCAAAAGGTATTGTATATGTTGAGCACTCAACAATATTTTAATATGAAATTGATTCTGAAACAGCTATGTAAAAATAAATTCTATCTTTTTAGAACAAAAATCAAAATTAATATAAAGCTAGAATAAAACTTAGGTTACATTGTTTTTTGGTTTTTGTGGGTTTTTTTTTTTTTTTTTTTTTGCTTTTTGCTGAAGCAATTGAGGTTAAATGACTTGCCCAGGGTCACACAGCTAGGGAATGTTAAGTGTCTGAGGCAGATTTGAACTCAGGTCCTCCTGACTTCAGGGCTGGTGCTCTATCCACTGTGCCACCTAGTTGCCCCAAAAGGTTACATTGTACAATTAATACAACTCAAATCTAACTATTTAAACAAGTTATTAACTCAAAAAAATGGGAAGTGGGTGGAACAAAAGGGCATTGACAGCAACTATAGCAATTTTCTTAAAATTTTTTAAATTGATTTAAATTGAAGAAAAAGACCAAAAGAGCCTGAAAACTTCCATAATCAGAAATAGTTGAATTACTTGCCTAGTACCATAGACATGGCAGTTAATATTAACATTGCTATAGAACAATGTCATCAAACTCAAATAGAAAGATAAAGGGAGGGGACACTCCTTTCTACATGAAGATGTCTGTGGGCTACATATTGACTTTGTTTTAAAATGTAATTTTATTTATGTTTTAATGTATTTTTATTTATTTTGTTAAATATTTCCCAATAAATTTTTTATCTGGCCCAGGTTATAGTGGGGAGTTGTTACATACTTGACATCTGTAATGTAGAATATAAATTCTCTTGTGAAGTTTTACCAGGAAGAATGACAAAAAAATATATATATATGAGAAGTATCATCTTATAAACTGATTAGCAGTAGAGGGAAGTAGGATGGAAATACACATAAAGTAATAATTTTGGGGTGAACTAACTAAACAAAGTCATTCTAAGGGTATTTAAGAATGAAACTAGAAGTTAGATGAATCATGATACAAGATTTTTGTAATTTTTCATGCAAATATTTTAATAACAATAACATTTATATAATATTTTAAAGTTCACAAAGTAGTTTAGAAATATTACTTTATTTGATCCTCACAACAATCTTGTAGGTAGATGCCATTATTGTTCCCATTTAACAGATAAGAAAATTTAGGTAGACAGAAGACAAAAAAAAAAAGTACTTGCCCAAAGTCATACAACCAGTAAGTAAGTTCCTGAGACTTCATTTAAACTCAGGTTTTCCTGAATCTAGGTCCAACACATCATCCACCGTGTCACCAAATTGCCCCAATTAATGTTGACAATGGTAATGGTAGCAACAACAGTCTCTTCATCGTCAAGAACAGTTAAGCTGTTACAGTAGAGTCTATGACACGTTATAAGCAAACAATTAAGTAAATAAAAGAGGTGTGATATGGAGGAACTCACAAAAACACTGAGCTAACATATGGCTAGAGTAAGAGGTGATCCATGTGTTCCCTTGACTACCTCACAATGTCAAGAGAAAGGACCAAATATTCCCAGCATATTTGTAAGATACTCTGTATTCTCTATGATAAATTTATAGAACGTGGAAGATAGTTATTCTTCTCATTAACTTATTTTGTCCAAAAAATGTTTCATGAGGATATACAAATGACACTGGGGGCAAAAACTATGGGAAAGCAGCTTCCTTAGACAATGTCTACTGAACAGAGATCTGTTTTGAAGGCAAAGTAGTGGGGGTGAGGGAGAATCTTAGACTTTGCTATTGCCAAAAAAAGTGAGAAGTGTTATGGCAATCAAGTAGAATTTCACTGCCCATATGCCTGCTTCCCTCTTGATAAAATTTTATCAGAGTAATCTTTCCATGTATAAAGGGCATCTTTAATATGTATAGTAGAAGGAAACAAGCCATCTTTCACAAGCAGTATTCCATAGTAAATTACATCCCTACACACTTGACTGAAAGATATAGAGATTACAAGATCACACTGTTTGCATAAAAGTGAATATTGTTTGTTGACTATAAAAAAGGATTTGATTCAATAGAGCAAATTATTGCTTTAAAGGTTCTCCTTCAGTAAGGTGTCACCCATGCATATGACAAAATTATATTACTTTCTAAAAGATATAAGAGAAAAAAATTTAATGTACTTATCATTAATATCAAGTGAGGCATAAAACAGGGAGCATATTGTCACTAAAAATTTTTACCACTTTCAAAAAGAAGATCTAGTGCAGAGTATAAATCAAAGACAGATTCTCTACCATCATCTCTATATATGGTGAGGATCTTGCAGATCCTGCATTTACATCGAATGAGATAATATTTGTAAGACAAACAAATAACATTTAGCACCATTCCTGACACATAATAGGCACTATGTAAATGCTTACTCCCTTCCCTCTTTCTTTTTCTGTTTGCAGATATCATTGTACTAATTGCACCAAACTGTATAGTCCTGCAGAACCTCCCAATTGATATCTACTTGATTAGTCCATTTGGAGTTGGGCTTAACTATCCGTAAGAGAAACCATGTGGATGAAGAATACTTATTTTGTAGACTATTATATTCCATTATCTGGACAAACTACAGAACTTTTTCTCAAATTATATATTTTGTACAGCCACTGCAAATGGATAGTAAATTTGGCTCAGATTTTTGAAGGAGGAGAAAACAATCTAAATCTAAAAAATGAAGTTTTTTAAATGTCCCCAAGCTCCCCTTGAGAAAAAAAAAAAGCTTATGTTTCCAATATCAATATTCTTTTGGTGGTATCATTTGGAACTTTTACAGGTTGAAGAAATGAAGCTGAGGATTCCATCCAGGGGATAATTAAAAGAGGCCTAATGGGGGTGATCAGCCTACAACACATTATAAGCAAACAATTAGGTAAATGAAAGAGGTGTGGTATGGAGAGTCTCATCAAAGAAACATATTCACAAAAGCACTGAGCTAACACATGGCTAGAGTAAGAGGTAACCCATGTGCTTCCTTGACTACCTCACAATGTCAAAAGGCCAAATATCCCTAGGAGGTTGTCTGTACTCCCTGTGATAAACTTACAGAACATGGAAGAGAGTTTTTCCTCTTATTAAGGGAAGACATGGATGGATTGCACTCTACCACATTGGAAAGATCAGTCATATCTGTTAGCTTATAGATACATTGCCATATTGCAATATTCTTAATTTCCTTTCCATAGTTCATTTTTTTTCCATTTGCTTTCTAAATATCAGCTTTTTGTTATCATTCTCTTGCCTCTGTAGCCTATGATGCCAATGTCTACCCTTTCCTTGAATCAAGGTCTATTGATTATAAATCTTCACAGCATCATAAGACTATAGAATGATGTAACTAGTAGGGACTTTAAAGACAAATTATAACTGCTAGCAAAAAATAGGAGATAGGTTGGTTAGAAAGGTTTTCTCCTAGTTCTTTGTGATCATCCTATAATCTAAAGCTACGTATAAATCTTGTTTATGTAACAGATTCTTTATCTCAGGATGCTGCAGATCAATAAGCATTAGGAATATTTATATATGTTAATGTAGTCCTCATAGTAGTAGTATCTCTATTTCATAGGATTATTGTAAGGATTTTTGGAATCTAAGAAAGGTTACAAATACTGGGAGAAGGAGGGTGAGGTTTGCAAAAAACTAAACTAATGTCATCTTTTATTCTGTCATTTTAAACAGTTAGTGTTTTAGAATAATAGTGAGGCTATTACTATCATTAATAATAATCCAGCATTTATATTGTACTTTAAAGTTTGCAAAATTATATATATATATATATGTGTGTGTATATATATATACAATCTTGTTTGATTTTTATAAATCCTCTGTATAAAAACTTATCCATCATATAGATAATAAATAGATTAGGGGAAGAGGTATGAAGGGATGTTATTGTTAGGTGAAGTTATCATTATGAGAGAAGGACCTGGGTCACAAAATTCTGAATAAGATCAGTGAAACAAGCTGTGGAGGGGCAAGTGTAGCAAAAAAGAGGAGACTTAGCTATGGAGTACTTTAAGGAGCAAATACATTCCCAACACCATGAAAACAAAAACCTGTCTTCTGTAGGAAAGAGTTTGTAATGGTTAAAAAATGGTCCATATAGTAGAAAATGTCATGAGGAGGGAAAAAAAAAGAAAAATGGGAAAAAAATTCCCATTAAGGGAAAAATCTAAGAAGCTAGTTCCCTGATAGGAAGAATGGACTGTAACATCAGGAAAATTTAGGAGAGAGAAAATGAGAGAGAGGCAGAAAATTAGGAGAGAACTTCTCTGAGCTGAGACTGAAATAAGACAGGGATTCTGAGAAGTGGAGATTAGAAGGGATTGCATTTTAGGTACATGGCCTAGATGGCCTGTACAAAGTTTCAAAGGTAGGAGATGGACTGTTGAGTTTAGAGAACAATTAACTTGTCCATACAGTTTTTTCTGGAACATAAAATTTATCAATAGGAGGAATGTGAAATCAGTCTGGAAAGACTGGCAAGGTAGAACTATGTTGTTATAGACTTTAAAAAATTGTTGTGGAGCAACTAGGAAGCATAATAAATAGAGGGCTGGAATTATCTTCTTGAGTTCAGATCTGGCCTCAGACACTGTGTGTGACTCTGGGCAAGTCATTTAACCCTATTTGCTCAGTTTTCTCATCTGTAAAATGAGCTGGAGAAGGAAATTGCAAACCATTCCTGTATTTCTGTCATTGAGAATGACTAAATATTTTGTTGAATTAAATATGAGTAACTGATATTGTATTCATACTGCAAATTAATACATGGTATATGAACACAACATTAAAAAGATATACTCTATGCCTTGTATGTGTGCACTTTTTCCTTTGAAACATTAACCCATAAAATCCATCTTCCAACTCTTTCATAGCTCATTGGCTTTTTGGAAGTATCCTAAAATGTTCAGAAAACAATAGTTTTCCAAGTTCTTGTCCTCTTTCCCCACCTCAGTTTTTTTGTATGTCCAAGCAGTAGATTAAAATAAAAGTAATGTAAATGTAATGTAAATGGAGATCAAAGGTTTTCAATAGTCTCATTTTGCCTCCACCACTTTGTAGTTCTGCCTATTTATAGTGGTAACTGTATTCAAGTTCCATAAACAGAATCTTTTGAACTCAAAACAAAACAGAAATTATTACTAGCTACTTAGCTTCCAAAATAGCAAGAAGCTTCATTGTTTCCAAAATTATTTCTTTTTTAGTAGCTAATTCTGCCCACCAATGAGCTATTGCAGTGTGGTTTGATTTCAGCAGGAGTCCAGAATCCTCACTAGAAGGCAGAATTTTCTCTGTGTGATTAAAAAAGCTATTTAGCAATCTCTTGTAGGCAGGCAGCTAGAAATGGTAGATCAAAGAAACAGATGTACAAAGCCCAAGCTTTTCCTCTTCCACTCTAATTACTGACCTCTCCCTAGTTTTCTTTAAGAAGCACCTAAAATCCTACCTCTT
Organism: Myrmecobius fasciatus; assembly: GCA_023553655.1. Classification (NCBI taxonomy): domain Eukaryota; kingdom Metazoa; phylum Chordata; class Mammalia; order Dasyuromorphia; family Myrmecobiidae; genus Myrmecobius; species Myrmecobius fasciatus. The sequence continues at coordinate 238,159 of JAJPUD010001580.1, forward strand.
ACAGGAAGTCTTTCCCAACCCTCTTAATTCTAGTGCCTTCCCTCTATCACTAATTTCCTATTTATCTTTTATATAGCTTGCTTTGTGTATCTTTATTTGCATGTTGACTCCCCTATTAGATTGTAATCTCCATGAGGACTGGAACTGTCTTGTGTCTCTTTTTTGTGTCATTGGGGCTTAGCACAGAACTTGGCACATAGTAGTTACTTCTTAAATATTTACTGAATGAAAAATAATGAGCAAGAATGTTAACCTTGATCTGCTTAATAATATATCTGTATTCAAAATTAAGACTATTATGTTTAAAGGTAATAATCTTAATCAGAGAATATGAAGAGAACATAATCCTTTTGTGGAAAATAGTACACTATTAGAAAAAAATTAATTTTTCCCTAACAAAAAATGTTTTGAAGGGGCTAAAGATGTCTGAGACCATTTTTATATTTCCCTTATCTATCCAATTCTATCCTGATTGCTCATCTCTTATGGAAACTTTATTTTTAAGATCTGCCCTATAATAAGTTAATGTTGCCATTTATTTTAGAAAATGTTATTACTTCTTTATTCAAGTAAGCAGAATTTGAGTCTGTTAATCTTATATTTAAGGAACTCCCCAAATTACATAAAAATGAAATTCTGTAAATTTTAAAAACATATCTTATTCAATCTTCCTGAAAACCCAATGAATTAGTTACATTATCCCCATTTTTCAAATGAAGAAATAAGACTGAAAGAAGTTAGTGAAATGACGATCCCAGGGCCATGCAGTTAATAAGTTTCTAAGGTCTTCTGATACCAAATCCAACATTCTGTATACACTGTATCTCTAATACAGTTAGATATTTTTTCTTTATTGAAATATGCAACTTACTCTATTATTTACTGATAATGAATGATATCTATAGAAATACTATGATGTAAAAATAGGAAGAAGAAAATAATTACTATGGTGAATGAAATTATCAGTGAGCAAGCATGAATAAAAAAAAACACATTGAATTAGAAAAAGGGTCTAGATTTCAAACCAAATCAGAATCTTTGAAGGATATTTGAAGATGATTCCTTATTAGGAACATTGAAGAGGAAATTCTTTTTCAGTTGTAGGTTGAACTAGTTGGAAATTCCCTTTTAAGTGGAATTCTATGGAATTCTAAATCCTTTCAAATTCCAAATTTTATAATTCTGAAATACAAGTTTTACGTGTACTAGTTTTTTTTTTCAAAAAGATATTCTGTCAGGATTCTTTATAAAGTTGTATTACATTACCTTTCAGAAAACATATTACTTATTTTAAATTTACTTAATTCTTATTTATTTATTTAAATTTTTTTCTGGTTATATATGCAAATTAATTTTTTAAAATACACATTTTTATGAATCATGTTGGAAGAGAAAAATCAGAACAAAAGGAAAAAACCACAAGAGAAGAAAAAAAACAGGAAAAACAAGTGAACATATTATGTGTTGATTTACATTCAATATCCGTAGTTCTTTTTCTGGATGGATATGGCATTTTTTATCCAAAGTTTATTGATGAAATTTACTTAATTCTTAATCTTGGTAATTATTCACATTATGAAAGCATAATTTCTTTTCTAAAGTGTGATTTCTTTAAAGAGGAGGTGCATCTATGCATTTAAGTGTTTTATAAATGATTAACTATTTTTGAAAGATCTTGGGAACAGAAAGCCAAAGCCATAAAAGTTATTATAATTAAGTAAAGAAAAAATTAAAATAAAATAAAGCACTTCTGAATGTATAATAAAAACCATTAGAAAATATTAAATTTACCAAAACTTGATTCAAACACAATTTTTAAGGGAAAAATGCATAGTATAAAGAGAGGTATACTTATATACCACTTTAGCAGACTCATCTAGGTCTAGATTCCTTTAGAAGGGTTCCTCGAACATTGAAAAGAAAGACAGCAATGCAGCTGCAACTTGTGAGAGTTTTGTGTTGTCAAATCAAAAACAGGACCAGGATAGAGGAAAATTATATTATTTGTGGTTTTGGACCATAACCATTATTTAAAAGTAGAATTACAAGAAAGGGTAGAAAGGTAAAGATATGGTTTGCTTGATCATGTACCACAATAAGACATTATGTAAACCTGTTTAATTCTATGAATAAAACTAAAAGTAACCAATAGTGTGAATAGGTAGAAGAGAATTGGGTACTGTAGTCTTCTTGGTCATTTTTACCTACTAATTGAAAGGATTAAACTGTCTGTGAGAAACAAATAAAGCAAATAAATTTCAACAACCATGGATTAGTTTCAATTAAAGGTCACTCTGAGGAGGATTCAACTTACCCAGGATCAGAGAGGTGGATTAAATAACTTATAGAAGCTTTTACAGACCTATAATTCAATAGCACTGTTTATCACCCTCCCCAAATTAATCTCAGAATCTAATTGTTTTGATTTATGCCATGCCATCAGTAAATGTTTAAATGTTTAATGATGTCTATGTAGCTCATGTGTCTTTTATTGCTAGCTATACTTGATAAAGAATTATACTTGGATTCTAGAAGTCTTGATTTCAAATATGACTTGATACTTAATAATTGTTATCCTAGACAAGTCAGTGACTTCTTACTTACCTTAATTTCTTCATCTATAAATGGGGACAGTAGTAGTCTCTGCCTCACGGGATTATATTATAAGGCTCAAATGAGATAATTTATGTAAAATACTTTGCTAACCTTAATATATAAATATGAGCTACTTTTATTATTTTGAAAAATGGACATGACTTTTAGCAAGAAGTGACTAGAAGATTTCTTTTTTTTTTTTTTTTTTTTGCTTTTTTTTGCTGAGGCAATTGGGGTTAAGTGACTTGCCCAGGGTCACACAGCTAGGAAGTGTCTGAGACCAGATTTGAACTCAGGTCCTCCTGACTTCAGGGCTGGTGCTCTTACCACTGTGCCACCTAGCTGTCCCTAGAAGATTTCTTAAATGAATGTTTGAAATTTTTACCTTATAGGAATAGCTAGATAGTACAATTGATAGAGTGCTGGCACTGAAGTCAGGAGGACCTGAGATCAAAACCAGATTCAGACACTTAACACATACTAGCTGTGTGATCCTGGGCAAGTCACTTAACCCCACCTGCTTCACAAAAAGAAAATTTTCCCTTATGTGAAAAATCTTGATTCTTTTAATATAAATAATTGCATAATTGTCACCACAAAAAAGAGAATTTATTTAATGATGCAGTCATTATTTTAGACATAGAATGTGCAAAGAGAGAGGTGAAAGAAAAAAGTTATATGTAGTAAATATCAAATAAGCCATTTTAACTGGAAAAATGCTGTGAGAGAGGAAATAATCTGGAACCAATCTAGAAAGATTTGTTGGAGCCAGATTGTGAATGTCATTGAATGCCAGAGAAGTTGGTATTTTAAGGGCAATAGAGAACCAGCCATTAAGGCATCTTGAGCAGAGGAGTGATAAATGTTTCTATGTTTCTTATTTCACTTAATGAACAAAAAGGTATTTATTAAATGCTTACTAAGTGCCAGTCACTGAAGTAAGTACTAGTGATAAAAATATAAAAGAAAAATCAGTTCCTTACTTTATGGAGCTTACATTCTAAGAGAGGAAGATAATACATGAAAATAAGTCTTGGCAATCAGTTAAATAATAAAATGTGGGGGAGAAGGAAGCATCAAGGTTTAACTCCTTGATTCATCCTGAGTAACTTAAAGAATGTAGTGACATTCTTCATAGAAATAGTAAAGGGATTGGATGACTGATCAGAAGGAAATTACAGGAAACTCTTTGGTGGCACTAGGTGCAGGACTCTGTTGCATTACCTATACACATTTTCAGGTCACAGTTCCAGAGCTGAGGAGCATTAGCTCACTTGAGCTTGTGGTCTCAGGGGTGGAGTAGCCCTGGTCACAGTTCCAAGTAGAGAACAGTACCTGTGGTCACTCACATACCAGAATACTGACCAGAAGAGCAGTAATGACTCTGCTTCTTAGATAATACCACCTTGAAAGAACTGAAAACTTATTTACCACCCCCACCCCGAGCTAATTTTGAAAACAACAGCAAGAGAGGCCTGAAACTGGGACTGTACCCCCTTCTTTTTACCCAAGGAATTGAAAGTCAAGAAATTGTCTGGAAAAATGAGAAAACAGCAACAACAACAACAACAACAAAACACCTGAAGGTTATTATGGTGACAGGTAAGATTAAGACACAAATTCAGAAAAAAATGAAGTGAAAACAGCTACATGCACAACTTTAAAGAATAATATGAATTGGTCACAGGCCCAAAACAAATTTCTAAAAGAGCTAAAAATAATTAAAAATCAAATAAGAGAAGTAGAGGGAAAATTGGGAAAAGAAATGAGAATGATGTAAGTGTATTATGAAAAGAGAGTCAATAGCTTTATAAAAAGAACATGGGGAAAAACTAAAGAAAATAACACCTTAAAAAACAGAATTGGCCAGATGGTAAAAGAGGTACAAAAATTTATTGAAGAAAATAATAAAAAGTAGAATTGGTGAAATGGAAAAAGAGAGGCAAAAAAATACTCTGAAGAAAATAATTCTTTAAAAATAAGAATTGAGAAATTGAAAGCTAATAACTTCATGAGACATCAAGAAACAATAAAACAAAATAAAAAGAATGAAAAATGGAAGAAAATGTGATATATCTCATTGGAAAAACAACTGACCTGGAAAATAGATTGAAGAGTGATAATTTAAGAACTATTAGATTACCTGAAAGTCATGATTAATATAAAAAGATACTAGACGTATTTCAAGAAATTATCAAAGAAAATTGCCCTGATATCCTAGAACCAGAGGGTAAAATTAAAATTGAAAGAATACACTAATCACATTCTGAGATATCAAAAGGAAAATTCCCAAGAATATTTTAGCCAAATTCCAGATTTCCTATGGTAAATGTATATGTATATATGTGCATGTATATATGTGTGTGTTTATATGTATGTATGTATGTATGTATGTGTATACATATATATGTGTGTGTATACACATTACATATATACATACATATACATATACAAATATATACATATGTATATTTGCAAGTTGCCAGAAAGAAGCAATTCAGATATCATGGAGCCACAGTCAGAATCACACAAAATTTAGCAGCTTTTATCTTAAAGGATAAGAAAGCTTGGAATGTAATATCCTGGAAGGCAAAAGAGAGGATTCCAACAAGAATCACCTATCCAGCAAAATTGAGTATAATTTTTCAGTGGAAAAAATGGATATTCAGTGAATTAAAACACTTTCAACCATTCCTCATGAAAAGACCAGACCTGAATAGAAAATTTGAAGCTTAAGACTAACATAAAAAGGAAAACATGAAAAAGAAATAATAAAGAATTAAATAGGGTTAAACTGTTTACATTCCTACATTGGGAAAGGATATTTGCAACTTTATTAAGAACTTTAACATTATTAGAAAAGTTAGGAGTATACATAGGCAGAGGGCATAGATGTTGGCTAACTATAATGAGATGATTTTTAAAAAAATAAAATAAAAGTGTCTGGAAAATGAGTGCACTGGGTAAAGGGAGAAGGAAAAGGTAGAATGGGGTTAATTATCTCATGTAAAAGATATAAAAGGAAAAGGTTTATAGTGGAGGAAGATTAGGGTTGTTAGGTAACACTTGAACCTTATGCTCGTCAGAATTGGCTCCAAAAGTTAATGGCATACACATTCATTTGAGTATAGATATCTATCTTGCTCTACAGGGAAGTAGAAGGGGAGGGGGAAGCAGGGAATAATAAAATGTATGGTGTACTGGGGAAAGTGATGGTCAGAAGCAAAAAAGACTTTTGAGGAAGGGGTGGAGGGGAAATAAGATGGGGGGAAATACACAGCTATCATAACTGTGAATGTCAATGAGATGAACTCACCCATAAAATGGAAGCAGATAGCAGAGTGGATTGAAAAACAGAATCTGACAATATGTTGTTTATAAGAAACACATTTGATGAGGGTGGCCTAGCTGCACCAGATCTAAAACTATATTATAAAGCAGTGGTCACCAAAACCATTTGGTACTGGATAAGAAATAGAGTAGTGGATCAGTGGAATAGGTTAGATTCACAGAACAAAATACTCAATGACAATTGTAATCTAGTGTTTGATAAACCCAAAGACCCCAGTTTTGGGGATAAAAACTCACTATTTGACAAAAACTGCTGGGATAATTGGAAACTAGTCTGGAAGAAATTAGGCATTGACCCATACCTAACACCATATACCAAGATAAGGTCAAAATGGATTTATGATCTAGGCATAAAGAATGATATTATAAACAAATTAGAACAATGTAGGATGGTTTACCTCTCAGACCTGTGGAGGGGGAAGGAACTTGTGACCAAAGAAGAACTAGAGGTCATCATTAATCACAAAATAGATAAGTTTGACTATATCAAGTTGAAAAGTTTTTGTACAAACAAAATGAATGCAGACAAGATTAGAAGGGTAGCAGTAAACTGGGAAAATATTTTTACATCCAAAGGTTCTGATAAAGGCCTCATTTCTAAAATATATAGAGAATTGACTCAAATATATAAGAATTCAAGCCATTCTCCAATTGACAAATGGTCAAAAGATATGAACAATTTTCAGACGAAGAAATTGAAACTATTTCCGGTCACATGAAAAGGTGCTCCAAGTCACTATTGATTAGAGAAATGCAAATTAAGACAACTCTAAGATACCACTACACACCTGTCAGATTGGCTAAAATGACAGGAAATGATAATGATAGCTGTTGGAGGGGATGTGGGAAAACTGGGACACTGATACATTGTTGGTGGAACTGTGAACGGATCCAACCATTCTGGAGAGCAATTTGGAGCTATGCTCAAAAAGTTATGAAACAGTGCATACCCTTTGACCCAGCAGTGTTTCTACTGGGCCTATATCCCAAAGAGATTTTTAAGGAGGGAAAGGGACCCACATGTGCAAAAATGTTTGTGGCAGCCCTTTTTGTAGTGGCAAGAAACTGGAAATTGAAAAGATGCCCATCAATTGGAGAATGGCTGAATAAATTATGGTATATGAATGTTATGGAATATTATTGTTCTGTAAGAAATGACCAACAGGAGGATTTCAGAGAGGATTGGAGAGACTTGCATGAACTGATGCTGAGTGAAATCAGCAGAACCAGGAGAACATTATACACAGCAACAAGACTATACGATGATCAATTTTGATGGACGTGGTTCTCTTCAACAATGATGTGATTCAAACCAGTTGTGCTGCGATGAAGATAGTCATATACATCCAGAGAGAGGCCTGTGGGAACTGAGAGTGAACCACAACACAGCATTTTAACGTTTTCTGTGAATATTTCCATGCATTTTGTTTTCCTTCTTAGGTTGTTTTTTCCTTCTTCTCTTTCTAGATCTGATGTTTCTTGTGCAGTAAGATAACTGTATAGATATGTATACATGTATTTTATTTGTCATATAATTTATCCTATCTAGCATGTATTAGATTACCTGTCATCTAGGGGTGGTGGGGGGGGGAAGGAAGGGAAAAGCTTGGGGAAAAAAAGTTTTTGCAGAGGTCAATGTAGAAAAATCACTCATATGTTTTGTAAATAAAAAGCTTTTAATAAAAAAAAATCCTAAAAAAAAAACAAAAGAAACACATTTGAAACAGAGAGACACACAGAGAATAAAAATAAGGGGCTGAAGCAGAATATATTGTATTTCATCTGATTTTTTAAAATGAAGAGTAGCAAAAATGATCCCAGACAAAGCAAAAGCAAAAATAAATCTAATTAAAATAAGTAAAGAAGGAAACTACATTTTACTAAAAAGGTGCCATAAACAATAAAGTAATATCAATACTAAATATATAAGCACCAAATGATATAGCATCCAGATACTTAAAGGAAAAGTTAAATAATTTACAGAAGGAAATAAACAATAAAGCTCTACAGTGAAGAACATCAACTTTAGTCTTTCAGAACTATGTTGAATCTCATTAAAAATAAACAAAAAAGTAGGTAATAGAATAAATCACAGAAACAGTCAATAATGTCATTAAAGAGAATGCCAGTGAGACAAGAAACCAAAATTCATATCTGAGCACAGTGAACATAGAATGCCAGCCCTAGAGGCTGGAAAACTTAATTTTTAAGACCCTCTAACACATATTAGCTGTGTAATCTTGGGCATGTCACCTAACCTTTCAGGTTTCAGGAAAGTCTTAAGACTACTATGAATAGTAGCTTTGATGTATCAGAGGACATAGTTTCTATACCAAGAGTTTCTCATATGAAGACCGGGAATATCTTTTGTCTTTCTTAATATCCCAAGTGCTTAGCACAGTGCCTGGCAAATAGTAGGCACTTAACAATATTATTATTGTTATCAATTAATAATATTAATTGACTGATGAAATAACAGGGCTAGCCTGTCCTCTTCTCTCCACACCCCAAAAGAAAGAACATGTTTAAATGTTCAGGGAAAAAAAGATCAAGTAAAGGTCTCGAAGTTATTATGTGCTTCTGAAAGAGAAAAATAAACCATAAGTGAGAGACTTAATCACTCAATAGGGGTAGAAATGGACATACTGACTTTTATTTCAACAAAGCAGGCTGTTTGTTGATGTTGATGTTTTGTTTTGCTTGGTACAATCTACTAGAATTCCTTCCTCTCTGTTTATATTTCTTTTTCCCTTTGGCAGGCTTTAGCCAGTAATATTTGCTATGTCTGAGGTTCTGAAAAAAAAAATTTGCTTTAGACTTCCAGGTGAAATACACTGAATAGTATTAGAGTGAGGGATGCAGATTTGATCCATACCTTTTATATTGAAAAGACAGAAGCGTGAACCAAAGCAAGAAGGTAGAGTCCTGATAATTAATGTGGAAGGCTCTAGTCACACATGAGCTTTTGTCATTTCATCCCATATCATTATGAAGGAAATAATCTGATAGACCTGGCTGGCATTCTTTGCCAGCATTTTATTAGCTCTTTCTATTTTGCAGTCTAGTCAGTGCTATGGCAGTTTGACCAGACCATGGCATAAACATTCATTCTGAAGGTAAATAAGATAGATCCTAACTGAATGAGGCTTCTCTGTTTCAATCAAAAACAAATTCATTTTAGTAGGTATTTGTTGAACTCCTTCTATATAGCAGTTCCTTAGGCGGATGAGGATGCTAATAGGAAGAAAATTTTTTTTAAACTTAGTGAATAGAGAATAACAAACAACAGTGCAGATGCCCTCAATTCTTGTAAGAACATTATGAAGATATAATTCAGAAGATTCCAAACGCCATTATAAAATCTTATAACTATCTACCAAGTCATATTTGTAGCTGTATCTATCCAAGCCATTTGTTTTTATGCCATTGTTTCATTTAAACATATAATAATTATCATTATTGTCAAATTATTATGTGCTACCAGCCCTGAAGTCAGGAGGACCTGAGTTCAAATTTGGTCTCAGACACTTAACATTCCCCAGCTGTGTGACCCTGAGCAAGTCACTTAACTTCAATTGTCTCAGCAAAAAGAAAAAAAAATTTCAAACAAAAACAAAAAATGAAAAGATAGAGAAATTATTATGTGCTAAATTGCATGGTAAGAATTATAAGTATTTAATGATCCTTAGAATGAAGATATCCATAGATAGATCCAAAAATGAAGGACTATTTAATGGTAACAGTCAAGATGTTGGTCATGTTGGACCTTGACTCCTGAGGCAGGTTTGAATCAATAAATAGAAAATGAAAAGGCATTCTAGGCAAAGACAATGCAGCATAACAGAAGCACAAAAAAAGCCTGTGTAGAAGACATTGAAAAGACTGGTTTGATGGGATTGCAGGACTGGTGGAAAATAAAGTTGGACAGGTAATGTGAGACTAGATTTTGAAAAAGCCTTGAATGACAGAATGAAAAAGTTTTATTTAATCCAATGGCTAATCAAGAACCATTTAAAACTCTCCAACAGGAAGTAAAATTCCAGAAGAAATATTTTATTTTATTTTTTTTGAAGAAATATTAGAAAATTTATTTGAATAGTTAGGTGTTTAACAAATTAAAGTAGGAATCAATTTTGAAATTTTTTTTAATTGTTGCATGTTTTAAACTTAGAAATTTTGCTGTAAATTAGATGAGATGCCTCTTCATTTTTATCATAGATTATGTATTTGAATCTTAAGAATTGTCTTGCTTTTTAATACACAAGAAGAGCTTATTTAAGAAAGCAGTTTGAAAATGCTTTGTGTTATTTCTGTAAATAATATACCAGAACTTAATTTTTATTAGAATAGACCAACTTTTTGTAAATCTGTTAAGGTTTTTATAATTGCTATGACTCTCTTTTTGTTGCCTTCATTTTTTTTCAAGTCTAATTTTTTTTATTAAAGCTTTTTATTTGTATAACATATGTATGGGTAGTTCCCCAGCATTGACCTTTACAAAGCTTTCCATTACAAATTTTACCCCCAGTCCCCTCCCCTCCCCTAAATGGCAGGATGTCCACGACATGTTAATAATGTTGAAATACTTGACAAGTTATGCAAGAAAAATCCTATCTACAAGAAAAAAAAAGAAAATCAGAGAAAGGCAACACAATGCAAGCAAATATCAAAAGAGAGCATGAAAATGTTACATTGTGGTCCATATTTCATATCCCTCTCTCTGGGTGTATATGGTTTTCTTCAATGAACAATTGGAACTGGTTTGAGACAATTCTTTGTTGCAGAGAGCCATGTCCATCAGAATTGATCATCATGTAATACTGTTGTTGCCGTGTATAATGATCTCCTGGTTCTGCTCGTTTCACTCAGCATCAGTTCATGTAAGTCTCTCCAGGTCTATCTGAAATCGTCCTGCTGGTCGTTTCTTACAGAGCAATAATATTCCATAACATTCATATACCATAATTATTCAGCCACTCTCCAATTGATGGGCATCCCTTCAGTTTCCAGTTTCTAGCCACTACAAAAAGGGCTGCCACAAACATTCTTGCACATGTGGGTGCCTTTCCCTCCTCTAAGATCTCTTTGGGATATAGGCCCAGTAGAAACACTGCTGGGTCAAAGGGTATGCACAGTTTGATAGCTTTTTGAGCATAGCTCCAAATTGCTCTCCAGAATGGTTGGATCCATTCACAGTTCCACCAACAATGTATTAGTGTCCCAGTTTTCCCACATCCCCTCCAACATTCATCGTTATCTTTTCCTGTCATTTTAGCCAATCTGACAGGTGTGTAGTGGTACCTCAGAGTTGTCTTAATTTGCATTTCTCTGATCAATAGTGATTTGGAGCAACTTTTCATATGACTAGAGATGGTTTTAATTTCATCATCTGAAAATTGTTCATATCCCTTGACCACTTATCTATTGAAGAGTGGCTTGAATTCTTATATATGTGAGACAATTCTCTATATATTTTAGAAATGAGGCCTTTATCAGAACCATTAAATGTAAAGATGATTTCCCAATTTGATGCTTCCCTCCTAATCTTGTCTGCATTAGTTTTATTTGTACAGAAACTTTTTAACTTAATATAATCAAAATTATCCATCTGGTGTTCAATTAGGAGTTCCAGATCTTCTTTGGACATAAATTTATTCCATCTCCACAGGTCTGAGAGGTAAACTATATTACGTTCCTCTAACTTGTTTACAAAATCACTCTTTATATCTAGATCATGAACCCATTTAGATCTTATCTTGGTATGTGGTGTTAGGTATGGGTCAAGCCCTAATTTCTTCCACAGTAGTTTCCAATTTTCCCAGCAGTTTTTGCCGAATAGTGAGTACTTATCCCAAAAGCTGGGGTCTTTGGGTTTATCAAACACTAAATTGTTAAGGTTATTGCCTAGATTGTCCTGATAACCTATCCTGTACCACCGATCGACTGCTCTATTCCTTAGCCAGTACCAAATGGTTTTGATGACCGCTGCTTTATAATATAGTTTTAGATCTGGTACAGCAAGGCCACCTTCATCTGCCTTTTTTTTCATTAATCCCCTTGAAATCCTTGGCCTTTTGTTCTTCCAAATGAACTTTGCTACTATTTTTTCTAGATCTGTAAAATAATTTCTTGGGAGTTTGATTGGTATGGCACTAAATAAGTAGATTAGTTTGGGTATTATTGTCATTTTTATTATGTTCGCTCTGCCTACCCATGAGTACTTAATGTTTTTCCAATTAATTAGGTCTGATTTTATTTGTGTGAAAAGTGTTTTGTAGTTTAGTTCGTATAGTTTCTGACTTTTCCTTGGAAGATAGATTCCCAAATATTTTATCCTATCATCTGTTATTTGAAATGGAATTTCTTTTTGTATCTCTTGCTGCTGAACTTTGTTGGTAATATATAAAAATGCTGATGATTTATGTGGATTAATTTTGAATCCTGCAACTTTGCTAAAGTTGTGAATTGTTTCTAGTAGTTTTTTAGTTGAATCTCTAGGGTTCTCTTAAGTATACCATCATGTCATCTGCAAAGAGTGATAATTTGGTTTCTTCATTACCTACTCTGATTCCTTTTATCTCTTTCCGAAGAAATATTTTAGAATGATTGTTATAATAATAATCTTTGTGTAGCATTTAAAATTTTCAAAGTACTTTGTATATAATAATCACATGATCTATTTTATATCTGTCTCTCTGTGGTGAACTGCTTATCTTAATTTTAAAGATATTAAAACATAGGCTCTGAGAAGTTAAATCTCTTTTCAGTGGTTCATAAATTGCAGTGGGCCAGGTATTATGCTAAGCTCTGAGAATGCAAATACAAGCAGAAAGAAAGACAATCCTGCCCCAAAAAAGCTTACATTCTACTGGGGAAAGACAATATATAAAAGAAGTCTGGAAAAAGGATTGGAAATCTGTGTCCCAAAGAGATCATTAAAAAGGAGAAAGGACCCACATGTGTAAAAATGTTTGTAGCATCTCTCTTTGTGGTGGCAAGATACTAGAAACTGGGTGAATGGCCTTCAATTGGGAAATGGCTGAATAAATTATGGTTTATGAATATAATGAAATATTATTGCTCCATAAAAAATGGTCAGCAGACTGATTTAATAAAGGCCTGGAGAGATTTACATGAAGTGTTACTAAGTGAAATGAGCAGGACCAAGAGAACATTGTACATAGCAACAATAAGATTATGTGATGATCAACTGTATTGAACTTGGCTCTTTTCAACAATGAGATGATTCAAGGCAATTCCAACAGAATTATGATGGAAAGAGTCATCCGCATCCAGAAAGAGAACTATGGAGACTGATGTGGATTAAAGCATAGTATTTTCAGCTTTTGTTGTTGTTTGCTTGTTTTTTTTCCTTCTTGTGTTTTTTCCCTTTTAATCTGATTTTTTCTTGCACAGCATGAAAAATATGAAGAGAAGTTTAGAATAATAGCACGTACTTAACCTATATCAGATTTCTTCCTGTCTTGGGAAGAGAGAGGGAGAAAAATTAGAGCACAAGGTTTTGCAAAAGTAGAGTGGAAGACAGGAAAGGTACTTGGATCATACATAGTTGATATACTTTAGAGTCAGAAATGGACCTTGGAGAGAAATGAAGATGTGGCTGACCCAGGAGTTTTCCTTAAAATGGAGGCTCTAGAAAGAATCAGCCATCCAAAGTAGGGAAAAGATAGAAGAGTGAATGGTACTTCCAGGATGATAAGTCCAGAGGAAGGAGTATGAGAAGAATAAATCCAGTGTTAGAGAATAGATCTGAACTCAGGTGTCCTAACTTCAACACAGGAAGATGATTCCATGAGAAATTGCTTTACTATTTGAGATTATAGGTGCTAATCAAAGGAATAAACTTAAAAATAGTTCATTGATGGCTTTTGTCTTTCATGTTCTTTTCACTTTTTGGCCAGTCACAGAAAGCTTCATCACCATCAGTAGTGCCAAATTTAAAAACAAAAACCAACCTATGTGAAAATACAAAAACTTGAATTGTTCTGGATTTTTTTTGAAGGGCAGTGTCTTGGGACTCAATTTATAATTTAAAATTAACTGATATAATAGAGGAAAACAAATAATGTTATATGAATTAGTTTTCTGGATTCTTGATACTTACTACCTGTGTGACTTCATCAGTCTTAAGTTTCTTTATCTATGAAATGTATAGATGGGCCTATATGATTATTAATCCTTTCTAGCTCTAAATGTTTTCATCTTATATAAATTTTGATTTCTTTTGACATTATAAGGATGACTACTTACCATGTCTCATTCTTGTTCTGTCATACAATTCTTGATGACATAATTTACTCTTGGTCTTTAGAGTTCTTTGTTGGTCAAATGTTACCACCTGCTCATACCTACTATATGCTTCTCTATTTCTACTCCTCTTTAGTTCTTTTCAAGTAGTAGTATTCCACATCTTACTGCCAAATAGCAACTTAGATAAAATGTTAATATTAGAAAGATGGGGCTTTGAGGGAAAACTTGGAGTCAGGGAAAACTTGGAGTCAGTAAAAGCTTGGCAATTTTCTGGAAATAATGTTGCCCACTCTCTTCCTCTTTATCAACTCTGGGCTCAGCTCATTGTCAATATTTAATATTTTTCCAGATACACATACTATTGGACATACTGTATAGGATGTCTACCCAAAAAAATGTCAAATCTGGGCAAGAACCATTCTTCATCTATTCAGGATTTCCTGTGTCTACATAAACTTTTTTTAAGTAACTATAAATCTTTTCTAGGAAGCATTATGTCTTGATAAAGCCATATATTGTATCCATAAATAGGAGCAAATGGAGGACCTTATCATCCAGAGAGAATCCTTCCTCAATATGGATTCTGAACTTTATCTCCTCTGTCACAATGTTAAATATTTTTGGAGAGCAAGAATCAATCTGTTTCATACCTATTATTTATTTTCAATGTACCATTGAACAGGATTATTTCTGTCATATATTTCAAAGAATCCTGAATCATTTTAATGTCTCCCTGCTCATTATAATAATACCCACTGATTGCCCATATAAAACCAACAAAACTCTTAAAATAACCTCAATACTTCAAAAGATCTATGATCTCATTGATGTGAGTAATCCCTCTAATGACACAGATTGTAGCTTATGTATTTATTTACTCATATTTTATTCTGCTACAGCCTAACTTAAAAAAAACTGATACCTTTTATTTTCTTACATGTTAATGAAGAATTTTCTGATTGAGATTCAGTAATGGTATTGGTCTATAGTTCTCCTGTGTTTTGTCCTTCCCTAGTTTAGATATTAAAACTATGCTTGTTTCTTAAGAGAAAGGTAGTAGGATACTCTGTATCAATTTTTGAGAATGCTTTATATGGTACAGATTTATTTGTGAGACAGTCAGGATTAACTGACTTGTTACTTGTCACACAGTTAGTATCATGTGTCTGAGGCCACATTTAAACTCAGGTCCCCTGACTGCAGGATCAGTACTGTACTACTGCATCATCTAGCTGCCCCAATATTAATACTTCTTTAAAAGTTTGGTAGAATTCTCCTTTGAATCTGTCAAAATCAAGAGTCATTCCCCCAATTTTTTGGTAGTTCTTTTACAGCTATTTCAGTATTCTTTTTTGAGATTGATTCATTTAATATCTCTATTCTTCTGATATTTAAGTATTTTATATTTTTGAAGATATTCTAGTTCTCAGTTTTGTTAGCATATAACTATGCATAAGTTTCTGGTTATTTTTATGTCTTCTGAGTTTTGTTATGGTTTCAGTTTGTTGATTTGCAACTTTGTTGATTTTCTGCCTTCTTTTTTTAAGCAGATTGGCTAAAATGTTATAAATTTTATTAGTATTTTCAGAAAACCAGCTTTTAATTTTATTTATCATATCTATAGTGGTGGGGTTAGCTTCTAATATATGCATTGCTCCTCCAATTTTTAGATCTCTTTTATTCATATTTTGGTTTTGTTTACTTGTTGGTTTTCTAATTTGTTAATGTCTGTTTAGAGGGATATGATTTTTTTCCCTGAAGACTGCTCTAGTTGAATCCCAGAAATTTTGATGTGTTGTTTCATCATTATTTTCTTTCACATAGCTATTAATCGTTTCTATAATTTGTTCTTTGACACAATTGCTATTTATTGTCTCCCATTGGGTCTCTTCTGCTATTCTTTGACTGAACTCTGTTGTGACACAGAGTGATGCCATTGCTAAAATAGTCTGAGCACATTTTTGCTATTTGGAGCCCTGAAGCCTCAGAAGGGGTTGGGTTATAGCTGTAAGTTTGTCCACACATTGATTGACTTCTGTAGCCTTGTACTCAATGGATAGTAGATGTTTGAGGGCTGAGTCAGTACATTGGGGGGTTAGGAATTCTCTTAGTTTATTGGGTTTTTACCTTATTTGGGTTCTTTGTGTTCTTGGCCTTGAAAACAAGTGAAATTGCTTTATCTCTTGTATATAATTCCTACCTTGAATAGGTTTCAGATTGTGATAACTGAAAAAAAATTATAATCATCCATCCTGTTGGTCATGTGAGTGGAAATCCTAAACATTTCTTTCTTTAGGGAAAAAGAAGAGCAAATAAATAGAGATGGTTATTGTTCTTTAGAAAGTTCTACTTTTGGGGGGCAGTTAAGTAGTGCAGTGGGTAGAGTACCAGTCCTGAAGTCAGGAGGACCTGAGTTCAAATCTGGTCTCAGACACTTAATACTTTCTAGCTGTGTGACCCTGGGCAAGTCACTTAACCCCAATTGCCTCAGACAAAAAAAAAGAAAGTTCTAATTCTGCCTCTACTTAAAAGGAATATCTGATGGAGGTTTTATATATATATATATATATATATATATATGTGTGTGTGTGTGTGTGTGTGTGTGTGTGTGTGTGTGTGTGTATACATATATATATAATTATACTTTAAAATATAGTTCAACTGGACTTTTCTTTTCATCATGCTTAGATTAGAACATACTCAGGGTCATAGTTCTTGAGGCAAAGTTCCACAACGTAATAAAGATTAGGCATATGGAAACCCTAGCTTGAAGCAAATGCATGGTTACAAAGCTGGTAAATTAAAAAAAAAAATTTAAAGCTACCTTATATCTTAATATTGGAATTTGCTATTCACAATCTAAGCTTTAAAAAAAATATACATGGCTTTTATGCTTAATTTAATGGTTCAAAATAGCTCTGTTTTCATCAATTTGGGTATTCCCTTCATTGCAATAGATGCAACATTTTTATACCATAGGAGACAATTTAAGGAATCGTGGCAGATACCCTCCAAAAAAAAAAACAAAAAAACATTCCAAGCACCTAAACTTACAACCTCAGTCAACTTTGGTTCTTGTGTCTCCACAAGAACCTAATTCAGTCAGTAGTTGCTAAGTCTTTTCAGTTATACTTTCACAATGCTAACTTATTTGACTTATACACTAGATTTCTCCATCATCACTTTTTTTCCTGGAACTATTAAAGTAACCTCCTAACTTGGTCTTCTTGCATACAGACTCTCCTCCTCTCAAATCTATCCTCCACACAACTGCCAAACTGATATTTTTAGAGCATAGATTTGATTTTGTCATTATCCTGTTCAAAAAGTTTCATTTGCTCCTTACTATCTCTAGAATAAAATTAAAGTTATGTTAAGCCTTTACAGCCCTTCCCAAATTAGAGCCATCCTGCCTTTCCAGGTTCAGTTTCCTTTACTTCCTTTTATGCACTCCATGTTGTGGCTATAGTAGTCAATTTACTGGTCCTTGAACATGTCAAACTTAAATGTTCTCCCTTCTTATCTCTGAGTCTTGGAATTGCTAATTCAATTTAAAGTTCAAGCTCAAATGCCAGTTCTTTTGGAATTGCTTTGAATTTTCTTTGTACATAAATTTTACTTTTATTTTTACTTTTTTTAAATTTACTTCTTTATATATATGCTTGTTCCCTTTACTCATCTTCCTCAATAGAAGGATCTTACACAGCCTCAATTTAACAAATTAAGAGAGCAAGGAATGGTTCACCTGTCAGAGTTATGGAGAAGGAAGAATTTATGACCAAATAAGAGATAGAGATCATTACAAGATATAAAATGGATAATTTTGTCATATTAGATTTATTAAATAATTTATCATATTAGATAATTTTGTCATATTAGATTGTTTTTGCAAAAACAAAACCAATGCAACCAAGATTAAAAGGAAAGCAGAAAGCTGAAAAACAATTTTTATAAAAAAATATCTCTGATAAAGGCCTCATTTCTCAAATATAAAGAGGTGAGTCAAATTTATAATAATGTAATTCATTTTCCAGTTGACAAATAGTCAAAAGATAAAAAGCACTTTTCAGACAAAATAATCAATTCTAGCTATAGTCATAAAAATGCTCTAAGTAATTATTGATTAGAGAAATGCAGATTAAACAACTCTGAAATACCATCTCATAACTATCAGATTGGCTAATATGACAGAAAAGAAAAATGATAAATGTTAGAAAGGATGTGGGAAAATTGGGACACTAATGTTGGTGGAGTTAGAAACCATTTCACAAAACAATTTGAAACTTTGCCTAAAAGGTTATAAAACTGTGCATACCCTTTGACCCAGCAATACTACTATTAGATCTATATCCCAGAGAGATCAAAAAGAACCTATTTGTACAAAAAAACATTTATAGCACTTCTTTTGGTGGTAGCAAAGAATTGGAAATTGAGGGGATGCCCATCAATTGGGTGATAGCTACTCAAGTTGTTACCTTGATTGTGAGAGAATATTATTGTGTTATAATAAATGACAAGAGGGATAAAAAACCTGGCAAGACTTAAATGATATAAAGTGAAGTGAGCAGAACTGGGAGACCATTGTATGTGGTAGCAGCAATATTACCTATGAATGAGTTAATTATTATTAGGAATATGATGATCTAAGATAATAACAAAGGAAGGACTCATGAAGGAAAAATACTCTCCATATCCAGAGAAAGAATTGATGAAGTTTGAATGCTTATCAAAGCGTACTATTCTTCACTTTTTTTCTTTTTTGTCTGTCTTCTTTCACAATATAACTAATATGGAAATTTGTTTTGCATGACTGAATGTTTAAAACATATCAAACTACTTACCACCTCAGGGAGGATAGAGAAAGGGAAGGAGATATTTTAGTACTCAGAATTTTCTAAAATGAATGTTTAAAATTGTCTTTATGTGTAATTGGAAAAAATACTTTTTTAAAAAAGAGCCTGAACTATTGTCATTTTTTTCTTTGTATCCCTAGCATCTCAAGTAGTGTCTTATATAGAGTTGTCACTTAATAAATGTTTATTAAATTAAATGTAATCATTTGGTAACCAGCTTTCTGGTAAGGAGCTTTTTAAAACTTAGCTTAGCTTTCCCTCAAATTAGTTTGTTGCTCTTGCCATCTCCACATTTCTACCTAAATAGGATGATGTTCAATTAGCATAGTCTTTGAGAATTCATGATTACCTTGATGAGGAAACAAAGTAGGACTTCAGTAGAGGATGCCTTTTATAAGTCACTAGAAAATGTCAGGCTAATGCCCAAATATCCATTATTTATGGATCTATCATAACATGCTTTCATACTCTGTTAAATTTGTAGAATATGAACTAAACCTGAATATTTCCCTGTTACCTCCATCTTCTAATTACCATAATTGTTTTCCCCTATATACTTAACTTGTATTTAACTATCTTGTATTTTTTTGTATTTCCCTTTGTATTTATTCCACACTCTTGTCTGTGCACCTCTCTACATTTGTCTTTACCATTAGAATGTAAGCTTTTTAAGACTAAGGATTGTTTTATTCTTTGTATTTATAGAGTTTAGCATAGTGCCTAGCTTATGCTAGATACTTAATAAATGCTTGTTAACTGATTATTAGAATTAACTTTACAACTACCCTACATATAATGAAACTACATACGTAAACAATATATTTCATTCTGCTATTGGAATACCCATGAAACCACTGAATTTCCAACAAACCATGTAGATAAATTGAAGTATTTAGTTGCTTGCCATCCACACTTGCCTTCCTAAGACTGGTAGCAGATGTTGAAATTCAAGTGGTGGGGAGGTGTGGAGAATGAGAAATGGAAATGATGGTTGGTGACTTTAAGTTTCACATCTTTCTTAGAAGGAAACTTTTAAAGAGACAAGTTGGCCCTTGTCTTATAATTTGAACAATTAACACTTACTTTTGATAATAGTAGAATTTTGAGATGGGGGAGGGGAAGTGCAGTTGAAGGCATCCTGATGTTGCTGATTTCTTGTTTTGTGTTTTTAATAGCTTTTATTTCATTTTCAAAATTCTTCATTGTCCAGATTGCTTTGAAATACCTCTCTCTGTCTCTATTTTCTCATCTTCCCCCAACTCCCTCCATCTTTCTTCTTCTAGAGTTTGTGCATTCTTTACTCTAATCCTTACTAATATTAGAGGTTAACAGAAAAGGCAAGTATAAAGTATAGTGCTTCTGGACTAGAAGAGGGGTAGGAAAGAGGTCACAGAATATCCTATAACCCAACTTGGTGCTAGTTGTCCTGTCATATAACATTCCTTTCATCAGGATTTCACAAATTAAATTTCTTTTGAGTGAGAGATGGATGAATCTCTATTCAGGCACAGAGAGAGGGTCAAAGAAAAGTTAACTTTGGATAATTTTTTTTTACTCTAGAGTTTGCTTAAGGGTCAAGTGAACCTTCTTCTCTATTTACTTTTAGGTCCCTATCATTGAATCATTGAATTATGCCATGTATTTATCAGGTTCTTGCCTTGACCTACATGAGGAAGGGGAACTTTAGTGCTATAAGCCTTGAAAGAATATATCTTGGAAGATAGCTATAATACTGCCATTAATTAATATTTCTTTCAGAATAATGCTGGTACTGATGTGTTGTTTTTCCATGGCACCCTTATATAAAATGCCATTCCCTCAGAAACAACCAGAAATACCAGTGTTGATTTTTTCTGTGCTCAGGAAAAGCAGTTGAGGTTCCCGCAGTGTGCTGTATGGAGAGAGCTTCAGAAACATGATGTCATCCTAATTTGCACTGCCAGAGGATGAGCTCATCGGGGAGGGACCTTGCAGAGTTACAGCTGTGCCAATTCATCACTTGCTATGGTTTACATCCTCCAAGCTTCTCTCTCCCTTGCCACCCCCTCCACCCGCCCACCGCCTGCCTGAGCTGAACAAGAGACACTGCATTATGAATTATTTAAAACCTAAAGCAAACTCCTGCAAAATATAACTAAGCATCAGTCAGTATGCACAAAGGAGTGAACTCTGAATTTTGGTTGCTTTGTATCATTTGAGACAGTTGCATAGCTGTTGTTCTCAAAAATACAAGCTGATTTTTTGCCTATTCTTTTTTACACACTTCCTTTGTCTGAAATTGTCACCTTTTCTCACACCTATTTTTAAGCAACACATGCTCTTCAGGCTATATATGCTTATTATTAAGACTATATATTTGTTTATTATCAAAATTGAAAACTTGGACTTGAACTATATAATAGGCAATGATGCAACATGGTCATATGTTCCTTCTATCTCTGTAAGATTATAAGATGCATTCTATATGGCTATTAGTATTCCATAGACTTGAGGTCCAACCCCTGATTTCCCAGGTGGGAAAACTTAACACCCAAAGAAATGGAGCGAGGTCACACACTAAGTAGCAAAGCTAGAATTTTAACCAAGAGCTTCTAACTCTTGACTGAACATGGGTTCACTATAGTATTCACATTCCATGCTGCCAGCTTTTAACTGATAGAATTTGCAGATAAATTCTATGGCTCATATGTTACACTGATGTTTTTATTTTTAGCAATCCAGTTGAATTTTTAGTATATATGTATGTTTGCAGGTATTTTCTTCCTTTTAAAAAAGACATACCCCAAATTTCCATTTCGGGTTCATGGAACTCAGTTTTCCATAAACCCACAGGACTTTTATAGTTCTTTCTCAAGGATTTGCATAAAAATGATATCAACATTCTAGAGCATAATCCATTTATAGGGATTTAATCAAAATCTTCATGGTTTACCTAAAATGTTTTTCTTTTAAGTGCTGTATTCTATTTCCTGGTTGCTTTATGCATCCCTAAAGATGGTTAAAGAAAATCCAAAATTAAGTCTTTACAAATGGGGATCAAAGGAAATGTCACTTCCTTCCAACTTTGAGGTATATTCATAATATTACATTGAACTATTTGACAGAAACAAAGGTTAAAGTCATAATCATTATGATCTTCAGCAGCAGCAGCATCTAAGATTGCATTAATTTTCTTTCCATAGCCATGCCAGTTCCCAGAATGCAAAGTTTACTAGCACCTTTCTTTTTTTTATTAAAGCTTTTTATTTGTATAACATATGTATGGGTAGTTCCCCAAAATTGATCTTTACAAAGCTTTCCATTTCAAATTTTACCCCCAGTTCCCTCCCCTCCCCTAGATGGCAGGAAGTCCACTACATGTTAATAACGTTGAAATGCTTGAGAAGTTATGCAAGAAAAATCCTATCTACAAGAAAAAAAAAAGAATCAGAGAAAGGCAACACAATGCAAGCAAATGTCAATAGAGATCATGAAAATGTTACGTTGTGCTCCATATTTCATTTCCCTCTCTCTGGGTGTATATGGTTTTCTTCAGTGAACAATTGGAACTGGTTTGAGACAATTCTTTGTTGCAGAGAGCCATGTCCATCAGAATTGATCATCATGTGATACTGTTGTTGCTGTGTATGATGATCTCCTGGTTCTGCTCGTTTCACTCAGCATCAGTTCATGCAAGTCCCTCCAGGCCTCTCTGAAATCGTCCTGCTGGTCGTTTCTTACAGAACAATAATATTTCATAACATTCATGTACCATAATTTATTCAACCACTCTCCAATTGATGGGCATCCCTTCAGTTTCCAGTTTCTAGCCACTACAAAAAGGGCTGCCACAAACATTCTTGCACAGGTGGGTCCCTTTCCCTCCTCTAAGATCTCTTTGGGATATAGGCCCATTAGAAACACTGCTGGGTCAAAGGGTATGCACAGTTTGACAACTTTTTGAGCATAGCTCCAAATTGCTCTCCAGAATGGTTGGATCCATTCACAGTTCCACCAACAATGTATTAGTGTCCCAGTTTTCCCACATCCCCTCCAACATTCATCGTTATCTTTTCCTGTCATTTTAGCAAATCTGACAGGTGTGTAGTGGTACCTCAGAGTTGTCTTAATTTGCATTTCTCTGATCAATAGTGATTTGGAGCAACTTTTCATATGACTAGAGATGGTTTTAATTTCATCATCTGAAAATTGTCTGTTCATATCCCTTGACCACTTATCTATTGAAGAGTGGCTTGAATTCTTATATATATATGAGACAATTCTCTATATATTTTAGAAATGAGGCCTTTATCAGAACCATTAAATGTAAAGATGATTTCCCAATTTGATGCTTCCCTCCTAATCTTGTCTGCATTTGTTTTGTTTGTACAGAAAGTTTTTAACTTAATATAATCAAAATTATCCATCTGGTGTTCAATTAGGAGTTCCATGTCTTCTTTGGACATAAATTTATTCCATCTCCACAGGTCTGAGAGATAAACTATATTACGTTCCTCTAACTTGCTTACAAAGTCCCTCTTTATATCTAGATCATGAACCCATTTAGATCTTATCTTGGTATGTGGTGTTAGGTATGGATCAAGCCCTAATTTCTTCCACACTAGTTTCCAATTTTCCCAATAATAATTTCTAATAAGTTAGAAAGACTTCAAGTAGAAATCCTATAATGTACTCTGTCATCTAAAGACTGTCTAGCAAAGCCAGTCAATCAACAAGTATTTATTAAGCACCTACTATATGTTAGGCTACATTAAGCACTAAGAACACAAAGATAAAATTGAAACAATCTGTACCCTCAGGGAATTTACTTTTTATCAGGGAGATGTCATATACATTTATAGATTCTTGTAAAATAGATGCAAGCCAATTGAGGGATCAGGAGAAGATACTAGCAGCTTAAGGATCAGAAAGACTTCATTTCATCTGAGTGTTAGAGAATAGGATTTGTAAGAATCAGAAGTCAAGAGTGAGTGCATTCCAGGGCAGCTAGGTGGCTCAGTGGATAGAACACCAGCCCTAAAGTCAGAAGGATCTGAGTTCAAATATGACCTTAGATTCAATACTTCCTTTCTATGTTACCCAGTTGCCTCAGGAAAAAAAAAAGTGAATCCATTCTTCAGATAGGAGTCAGCTTGTGCAAAAATACAGAGAAATGGAGTGCTATATCTGAGGAATACTTACAGAAAGACAGTTTGACTAAACTATAAAGGCCATGAAAGACTTTAATTGCCAACAGTGGAATGATGCCTTTACATAATGCCTATATAATAATATGTGACCTGATATATAAAGAGCCACTAAAGTTTATTGATTAGGGAAGTATATCATCAGACCACATGTAAGTATGCTTATTTAGAAAGGCTCATCACCAGATTGGTCAGAGATTACTGAAGGCTCATCAGTTCACAAAGATCTACTTGTCATAGAGGCATTATAATGACAAAAAATCAGATATGGTTCTTTGGTAAAGGAGCCAAAGCAAATGAAGAAACTGAAAAAAATTAAAAGTTATGTCATTAACTTGGGTAGTTTTATATACAAAGAATTAGGAAACTAACATGTTTTGCTAATGATGAAAAAAAATTACTAGGTATCTTTGAAATAAATCACCATGCATTTTTTTATCCCAACAGAAAATTTTTATGATTCACACAACTTTACTGAAGGAATTTATATAGCAATCATTCAGTCTTATTTCCTCATTTACAGAAAAAGAAATTGCAACCCAGAGAAGTTGTGTGATTTGCCCAAGGTGTGGCACATTACTGATGGCTTCCTTTCAAGTTGGTATTAATCTATTATTCTACACTCCTTATGTAACATCATTCAACCAGTCCTAAAGCCCTATTCCTTCATCTCGTGCACAAGGATATCATAAGAATCTTTCCTAGATTCTTAATTGCAGTCCAGGTAATCTCTGCTTACTCAATCACAGTATCACTTAATCTAGTAACTATTTTAAAGAAGAAATTAGGCCCATATGATGTAGTTAAGTTTTTAATAAATCCATGTTGGCTCCATGTAATCATTGCTTCTGTTTTTAAATGTACACAAACCATCTGTCTGATAATGCATTCTTAATTATTATGAAAAGCATTTGAAAATATGCTTTAAAAGTAACTAAAATTTATATATCCTTTGACCCAGAAATCCCTTTTACTAGCCAAATAGCTCAAGGATATCAATTATAAAGAAAGTTCTTTTTTCCACCAAAATATGTAAAGCAACATTTTTGATGTAGCACATAACTGGAAACAAAATAGGTACCTCAATCCAGGAATATTTAAATACATGGTGATATAAGGTTATGTAGTGGAATATTCATTTTTTAAAATGATGAATATAAAAAGTATGGAGAAGTATAGGAAGATATATGAACTGACCTGAACCAGGACAGCTATATAGATTTTTATATATAATGACAACAATGTAAAAGTATTTTTTCTTAATAATATGCTCTGAATATGATTATAATGATAATGATATGATAATATCACTATATGATAATAATCAAGAGTGATCCTGAAGAAGAAAGGAGCTTTTTTGCCTGTTTTCAGAGATGGGGATTCGTAAGTCTGAAACAACAAAATCACCAGGTTTGATTGATTTATTGACTAGTTATTACATTACTTTTTATTTCTCTCTTTTTATTCTGTCATAGGAATTTTCTCTCTATGGAGAGATATATTTAGAAATGAAGATGATATAGAAAGCAAAATAATTTTTATAATTTATTCTAAAATGTTCCTTGGGCACCGCAATAACCTCTCCTGTAGTTTTCAGTACATACCTTTTTTTAAAATTGGTACTTTGCCCATCTTCAGCTGTGACCACATCTCCCATTTTCCACCTTTTCTCAAAATTTATTATCAACAACGACTTTCACTTCCAGAGTATAATTTGTCCAGTCCAGGAAACTTGACCTCATTTAGAATTATTAGGTGCTCTTTTATTATCCCCTCATCTACCTTTCACTTCTCATTCCCTCTCAACCATGTTTGTTGTTTAAAGATCATTCTCCTTGCAAAGAAGACAGACATAAAATTGCAGTTGAACAGTTCAGTTTTCTCTCAGTTTATATCATCTATCCTTAGACTTGTGGTCTACGACTTCCTTATTTTGCTTGCCTTCAACAAAGTTTAATCAAAATGACTATTTTTATTATTTTTAGCATTTCTTTTTTTTTGTAAGGCGATTTCATTTAGGACTTTAACTTTCTTAACACTATGTTTTCACATCTGTTCTTTTATGTTCTCCTTGATTAATTTAATGGCCTTCCTTCTGTCCCTTATATAGGTTCTTCTTGAACCTTAACCACATCAGAGCGACCTAAGAACACAAGGTAATATTCTTTCAAGATTTATGCTACCTCCACTTTACTAACCAGGTTAGTCTAGAATAGTAGTTCCCTTCTTATTTCTTCATCAAGACAAAGCTAGGAATTTTATTAGATGTAATATGTAGCTGATTTACAGATGATAACCCCACAAGTAACCCATGTGGATAACAAGTAGACTGTGTGGCACACTATATTACATTTGACTTGTTAGTTTATTAATTCTCACACTGGATTTTAAGACGAGTAAGGGATATGTTCTGATATTTCTTCATAAACTAATAGAAATGTAGAGTTTGATCAGTTAGAATTGTCCTTCCTTTCCCTTTCTAAATAAATGACAGAAGCCTCTTCAAATGTACACTTTTCCTCTTTCCCCTTATCCTCTTTTTCCCTCTTGTCTTGATGGCTCAAATATCATTAGTGATTCTGTGGTTCATAAACAATGTAGCTATATTTATGTATGTTTGTAGATATAGTTAAATGTTTCAATAGTATATTGCAGTGAGACATAACGTAACTCTAAGTATTAACTGCAACTGTTGTCTCATTCCTACACTTGTATTCTCAGAGTGGTAGAGTTTTTCAGCAAGTCTCCTTAGGATATTTTCTCTACAGGATGAGTTAGCTTCTAGTCTCAGGAAATATCTAAGACTATTTCTCCTTGACAGGTAATGCACTCAGTCTCTCTTCAATCATGACAGTTAAATTCTTCAGATCATAATTGAATTGCTATAGTCTCCTGGAGTCTGTTCCCTCTAAAAGACACAATAACAGTATTCATAATCTCTCTGGCTAAAAAGAATTTTTATGTGGAGGCAAACCTATTGGTGGTGACCTTGCATTCTTCTGTATTGCACTAGTTAGTGATCACTTGAAATTCAAGGAGCCTATGCCCAACAAAATGGTGGCAGTGGTGACTCCACGGGTCCTGCAGCATCCTTTAACTGGTAAAGCAGGAGTCAGGGTGGCAACAGTGGGGAAGATGGCAAAGATGACAATAACAGAGCAGTCTCCCTTTCAACCCTCTTTCAATCTGGCCGGGAACAAGAGCAGTATCCTTCAGGCACCTAAGTCAGTCAAGCAAAGAGGAGACATGACCATTGAATCCCTGAAGTAAATGTGAATTCCAGTTTTTGCAGAAAATTGAAAAACATTTGCCATAATGGCAGCTTTAAAACCTAAATTTCCTTTGTATCTCTCCCACTACCTGCTTCCAGAGAGTCATCCATTATGACAAAGAATTTTTTTAAATAAAAAAACAAAAATTTGCAAAACTGATTAGTACAACAAAAA